>VYZT01015811.1:0-77569 GCA_013400735.1 Pomatostomus ruficeps | reverse complement strand
CCCCGCCCCGCTCCCCGCCGGCCGCCCCGCCCCTCGGCAGCGCTCCTCCAATAGCAGCCGCGCTCTTCCCTGAGCCACGCCCCCGAAGCAGCCACGCCCCGCAGGATCCGGCTGCCCACCCCCCGGCGCGCGGCCGGCGGCGAGATCCCATTGGCTGGAGCAGGGCGGGGGCGTGGCCAGCGGCCTCACCGCGCCCCGGGCCGTGCCCGGGATCCCCATTCTGGAGGGCCGGCGGCGGACGAGGGGCTTTTGTCGCTCGGGACAACTAGCTTCTGCTTTTACCAAGAAAGGCCCGGCCAAGGCGGGTGTTCTGGACATTGCCGCCAAAACGAGTGGCGGCTGCCGGCCGATCCGAGGGCACAGCGCTGTGCAGGAAGGACCCGTGGCACCGCTGGTGAGAGCTGGGCTTAAAGCTGTGTATTTTGGAAGAAGTCGCAGCATTTCTCTTGTCTCTGCGTTTGTAGCAATGTAACTTTGCAGTTAGGCTCGACAAGCCTTGTGCTCAGCTCTCCTCAGCCAAGAGGTGCGAGTGAGTGGGAAGCTGCAGTGGGCACGGGGCACAGGAGCAAAACCTGACAGCAAACTTGACAGCAAACCCAGTTTGTCACCCTGTACACACACAGCATCGGGAGGCTTAGGTACAGCCCAGCTCCAGCGTATGTGGGAACCAGAACATTAGCGAGACTGAAGAATGTGACAAAAGCATAGTTATCCCCAGTTGCAAAACGGCGAAGGACATACCATTCTAGCTGAACGTCGGTGGAGACAAAAGCACCATAAAGCAGAAGTGCCTGAAGTGATATGTGTAATATAAACTGACTGCTGGTTTTGTGATTTTTATTCCTGTGAAGCTGGAAGCTCCAGTTATGAGCAGAGCAGAGGCTGGTGCTCTGTGTAAGAGACAAAGGCATTTCTTGCCACTGAGAACTGACTGCATAAAATCCTGTCTCTGAATTAGCGATGAGTTCTGTCAGTAACAGCACTACAGAGGAACAGAATTAATACTCCCATTTTTCTCATTCACACTGTAACTTCTGTGTTCCCCAGATGTGCTGTGTTCTGCTGTGTTGTTGATCAGCAAATATCCAGTTAGTCTAACAACTGACTTGCTATACATGCAGTGACTGACAGTAAGTACTGGTCGTTTGCCTACTGAGCTGACTGCCAGATGTTTGGTATTCCCAGACAAAAGATGGAGTTATGCCTTAAGCACCCAGCCACAAATTCTGTATGGAGAAAAGAAAACATCTCTGAGGATGTGATGAAGGGATGCAGGAGCTGTAGGTAAAAGCAAACTGAGGAAGAGGGCACTGACCTGGGTTGTGCAAGGTACAGAATTTGCCTTATGCCCATCACTTCTCCTTTTTGGCTACAGATGAAGCTACAGATCTCCATTGCAGACATAAAGCTACTCTGAAACTCTGAATCAGGCTTTCCTCCCACATGCATTTCTGACATTTCAGAGGGACATAGTTGGTACAAATCCCATGTCCAGAAGTGTCATTAAGCATCTACTGTCTTTGTTACAATACGTCAGTCTCTCATACTCCCACCCCCAGCCCCAAAATTTTGTGAAGGAAAAAATATGTCTGAAAATTTAGAGCTGCTGAACAGTCCCCAGGATCTGGCAGCATGACCACGATCTCCCAAAGGAAGGATTATTTCAGAGGCAACTGCTGGCTGCCTCTCTGGACCTTTGCTCCTTGGCCCTTCATTATGCTGAAGAGTCCTTGGGGCCTGCTGTATGCAGAGCCCATGAGGTCTCCCATGAGGAGATGACCCCCTTCTCGTTCTTCTCCCAACACAGAGAAAGCCATCCTATTACCACACCCTACCCACTGAATCGCTCTTCAGCTCAGAGCTCACTGAACTATCACCTCACTAATCAGAGGCATTTTAACTGCACTCAAATTGCATCCACCAAAATCCAGTTTTGGTGACTAAGAGCATAAAAAAAAAAAAAAAGAATCCTAACTTTTCTTTGCTCCAACCCATTCCTGACTCAAAAGACTAATCCCCTTTGTGCCTTTCCTCCAGAGCCAGTCTCAACCTGCAGCCCCTTCTGTCTGGTAAAAAACATCTGCAAGCTTCACTTAAAAAGCAGCAAAAAAACCCATGAGAGCATATTTGAAAGGAGAAGCTTATCCTTCTGTCCTATGGCAGGGTTGGTGCAGGGAACTGGATACAGGGCCTGCTTTGGGAGCAGGGCAAGAAGAGCTTCTGTGCACTTTAGGGATGTTATAGTGCCCCACTCCCACCCCTCTTACAGCCCTCCTGAGTGACAAGGATGTTATAAAACCACCATGGGATTAACCATTCTCCCTTCTGGGAGGAGTTTTTATCAGTCTGCACAAAGATTTTGCAGTTCTTAAAAAAACCCAAACAAACCAATCAAACCCTAGAGAAAAAGCTAATTCTGAAACATTATACAGCTGAAAATGATCTCACACAAAGAACAAACATATTGAGGAACAAATTAAAACAATTTTTGGTTTCCATTTGTTCCAAATGTTTGGTTTGTTGTGTTGTTTTTAATATATTTAAATCCCTAAAGGATCCTTTTCTGTAAAAACCCTTGTTAATGTCTGGTTCTAAGCAGGTTAGCTAAGTTTCTTACGTAACTATTATGATAATCACAAGGCTAGCAGGTGCTCATGCTCCTTTTGATTTTCTTATTACTCTTCCTCCCCTCCAAGCAGGGGAGGAGATGGGTTAAGAAAGTAATGAGGGATATGTGAATAATGTCTATAGCTTCTGGGAATAAAATGTATTTAGAGCAGTAATTCAGGGACCAATAGAAGGTTAGCTACATCTACCCTACTTCTTATCTGACTCCATTCCTTTCAAGCTTTCAGTTTGTCAAAACATTTAGAAACAGGAGTAAGGTCTTTGCTATGGTTGTTTGGGCACCTACAGTTCTGCTGGCAGCAGTCTGTGGATATTTAAGGATCTGATTTTTAATACAAAAAGTAGCAGCACCCCAGAACCTGCATGGGTAGAGCAAGAGACTGAGCACACACCTATTTGCATAGGTTTGCTTTTCTCCCTGCAGAACACAGCAAAACAAGCTTGGGACGCTTGTGGTAATCCCTTTATCTTGGAGCTCTGCTGCTGTATTTAAGCACAGACCTTCTCAAATTATCCAACTGCCAAGCACCAGAAATCTCACCTCTCTATGCTTTATGAGTGAGGTCATGAATGTAACTTGCTAGCAAAACTCTGGCAATATAATACAGTTGTAAATATATTATGGAAAAATCCAGCGTTGTCTCCCTTTTCCTAGCTCACAAGCCTCACTCCTACTGCAAATCTCAACCCTGTTTCTGAGGTAAACAGGACATCTCTACCACTCCTATGCTTCACAAAGAGGGAAGCAGTTGTTTTTAGAAGGTATGTTGTGAAAGGAACCGTCTTTTCTAAACAAACAGATACAAAGAAATCAATAGGAGCACCTGCAACTTCCGACCAGGATCCTAGAATGTTGAAACATTCAAAACTCAAGCATTAATAAATAAATAAATATCCTGATTGTGACACTACATCTAACTGCTTTTGTCCTGTCTTCTTAAGCAACATTTTCTAGTTCTCTCATGAGTGGAAGGAAGGGCAACTTTTCTCTTCAGAATGCACCTACTGTTAGAAGTCTGCAGTGACCTCATTCAAAGTTATTTCCGTAGCCACAAGCTGTTTGCTTTTGAGTTACTGGTGGTTTCTCAAGGAGCAAGAACTCAAAATAGCTTAGCATGGGCCAAGCTCAGGCCACTGCCACCCATTTTTCCTATAGTTAATGTCTATCAAAGGGCTTTCTGTTGCTCTTACCAGGTCCTCTCTAACTCAGCTTCTGTGTCTTGCCAGTCAGAGGAATTAATCTGAATGAGCACTGGCTTCGTCTGACCTATACACAGTACCCAGCTCAGTCCCTGGCCTCACCAGACCTGTATATGATTTTGCAACCACCATCCCCCTTGGATGAGCATTTGGGGCACAGGGCTGGCTGAGCCATCTGGCCTAGAGAGGTCTTTGCTCACAGAGCAAGTATTCAAGTCTCAAAAAGCCTTAGCAAGCAGAACTTACTGAAGAAAGGATCTGCTGAGAGACCTCATTCCAAAAGTGAAACTCAACTATCTATTATAAACCTTTTTAATAACCCAAAGATATGCAACAGAACAACAAAATGCAGGGGGTTTTTTGTTGTTTTTTTTTTTGTTTGTTTGTTTGTTTGTTTTTTTACTAGAATAGACCTGAAAAGCACAGGCAACTACGTATTCACTTAGTCCTGGCTGAATCATCGAGAAACATGATCCGAGATATCATGTGCTTGTGTAAATCACTGCTGCAAATGTACCTGAACTGAGGTGAGTGCCCAGGTAAACACCCCCTGTATGGCTGTGCTGGTTCAAACTCATGTATTTGCTGCCTGCATTACCATGACGAAGGTTTAGCACAAAGTACTAAACAGATTCTACATATAGTCCATGTTACAGCATCTTCCTGGATATTGCCTTCAGTCAGTCAGGTACAGCTGCCACTGCTGCAGCCACACCTTCTGGCTTTAGGGTGCACATAGAGTGCAGTGCCAAGCTAAACATTTAGATCATTGCCACAATGGAGTGATAATTAATCCAGGATTGAGGGAATACACAAATCTTCTCTCCTAATTATTATATAGTCACAGTTAATTACAAGGGTTTTTTCCTAATTGAAATTATTCTGCTGTCACTTCACATAGGAGGATTTAGCAAGGAAGGGCAGAACTAAGTGAGCCATGGTAATCACTTGTAACACGGAGCTCTGCCAGCTGCACACAGGATCTGTTCCCGAGTCTTCAAAACTCCCTACAAATGACAAGATCCAGTTATTTCCATCTTGATACATATCACACCTTCCAGCTCTTCTCAAATTTCAGGTTGTGTATTTCAAACAATCATTTATCACAGACTTGTTTGCTTCTGTTCATACAGTCCTTGACTGATTTTTTCTTCCTGTAACTCTACATAGAGTTAAAGCTACAAACAATCATAATACTCTCTTTAAATGGGTGAAAAGCAGATCTCTTTAGAGCCATAAACAGCCCTTGGTTTTGTATTCTCATTTATTGTACACAAGTTTAGCCTCAGACCCCTGCTCATTTTTGATGTCACCAAGTACAATTCAGTGAGTGCTGCCCTGACTTTTAAGATTAACTGCCTAACCTTCAGCATTTAAAAACCATGCTGATATATAGAATCCACATGTTCAGTGATATCAAATAAAAAATTCAGCCAGATACATAGTAAGGGGGGGCCAACTTTATGTAGTTAAACTGAAAAAAAACGCAAATCCCAAACCAGAACAAAATTCTCAGTGACTAGTGTGGCAAATTACAAATAGAACCATTGTACTAGTCCTTCCCCTTTAACTACACTTTCGTCTGATTTTCATCAAGTTCCTGCAAAAAATATAACCTATAAAAATATTTGTGAAATGATAAAATTAAATATTACAGATTTGAAAAATCCTATTGATCTGTATGCACATTTCTTGATACAGCTAAGTGTATGGAAATTTTCATCCCTGTTCTCAAGCCAGCAGCTCAAACTGCTTCCATGACAAATGCTTGTTACTTACTTCACACTTCAAATAATCAAAGTACAAATCAGCAGTGGTGCTTCCCAAAACCACCTTTTACACTTTCATCTCTCTTACAGGTAGTGAATCACTACCTATGAGAGAGTTAGGAAGATCATTCCTAACACTGTTTATTCTGTCATTAGCATCCAGTGATACCAAATGAAGTTGATGCCACATAGGTCCCTGTCTCAAAGATCTTGCAGTCTTAGGAGCTTATAATCAAAAACTTGAACTCTCTTAAAATGGGAAAAAGTCCCACCACAGCAGAGTGTGTACCAGACAGGGTTCATTCTGAGTTGCTTACACAATGGCATAACAACATGAAGTGAGCATGCTACTTCTTTGTCTGCAAAGGTCCCACAAAAGTGCTTGTGAAGCAGGAGTCCCACGATGGATTTGCCTATCTGCTGTCATCACAGGGAGAAAACTATTTCTTTTCTGAGCCATACTAGAAACCTTATGTGAGGCTGCACACAGATACTGATGTTTAGCTATTCAGACAAGTGTTCTGCCTCAATCAGCCAATTTTCATCCTTCCAGGGAAAACAGGCAGCTGGACTTTTCACTTCTTTCCAAATATTATTTTGGAGCAGTTTGTGTTTATTACCGCTAATGTACTGGCTTAAAAACACCTACTGTAGAGTAGCATTTCAATTTCCAGGCAGGAAAAAATAAGAAAAAAACTGCAAAACAACAAACCCAGAGAAAGTTCCAAAGAGATACTAGCAAGGATAAGAAAGTGATTGCTCCATAGGTGATTACTAAAACCACAAAATACCTTGAGAATGATGGGTTAAGGAGTCTATAGAGAAAGCATAATTGTGTTATATTGTCAGAATAAACATCATCATACTTAATACAGATCTGTATCTGAACCCTTTGCCTCTTTCCCTGCCTGCAAGCCTTGAAGGACATGCAGACATCAGTAAAAAAGAGCTGAAGTTTCAGAAATGTTTTGGATACTTCATGACAAACCATCCTAGGAAAAGGTTACCACGTGTAACTTCAAGGTATTTTAAATTGATCATCTGGCTGTTTGTTAAAATGACTCCTAATGTTTTGTGCATGAAAAAATGGCAAAACTATGAAGAAATAAAGAGCAAAATATAGAGAATTATACATCAGGCACTTAGATCAGTAACAGAGCAAAGGAATAATTGAAACAGCAAATTACAAATCCAGCTCCAGAGTGAAAATCACTGTATATTGTATCTGTTATATCATGTTCATCCCTATCACTTGATCCAGTATTGGCCGCAGTGTGGGGTGGTGAAGATGTAATAGAACCTCATGGTGTCCTGGGGGAGGAGGTGACAGGGGGACACTGATGGCTCTGGGGGCACACAGGACTTGGGGGGATCACCTTGGCTCAGTTCTGGCACTATGCAACTCGAAGAAGACTCCTCCTTGTGCCCACACCTGGGGGAGAGGGGAACCGTGGGGATGGAGGGACATCAGTCCAAAAGCACAGTGTAAGAGACCTGACATGGAGCCTGCAGCAGTAATGGACTAAGGCTTTTCAAGTTTTTCAAATATACAGAAGGCATAATGAGAAACACTAAGACAGCTTTATTTGGACTTGTACTTCAGGTACTTAGAGTGCAAGTTTACCTTTATTAATCTAGTAAGCTGTGGCAATTAATTAGGGATCAGTTCCCTTTCAGTATGATATAGAGTACAGGCAGAGTAATGGCAAACATAGCACATGTCAATGCAGTGCTGTAAATAGAACTTCTCTTGATTTGTGTTTCCAGTCGCCTCTCGGTATCACACAATTCCAAAATCACATCTCTCACAGCAGCAGACTGGCCCTTGCCCTCCCCTGAAGGTCTTGGCATCACTTTTTCTGCAGGTCTGGAGTGGATGGCGAGTTTGACACTCTGCAGCTCAGACAGCACCTGCGTGATACTTTCCTGCAGACTGTTAAACTGCTGTTGTAAACTTCCTAGGCATGAACTGACTTGTTTAATGTAGTTTAGCTGTTCATTTAAAGGCATTAAAAGAGAATCTATTTTTATGGAGTCATTCCTGGTTTCTCTGGTTAACAAAGCCCCTTCTTTCACTCCCCGTGATGCTGTTGTTTGCAGCACATTTTTTAGGTCTTCTATGACATCACTGAGATCCTTCTGTTGCAAGTAATGGCTGGAGGCCTGTTCTTTGATGGCTTCTTGTAAATTTACTGGGCCCTTCTGTGCTTCAAGAACCAAGACTTTCAATTCTTGCAGCCTTACTCGATTGACATAGGTGGAACCAAGAACACCTATAATGGCTCCCAGTACCGAGCCAATAATAGACCAGTTTTTAGTTTTTTCAGCTCTTGTACGCTCTTTCTCATGGCTTTCTCTGACAGCTGCAGAGAAGAGAGAGAATTTTTCTCTCTCAGATTCTTCTGCATTTAAATATGCAGCTCGATACCTCTTCTCTTCCTGCAAGAAATACAGTGATGAAAGAAGAAGGTATAATATGAAGCTATAAAGTCTATACTAAAGGAAAAAAACCCCCAAACAAACCGCCAAACCCCAGTGCAGATGAAGGAATGGAAATTAGGAACATCTATTAGTTGTTTCAGAAATTTCCCCTTTAACGTGGGATTTTCTTTATTAATTCTACTTAAGTCAATGAGACATCATTTTAAGTCTGAGAAATGAAAAAGGTTGTCAGGAATTACAGCTGACGATCTTGTACATGAGAATCTGCCACATGATGACAGAAAACATGTATGAGGGACCAAGGTCTTTCACTCCCCATAATGTTCACTGTTTCAGCCCTGCTGACTTCTCCAGACACCAGCAGAAGGCAATTGAGAGAATTTCCATGGATTAACCAGAAAGAAGTTTCTCTCATCCCATGGAGGGTTAATTTATTGAATGGCACTTTTTTCTTGACTACTCATGTACAGGTCACCACCACAAAATTAATTTTCTAGGCTCATTATCTTCAGTTTTATTCTCCAAATTTACTACTCTATTTTAGCTTTAACACATACCATTTGCACAGGGGATCAAACCATTGAAAATAACTTACTAAAACAAGTATCCTAAGAAATTAACTCTGATCACTTATTTCAGAATTGAACTGCATCTACAAAGACAATCAATTACTAGTGAAGGAAACAAAGCACACAAATTCTCAACACATTCATCGATGCTTAAGTACCAACAAATTACCTGCAGCAACCTGTGTTCCAGAGTAGCCAGTTCTAAATACTGGGTGTCATCCCGAGAGACCCTGTCTAAGCGATCCCGAATTTCCTTTAGTTTAATCTGTTGGGCTTCTACATTTTCACGAGCCTCTCGTACTATCCCTCGAGCTATCATAAAGACATTTTCTGCCTGAGAAGAAAGAGCATTTATTTTAGAGACTTATTACCATACAGATCTAAATTGCTAACTATACAATTTTTTATTTTTGGGGGAGGAAAAAAAACAACAACAAAATAAACCACATTCCATTTCAATCCAAGAGATAAGCTCTATTTACTACATATATAGCCTAGAACACATTCACAGTACCTGCACAGCCAGCCAAAGGAGAAAATGACATAATTCTCCTTGGATAACCTCTTCTACCTCACAGCCGGTGTTTATGCTTCATATAGCTCTATTCATAATTTAAAAAATTCCACATTATCTCCATGTTTACCTCTGTCACTTTTCCCTGAGCCTCTCGAACTTCATTGATTCCAACAAATTCTTCATATTTGTCCCACCAATTCCTGCATGTTGCGGACACTTTTTGGAGGGAGTTTTTTCCCATAACAGTCCCCGATTCTGTGATCCGAGAAAGGAGACCCATGGCCATTTCCATCGCAGACTTGGCTTCGGGCCTCTTGGGTGCTGATGGGCAGTAAGTCCTCACCAAGTGTAAATTCACTTTTGGGCTCCACTTCATCAATGAATGGTGGTACTGCAGACCACAGGACACTGAGGACACACTTGATTTATATTTCATAGGCCCCATGTCTTGAATTTAATCACTAAATAAAAGTGCTACAAGGAAGAAGAAGAGACATTATTGAAGTATGGCTGATTCATAGCTCTTCAACTACACGTGTGTCAAAACCAATCAATTCAAGAATGGCTAAACCATTGCTACTTTTACACCATTGATTACCTAGAGAACTTTCCACAATTTTCAACAAAGTGCAATTGTGCCACGGATTCCTGATCTTCTGTCAGGAAGTACTCCCACCACGCTTCATGTTTCTTGATTAGTAATTCACCCACGGCGTGAACAGCGATCATGTGCAGATCCTATAACAGCCGGAGTAACTTCAGAGAAATTTAGTGCTTCAGCAGAGCAGTGATCGCACAATGTAGTTTGTGTCACAGGTACTCAAAATTCTGCAAAGGAACAGAAAAGGAAAAAACGCAGAGAGGGGACAAAATCTTGATAAGAAAAGAAGTGTGGCTTGATCATTCTCTTTATCTCACACTGCACAGATACAGGAAATGTTGAAGGATGCAAAAACAAAACCACAAAGAACAGAGGGAAAACTCAGAAGTGCTGAACCTGAACCGAACACAAGTATTACCATGAGAATGCCTACAAAAATAATAAACCAGGACGAGCCACAAGAATAGAAAAATCTCAGGAAGTGAACACACAGCATTCTAGCATACAAAGCTGCATTTTAAAATGAGCTTAAAATTCTTGCTTACCCTGAAAATGCAAGCTGCTAGTTATGGTTTATTGTCTACTGATATTAAATATGATCTTAGAGTTCTATTGAGGCACATTCCTCTAAAAACTGGAAACAGGAAAGCTTTTCAGTCAGGTTTTGTATGAAATTTGAGTATGACTATATTAGGTTTTGATTAATATATGAAAACATGAATTATTGAGAAAACTTGATAGATGCTGCATAGTATTTTAAATTATTTTAAAACCGTTTTCCTTGTTAATTTTAGGAGGTTAACACAGGCATCTCCACAAAAAAGTATTGTACCAGCTGGAAAAATTCTGACCACCACAGGCTCAGTCCCTGCTAACTATTTCTAACAACTAATATAACACCAACGGGCATTATGAAAATCTTACCAGTTGTTTTACATGCATAACATGGAAGATCAAACCCCCAAGAACATGGAAATAAAGGAAGTTTTCTCTCCTGCCAGCATCACTCACACATCTGCTGTTAACAGCAGTGTTGAACACCTACTCTACATTGCAGGCCACATAAACATCAGCTCAATTTTGTCTGTTCCAGACTGCAAAATTCCCCTGTCTTAATTGCATTACTCCCTGAAGAGTTTAACCAAATATCCAGGCTACTGGAGTATAGAAAAAAAGAGAGCAAAAATTGAGATTTGAAGAAGAATTTCTACGGAGACAGTCACAGACTGTGACGAACGTGATCTCAGTCTGAGCTCAGAGGACACAAGAAAGTTGTGAAAGCTTAATCTGAGGTGACGTGCCTGGTTCCTCTCTCGCTTCCCTTGCAAGAAACGTTTCCTCTGCCTGCAGTCACTGATAAACACATTCTCAAAAGCTGCCGCACACACAGAGCCGGTGGCGGTCGACGCGTTTCCACGGGTCCCGCCTTCCGCAGCGGTCCCGTGCCGCGGCCAAACGCAACCCGGCATTCCCACGGCGACACCGCGCACCCGTAGCCGGCTTCTTCCGCACGACCAACCCCTTCCCTGCCCGGGGGGGCCCTTCCANCGGAAGCGGCGGCGGAAGCGGCAGGAGCGGGCGGGCGGAGCGAGCGGAGCCATGTCGGGCCGGGAGGGTAAGGCCGGGTCTGGGGCCACCGGTGCCGCCCCGCCGGCCCCGCCTGGTCCTCACTGTCTCCTCTGTCTTTGCAGGCGGCAAGAAGAAGCCGCTGAAGCAGCCGAAGAAGCAGACGAAGGACCTGGATGAGGTAGGGCGGCGGGAGGGCACCGAGGGGCGGCGGGGGCTCAGCCCAGGCCGTGAGGGAGCCGGCGGGCCTGGCCGTCCCGGGAGTTCCTGCTGACATTTACAGGAGCAGGTAGTGACAGGACGAGGGGGAATGGGCTCAAAATGAAAGAGAGGCGGTTTAGATTAGATATTAGGAAGAAATTTTTGCCTGTGACGGTGATGAGGCCCTGGCACAGGTTGCCCAGAGAAGCTGTGGCCGCCCCATCCCTGGAAGTGTTCAAGGCCAGGTTGGACGAAACTTGGAGTAACCTGGGATAGTGGAAGGTGTCCCTGGCCATGGCAGGGGTTTGGAACGAGATGATCTCTAAGGCCCCTTCCAATCCAAGCGATTCTGTGTTTCTCTGATTCCATGATGACATCCCGCCTGTGTTCGACCATGCTGGTGTATGTTGCAGTGCTGACTAACGGAAGAGCTTGGAATGCTCTTGCCAAAGTATCAGGCTTCGATCTGCAGTCGATCAATCACTGCGGTCCCAGGAGCCTGGGGCAGGCACAAACCCTGGGATTATTGTGTAGTTTGGATAAATTACGTACTAGTGAATTGCATGTTAGAGATACTCTGAAGCCTTATATTTAGGTATGGGTGTCAGCTGCTGTTTCTGAGAATAGTGGGTGAGGGATGAGGTGCCACTGTTTGGAAAAAGGCAAATACAATGTCTCTTTGAAAAAGGAAAAAGAAATCATAGCTTTCTAAATAAGCTTTATTGTTAAAGAAATGGTAAAACTAATTAAGTGCTTACAAGAATCCAAGTTATAAACATTTGTGTGTCAAATGATGTAATATTTCTTTTCCTCTCAGCCCTGCAATACTGGGACCACTTGGGGGCAACACATTGCAAGAAAAAAACCCACAAAAGTGGATAAATGTGAGGGATTGATTTACTAGGAAAGATGCATTAGCCTGCAGAAGACAGGAAAACCCAGAGAGAGGGGTTCTGTGAGGGGTAGGTAGAAGAAGTAATATGGTTACATTGCAGCAAGGGAGGATTTAACTGAAAGAAGAGGAAAGCCTTGCAGTTGTAAAGATGAGC
The DNA here is from genome assembly GCA_013400735.1 of Pomatostomus ruficeps. NCBI lineage: Eukaryota > Metazoa > Chordata > Aves > Passeriformes > Timaliidae > Pomatostomus > Pomatostomus ruficeps. The sequence continues at coordinate 65,027 of VYZT01015811.1, read as the reverse complement.
CACAGACTGGATTCGTAAACATCTGTCAAGGTCCTCAGTTCAGTTACCCTAAAGTCCTGAGTGCCAGGTTAAAAATCTGAGGTCCTTTTCAGCCTTGGTGAAGAATGTGTATCTAAGGGACAGATTATGTCTGACTTCTGCTGGGTTTGGAGGCTGGTCCAGCAAGGTTGCTCAATAGCTGCCTTGCCTGTACAATTTACCAGCAGTCTCATTAGATTTCTTGGAATTAATACAAATTTATTAAAACCAGCAAAAATGACATATGTGTGGGAGGATTTTTTAAAAATTTATGCTTTTTTATAGGTGAAAGCAGCCTTATTTTATTTACGTTCTTTATAGTCTAAATGTTTTTTTTAGTGCCTGTATGCTGGGCTTCATGTGTCACTGAGGGCATGGTAATGAATGGTATTACTGCAAATATCTATCAGTCAGAGGAATCATAATCTCATTCTGAGATTATACTATGGGAAATAATTCCAGAAAGACCAAACATATAGACTTGAAGTTTAGTTTGTGGTACAGCAAAAAACCTTGGTGATAGTTCTGCAGTGTTCTGTGTATTTAGCATTATTCAGCCATCCTGTCTCGGTCCATTCAGGTGTTTGTTGCTGCTGGAATATTACATTTGTTTCTTATTGCTTTTGAGTTGTTTTTGAATTTTTCTGTGGAAGGGATGTTTAAAAATGCTGCTGTTCTTTCCTTTAGACAGATCTGGCCTTCAAGCAAAAACAGAAGGAGGAGCAAAAGAAACTTGAGGAGATGAAAGCAAAAGCTGCTGGAAAAGGGCCCCTGGGTAAGTGAGGTGCCATCCTGGCAGGAGAAATGGGGGTCTTGCTGGCTTCAAAAATTCAATGTTTTTGCTTGACAAACATAAAAAGGCAGTTGGCTTTGGGTTATTTGACATAGATAAGTAAGTTGATGACAGATACAGATGATATGGAAGAAATAGAGGCTATTTTTCTTCTTTTCTATGCAATTTCATCCTCAAATGATGCAGGTTCTGGCTCAGCAGGTAAAACACTGTGTCTGGCATGCTGACCCATTCCACTGCAGGGACATTTTGACTCTTTTTTTAGCACACCAGTCTTTTCTTTCCAGATGTATTACATGTAGGCTTTGCAATAGTCCTCCAAGTTTAACAAATCCAGTGCTTGTCCTCTGAGGTGATGAATTTCTTCAAGACCAGGAGATTCTTGGCAAGGAAAAGTGACTGAAAACCAGTCTGGCTTCAACCCTTTTGTCTGAGTGACTGTAAAATAGGTGATGTCCTGAAGTGAGTTCAGGGTGTGTCTTGGTGGCCCGTGGAGCCCAGTCTCTGTCTCAGTGACAGTCGAAGAGTGTTCCTGTGAGTCTGGACTCACCTTCTGCTTCTCCAGCGTTTGTCATGATCCGATCAGAGATGTTTGAGGGTGCACCCTGCCTGCTCCCATCGGGTGCTTCTGACCTGTGGCCCATTAATGTTACTAACCACTTTTCCATTCTATGAAGACCATGAACTTCACACTTTGCTTCCTGTTCTTCAGCAGACTTGCAGTCTTGAAAGACCTTTCCAACAATCCCATAGCAAAATAGTTTCACTAAGAACCTTTGGTATGGAATCTCATCAGGTACTGTGTGAAAATATGAAGTCCCCTGAGTTCACTTTTTTCAGACACTTACTGATAACTTCAGGGTCCCAGCAAGTCAGTGAGAAAGGATTTACTCAGATGGGAATCCTCTTAACTTTCACAAGACTGTTCATCCATTTGCTTTGTTCCAGACTGTTATCTTCTTAGAGATTGAGCTCAGACTCACTGCTCTGTAGTTGCCCAGTTCTTCACAGAACCCATTCCATATCTAAGAGATTTGCTGGCAGTCCATGAGTCCTCTGACATAGTGTCTCTTGATGTTTTAAATCTTAGCCAGCAGATCTGCATTTTCACATTACAACTTGTTGGGTGCTCTTAAAGGAAGTGCCATCCAGTCCCACTGACTTGGAATATTTGTTTATCTCAGACTGATCTAACTCCTCTGTTTTATCTGTGTACAAAAAATATGCTGGGTGTGGGACTTGGAATGTCTTTGGTGTTACAGACAGATGCAAAATAATTCATTGAGCCTCTATTCTGTCCTTACCATCCTAAACTCATTCTGTGTAGGGCGCTTCAGCTCACAGATCTCTTATCTCTCCTGCCATCATTACTCTGCCCTGTTCTAGACTTGGTGTCAGTCATCTGGCCCTTGTCTGCTGTTTACCAAAGTAGGTAACAATTGTTACTGGGACAGGGTCAGCCTATTTCCAAGAGCCTTAGCAGGGCAATGCTGTTGGAATCAAGTTGCAATGCAGAGTCTGTTTGCTGACCCTCGGCCCTTGCAGCCTGTCTTGGTGCAGCCTTGCTGTTCTCTTTCCTTCCCACTGGTCATACCTGACACAACTGGAGAAAAACAGCATTTACAATAAATGCCACACTTGCTGCTGTGTCAGTACCTGGTGTTCTTTCACTTTAGTGTCTTCAATAATCAACTCTGCAGGGAATTCCAATACCTGCTTCTGTAGAGCTTTGATTCCTAACTGGGGACTTTGGTATGGGGATACCAATGTTTTTTTTTTCCTTAGCCTTGAATTTGATTTGACCAGACTGTGCACTGGCTGTGTAAGAAATAATCAATGGAGAAACAAAGTAATTGTTGAAATATTTAGTTCCATTGTGGAATCATGGGGCATATTCCAGGAGAAACTTAATTTCTAATGTTAAATAAGTCACTGTTCAGAGTAAGGTATGTGAGATCAAAACCACAGAGTCACACATGCAGAAACAATTCACCAGTGGGGACCTGGGCTGTACAGGCTGTGTGTTGGGGGATTCAGCTTTATGAGGAACTGCATTTGTAGCTAAGCTCTGTTACAGTCACCTAACCAGCTATGTTGTTTCTTTTGGCAGCCAGTGGTGGAATAAAGAAGTCTGGCAAAAAGTAGCTTGATCAAACTGCAGGGTAAGAAGTGATCAAGTTACTCAATGGACCTGCAGGCTTCAGAGAGTCTGAAAACACGCTGTCATTTGGGAAACATTGTACATTTTGTTTAGTCAGAATAAATCCTTTTTTTAAGATGTGATATTTTCTCTTTACCTATAGGTTTTGTTTAAAAATGGCTTTACCGCTTTGCACCGGAAATGAAACTTCTGCTGAAGACCGTGTGTGCCCTTGTGCCACATGAGTGCATCTGCTGGTTTGGTAGTCATTTGTGAGAATAAATTTCAACTTCTCCTCTCTTTTGACAGTGGAGTCAGGGCCTGAGTGGTAAAATATGCAGAGTTTTAATCCAGAGGCTTAGGTTTAGCTGCAGTTGTCTGAAATGTGGCTATAGCAGTGTGTGCTCTCCTAAGAGCTCTAAGTTTTCTCTAAACAAAAGTTGGGTTATACTTCCATCACCAGCACCTTGCGGTCAGCAACTCCAAAACAACAGTCCTTTCCATGTTCCTACTTAAGAACACTGCTGTGCCCTATAGTCCCACTGCCTGCTGAACATACACTTGCCTTTGTCCTACAAATTGTCACTACACCATTTTCCTGAGCTACATATTGACATCACAGCTCCTTTACACTCATGGAATCTCTTTGGGTTGAAGAGGGGAGGGGAGCAGTACTTTTGAGACTGTAACTTAATTCTTGAAATGAATGGCAGTGGTTGCACACTGGTTATGGCGACTTGAAGGAAGGAAGATGCTGTTCCCAAGGTGGAAGTTACAAGGGAAAGAATCAATACAAAGGCCTTATTACTGAAGAGAAATGGTAAGACACAAACTGCTCCTCCTGTCAGGCAAGGCAGCTGATGGCTGCAGGGAGGGAATGGCTTCTGTGAACAGCGAGACTCTTGGGCTGCAACCGTGTGGGGGAGTTACATGGGAAATCCGGTCTCGTACAGTCTGGGCTCCTAGGGAAGAGACTGCAAGTGTTGGCTGTCAGTGCACAGCGTGCTACTACGAGAGTTTCCTTGTTAAAAAGAGTCATTTTTAGAGGGCCTTAGGGGCGTTACCTCCCTCCTCCTGAAACGCGAGATTCCGTTTCAGGAGGGCGGGAAGGGCAGGTGCCCTGGACACCTGGGAGCGGGCGGGCAGGCGTTGCTGTGCCATCAGCGGTGCCGAGGTGCCGAGGGTTGCCGGCGACGCTCCTGCCACGGCCATGCGCGCGGGTCCCGCCCTGCCTTGGGCTCTGCCGGCCCCGCGCGGCGGCCGCGGCAGTCGCGGTGTGCGGACCCACTACCGCCACTCTGCGCATGCGCAACGCTTCCTGCCGGCCGCTTCCCGCCGCGGGAGCTCCGCAGCGGCCCTGGCCAGGCCCCACAGCGCGGCCTGAGCAGCTCCCGCCGCACTCCGGCACGGCTCGGCTCGGCTCGGCTCGGCTCGGCTCGGCTCGGCTCGGCTCTTGGCCGTAGGGCCTCGGCTTGTATTCTCGGACTGCCTGTGCCTGAGCCCCGAGGAGCCAGCGAGCGATGCGGCATCGGCCCCTGAGTTGACTGAGCTAAAATACGTAGTTTTTACCCCGTGTGTGCCAAAGATCAGCTCCCTGCTGCCCTCCAAAAGAGGATAAATCAGCCTTTGGTGACAGTGCGAAAATTGTCTTCTCTAAAGGTACTTTTCTGGAGATCAGATTGAGTCTTGCCAGCCAGATAAGAGCCTGTGAAGGCTGAAACTCAAGATTGTATCATTCTTGAATTTTGGATAAAGGTACTGATACCCGAAAAGATAGACTGGAAATAAAACCTAATAGACTGATGTCTACAGAGCAGGTATGTGTTTATTGCAGCACTGGAGGTGAGGGGGATCTTTCCACCTAACTCACCCACCTTTGTTAAGTGTTGTGGTTTATTTATACAGTCAGTATTGCTATGTCATTTTAACATCATTATATACGTGTTGGAGTTAATTTACATAAGGTATCATGGCTATACATTGTTCTTCTGCACTGCGCCTGTGCTTCCCCAATTTAGGTGGTCTTGGGGGCCTTCTTCGATGAAAGCTCAAGGTCTTCCTCACACCTGAACTTTTCAACTTTGTCTTTGAAGCATGTGCAGTTATGGTGTTCCTTAGTCTTTTTGGATCTAACTGGTCTAAATTCTTCACTTTGTGACTAATTGGCTTTATATTTGCCAACTTCTCATTAGTACATCCTGCTGCTTCCGAATATGGTTATACTTATCTACTTTTGAAACTATCCACCTGGCGAGTTTTTGTTCATTTAAGCATTAGGCAGTTAATGAATTGTACATTAGTTAGTACATTGTATAAAAAGTTATGATTCAGGTTATATAGGTATAGAAAGTTACAATCTACGTTATATCGGTATCTTATAACTTAAGCTAAATAAGCATCTTGTAATTTTGATTTAAGTGATATAGACATCAGTACCTTTGGCATCAGAAAAATATTCACACAAAAATATAGGACAAAGCTGCTTTAGCTATAGAGCAGGGACTGCCCTGCATCTGTGCAGAACACTGAAGGCAACACAAGCCACCACTGGTACCTCTTGGGGCAGAGCTCCAACGCATGAAACAACCACAGACAGAGTGTGCTCACAGTTCTGCATGCTCAGTGAGAGCACAAGCTGGCTTTACCTACACTTTCATGTCACACTCTGATGGTGGCAGATCCTTACCCATATCGCCCACCTGCACCCCCATTTCCACTGGTGTCAAAGTAGGTAACTTGGGGGGTGGTTTAAATGAGGAGGAAGAGGGACGGGGAGACAACATGCTCCAAAATATGAGAGAAAGAGAACTTCAGCCGTGTATCAATAAGGAATTGTTTGCCCCAGGAACTACTAAATTAAATTGAGGTTGCTGATCCCAGCCAAGCTAACTCGAGGTGGTCTGAGGGGAGGACAGTGAACAGAGAGATGTGTGCTCCACAGCATGAGACAATATGCAAAAAACATTTCAGCCAAAAGCAAGACAAGAAGGAAGGAGACCAAATGGCAAAGTGACAGATCACTGCAGTGGGAGAGCTGTTCTCAATAGGCTTAACTTTAATGTAGGCACTGAACTGCATTCCTGGCCAGGAGTCCTCCTGTTTAATATTAGGCTGTGGAAATGAAGCTAATCAAAGGAACTCTTTGATTGTATCTTTTTACATAACACTATGCAATAAATGGCATTTCATTCTTTACTGCAGCTCCAGCTCAATGTTAAACTAATGCAGAGACAATATAACTCCTAAATCATAGATATACATAAAATGATCACAGTCTGAAGGGCACAGAAAAAACAAAGTCAAAAAGGCAGTAGGAAATGGATGTCAATTAAAATAGCAGTGAAATAGACACAAATATTCTTTGTAGGGAAATCCATTGAAGGATACAATTGCCATAATCAATTCAAGTCAACCTCTACTGTTTGAAAAGACTTTGCCCACTCTTCAGAGCTAGTTCAGCTCCACCGAAATGAAACCCTGCTCTGAATGGCTTCCAGATACTGATTCTGTGAGGTCTTAGAAGAATAAACTTCTCTAGTGTAAAACAGCCAGCCTGAAAAACCGGGTATGACCTTCTATAAGACATTTTCCATTCTTGTTTTCTTCAAAATGGGGATAGTGGTATAATCTTACTTCAGAATAGTATTCTGAGGTTAAATTAATAAATAATTGTATTGTACTGTTCCTGCTCTGCAAATTGAAAGGAAAAAGCCAGCGATGTAGGAGCTGAGGCTAAATCAGAATATGAGGACAGAGAACATGTTTTTCTACACATCCTTCAGGCACCCTGAACACCTTGCTGTTCACGAGGCTTGCAGAGTAGCCTGAGATCTGACTGAAGCGCAGAAGAGGAGCACATCAGCTTTGTCTCTTTGGCCAGTTCACTGTTGCATTTAAATGTTCACTATTTTGACTTTATCTCTGCCATTTAACAATCTATGCAATTGCCCATTCTAACCTGCTTTTCTAGGTCTTATCCTTGTATGAGCTTTTAAAATACAAGTGGAGTGATCTAAATTACCTTCAGAAATAAAAATCTTCTGCATGGCAAGTAATTATTCTCATTTACTAAGATTCTGAAATTAAAGTTCATTTGGTAGAGGTCGGTCTGCTTTTATACTCAATGACTCCAGTATCCCAGTTTTTGGAAAAAAAAGTATTAAATAAAAGTCATATATATAACTCCTTATGCAAGAAAAACACACTTGAATAATTATGAGAGGATTTTCTAAACCAGTAAGACAGTAATTTCAGGTGTCAAGGCTTCTTCTTCAGTGAAGTGTTTATTTTTAGCCTAACCATCATTATTTATCAATTTCTGCAGTGTCTCCACTCTAAAATGCTGCACAAAATTATGAACTATATACAGACGTCAGGAACGCAGAGCCCATGTGAACTACCACTGTTCACTAGCTAACATTCTGCACTTTCAAAAGGCAGGAGATTAAGTAAGGAGCAAAATCATTCTGTATTTGGCAGCAGAGGACCTACCATTTCCATACCGTTTCTCTGGATGCCACTGAACTTGTCGTACCTACAAACCAGAAGCCAGCTGGGAGCAACCAACTAAAGTTTATCTCTTGAAAGCAAGTAATTAATATACCCTTAAGTTCAGGTGTTAATTGTCAAAGAGTTAAATTTTACTGAAGAGGTAAGAATAAAAAAACCCCAACCAGGCAAAATATAGCTGTGATATAAAACAGCTTAGGTGTCCATGAGATTTATTTTGATCTACTTACAGAAACTTATTTTTCCCATATGTGGGAAAATAATATTCTGTTGAGCACATAATTAATTATATTTCAGTTCTTTAGGTCATGGTTCTTGCTTATCTTTTTGCTCAGCTCAAGTCACTTGTCTGTAGTAAGAGAGCATATCATCTAAACTTTGGTAAAGTGGTTCCTGAATTGGAGTGTCACTGCTGTTGGTATGCACTGGAGGTGCCACATCCTGAGTGTTGCAGCCCCTGACCTGCGTTCCTGGTGGCACATCCTGGGTGCTGCTACCGCAGGTGTCTGTTCCTGGTGGCATCTCTTGGGTGCTGCAGCCATAGGCATGTGTTCCTGGTGGAACATCTTGGGTGCTGCATCCACAAGTGTGTATTCCTGGCGGCGCATCTTGGCTGCTGCAGTCACAGACCTGTGTTTCTGGTGGCACACCCTGGGCACTGCATCCACAGGGTGGCATATCCTGGATGCTGCATCCACACATCTGCATTCTTGGAGGCACACCCTGGGTGCTGCATCCACAGGTCTGCATTCCTGGTGGCACATCCTGGGTGCTGTAGCCATAAGCCTGCATTGCAAAGGGCATCTCGGGAGTGCCATAGCTGTAGCTGTGCATTGGTGGCACCATTCCTGGTGTTCCATAGCCATAAGCCTGCGCTGGGAATGGCACCTCAGGAGTGCCGTAGCCATAGGCTGGCATGGGTGCTGGCACGCCCCGGGTGCCATAGCCATAACCCCGCAGTGGTGGTGACACACCTCGGGCACCATAGCCATAAGCCTGTGCTGGTGGTAGCATGTCCTCGTTGTCGCTGTGGTCACCCTCTGCTGATGACACCCCCTGAGTGTCACAGCCACTGGGCTCTGCTGACGCTGGCTGATCTGGAATGTTGCTGTTGGAAGCCTGTGCTGATGGTGGCACATCTCCAGCGCTGCTGCTGCTGCCCTGCACCAATGGCCTCTGTTGGTTTTGTGCTCTCTCAGTTTCCAGTTTTTCAGAGGAGGTTTCAGAACTGTTCAAATTCCGACTTTGGTAATAATCATCTTTCTTTTGTCCCAAAAAGTAATCAGAAGGTGGTGCAAATTCTGGGTCTCGCTCATCTCTAAGTTCTTCCTGTTTCTTTTCCCATTGTCCAAACATCAGTTCTGTTAGAAACAGGAAAATGGTAGATTTAGCATAGATTTCAAGGTCTGAAGGTCAGTCAGACAGGAGGGAAAACAAACTGATGAGCAAAGAAGATGCAACTGTGTAAAGCCACCTGACGTTCCTTTTCCACCTCATACTATATGCAAATATAAGAATCTAGTGCAGATTCCTTCAGTGAACCACAGTTAGTTCACTTTGCATTTTAGAGTAAGCTGTCCTCTGCTTTCTGAATGTAGTATTTGCTGCAGTGCTGCCTGGGTATTAGTGAGATACCAGGACTCCTCAGAGGTAGGAAAAAACCAGTGTCGGGCAGGATAAAGATCTAAGAGCTAGGATCTGAAAGTCTGGAGTTTTAATGGAACCATGAAGTTTCCTCTCATGGTGATGTTCATTAATGGAACATAAAGACTGTGAAAAGTACAAAAAATCTGAAAATACCAGTATTGCACAGAAGAAGAATAGTGCTGTTATAGTACTAAAGAAGGTGAACATCTATGTGCTTTGCCTATTCTTTGTTTGCTTTTACTTAGAAGTGAGGCATCAGACTAGAAGAATGTGCATGAGCTTAGATTAATAGTGCAAAATGAGTTAATGGCTTTGGGAATGATCTACAAGACAACCATCACTTTGTGACAAGAAGATGCTTCCAGATGGGACACAGGCACTGAAATGGTCTCTGCTTGCATCATATTTTAGTATCGTGCTGTACCTGCTATCAGGTAGCACAAACCAAAGGAATATATAAAGAAAATATCACGCTGTACATCTTATAAACTACAGAATTTGTCATTCTGTCAGCCTGTCTGGATAATCAAGAAATGCAGTAACTCATATAGAACAAAAAGTTATGGGGTCAATATAGCACCTGCTGGCACTAAGGCATCCTTGTCAGTCATTGCCCTGGACACTGGAGAGTCATCAGTACCCAGGCAGAAAGGATTTCAGTGCTTCTCAGTCTTACCATACTTTGTCATAAAACAGAATTGAAAGTAGCAGCATGTATGCTCTTTCCCAACATTGTTCCTGAATCTACATTTCCTTTACCTTTGCCTTTATCCCACTCGCGGACATAAGGCACTCCAGGCTTTGTATCTCTTCTCTCCTGGATGACAACCTCTACCTTCCTACTTGCTGCAGTAACTCTCGGAGGTTCTGGTTCCTCAGCAGCACCTTTCACCTCTGTGTTACAGGAAGAGATAGTAGAGATTGTCAGTTATGGAATAAAATCTATATGAACCTCACAGGTAAAAATAAGAACATTTATTTCCATGTATCTCCAATAAGAACAGTATCTCCATTTCATTTACTGGAGAAAACAATTTGCATTCTTATTCTTCTGAACAGCCATAACAGTGAGCAGTGGCACAATGCTGTTCTTCATTTCCAGAACACTTCACAGTTAATCACTTGCATGGAATGCTGACACAGTGAAATATTAGCTACATTTTACAGGGGGAGACAGACAGTACAAGTTGACTATCAGTGTTGTAAGGGAGACAGCACAGAGACAGGATTAGAATTCAAATTCATTATCCTAAATCCTAGAGTCAGCTGTATCTCCAGTTTACACTGCACTGAAACTGTCACAGTGTATATTCTATGATATCAAAATTTACTTGTTACTACTTCTTATTCTACCTCATCTTAATAGAAGAAAAAGCCAGTACAATGTCAGCAGCTCTAACCTCAACCTGCATAATTAACCTATGTAATTCCTGCTATCAGGTGTGAATAAAAAAAAAGTTATAATCTACATATCGTATTTCTACCTGCATTATTAAGCTATTTCTGGCATGATTTTATATCTACACACACAAGTACATCAACTCTCACTATCCTAACAGTTATGCTAATTGTATATATAGAACACGCAAAACCAATATATTGAATATCTAAACAAAGATAAATTAGAATCTGTCTGTCCATAGATCAAGAACAAGGTGAAATAGCAAGTATTTAACTTAAAAAGAGAGCAGATCATACCTCCATTCTCCAGTTTTTCTGCCTCTTCCTCTAATCCAGCTTCCCTTAACTTTTTAATCTTCCGTGCTCGAAGTTTGGACAGCCTTGCATCTAGAGCTGCCTTCCTTTTCTCCTTCAGCTGTTCACGTTTATTTCTCTGGTCAAGTGTCTTAACAGCAAAGAAAAACACAAATTAATCTTCCTTCATTATTACAAACAAGTACATATTTTCCGTCACAAAACAACTAAAAGGAATCCTAATCAAGTACCAGGTTTCAACAGAACAAAAGAAGCCAGATTTCTCTGGAGTCAGTTGCAGGCATCACCTAATATAGCGCTTACAGAACAAATCAAAGACAATAACCACTGAAGCCTCATAGCCCAGTCTGCTCTTTACTCTCATACCTGCTCCCTCAGCATATCCAGGGTTGCCCGTTGTTTATGCCTGAGTTCTTGGTCCCGAGAAAAGGCAAAGTAACCAACACCGAGCTGCCTGGCCTCTGAAAAGGAGAAAACCAATAGATTTAAGTTAGATTCAGTTTATAATTGACAGTAACTACAGGCTCCAGGCACCCTGCTTTCAGGCACGGAATTATTCCCAACACTGCATTAGTTTTAGATGTCTAAAAAAGGCTTGGTTAGGTGATATATAAAGTGAAGCTTCCTGGAGGAGAACACAGCATGAGGCAGAGAAATTTGGAAAAGACATTTTAGAAATATACAATTTGAAGAAAAAATAAATCTAGCCTTACGTACTGGTAACTTTCAACAGTTATTACACAGGTGGCTTAACATATACCTACACTTTGCCATACAGGTACAGGAAGTAGCTTTCCCTTGCTCCCTCTACAACTGATCTTTTTGGTGATACTAAGCTAAGTGATATAAAATATGGCATGTACCATTTTCTCGAATGTCCTCATAATGTATGGGTCCCATGGGCTTTCTGAGGGCTTCTTCTTCTTCCTTTTCCCACTGCTGCCTCTGAAGTTCTCTTCTCATGTCTTCAGATAACAGAGTGTTCCCATCAGGTTCTTGTCTAATTAAAAAAGAAATGCGGATTACAGAGCAGGATTTACCCGTTTTGCAGTACCGAACAGTGCAAGTGTGATTGGGTCTGATCCACTACTGCAGTTTTCACAAAACACAGATCATTGTAGACGCTACTTAGTGACACAATGTTGATGACTATGTTACATGGTCAAGACAGAAATACAAAGCTACCTCTACAATAAGGTACTCGTACAACATGTTATTAAAAGACAAATAAAATAATATCATTTTTCAGAAGCTTTATGAAATATTATGGGAGATGAAATAATCAGTTATTGGCATCTGTGGGGATTCTAGCAATCACATATAGGAACATTTCAGATTTAATGTAAGAAAATGAAAGGTATTTGAAGTAACAAAAAGCTAGGCATTTACCCATGAGATTCATGCAAAATACTAATATTCAAATATTAATACCCAAATATTAATAAGGAAGTAATTTTAACAGATGAGCTGTTAAACAGTTGTTTTACAGAAGAACAAAACTAAACAAATGGAGGTCTAACAAATTCACTTTCAACATCATGAGGAATTTGGAATTGCTAAGAGACTATTATCAGTTTCCAAGTTAAACAGAACCAGGAATCACTTTCTTGGCATTTTATGGAAGGTATAATGAAATACAATTTCTGTACAAGGACCCCAGTTTTAAAAGATCCAACAAATATCCAATAAATATCTGAGACCGCTACATTGATTTATTAAAACACTCCTCTGCAAACTATGCAAATCTAGAGAAAGTAGTAACATCAGCTCTGGATTAAGAATGGGGTGACAAAGCATAGCCTCTCTTCCTTCTTATTAAAAAAACACATGTTAAACACTGAGAGCAACATGCAGCTCCATTAAAGAAACCACACCTCTTCCCTTGAAGTTCCTGATCCATTTTAAGTAGACTTGGCAAATCCTTCTTCATACAACGTCTAGATCGGCCTAAGAAATCAACATAATCAACCCTGTAATGAAAGAAAAAGAAATGTGATGCAAAACTTCTATTTGCAGATTTACAGAAGTCTTAACGAGAAGACAGAAGCAATGACCCTATCCAAAGTCAATTTGTCACCTCTCTGTCTGTGTATGACAGTTGCTTCTGCTTTTCATTTAATACACTCCCAGATTAAGAGTACAGTTCTGAATAGGGCATATGACAGTTCTATCAGCCATTTATTCAATCTCCCTTTAAGACCCGTTTGCCTGGGCAATAAAATGCTGTAAAAAATGTTCAAAAGTAACAATGTCACATAGTTTTCACAACAAAGAGAACTCAGCCAACTGCTTGCTTCCCATGGTGAAGATAATGATGCAGCACTGACTTCTTGTGGATATGAAATTGCTACAACATATTTCATTATCCGTCTAAAGGCCATTCAGAACAGGCTGATAGTGTGCATTCAGCTGGCACAATAAAGGCTAAAACACAAGCAAAATATTCCTCTGAAGCTATTATGCTTCTTATTCAACTATTTATGGTACTGAACACCTGATTTACAGCTATTGAAAAAGCTGTTAAGAGCTACACTTATTTTCCCATAATGTAGAAAGTTCTTTAGCATCAAGCTGCCTCAATTATCCCATTCTAAAGAATATTACATCTGAAAAAGTATTACTGGCAAGCTAGCTCCCAACTCCCCCAAAGATCTGTGCTTTTAGTAAGTCTTTTACATAGTTTCTAAGGATATCTACAGTTTAGTATCTGAAAAATGGGGGTGCTGTTTTGTATTGGTTACCGGTGGTTTAAACTGATTATCAGAAGTAAAAGTTCTTGTTCCATAAACACTTTAAACAAATGGGCAAGGAAAATGTTTAGTCAGGACTGGTTTCATAATTAGTCCTAATGTCGCAGATGAAAAACCAGTGGTTACTTGGAATGACACAAAAAACTGTCAGAGACTATTTGCTGTGCTGCAGCCAACAGTGGAAGAAATGCTGAAAATCATGTTCTTATTCCAATCAGAGTTTCTTTCCTTTAAGGGAAGGCCATACACTGAAATGACTGCTCATTTTTAAGTCACTCACAATTAAAGAAGGGAAGATGAATACCATAAAATCCCCAAATTTTGCTAAAATATATTTCAATTCAGCACATCAAAGCATAAAAGTGTATCAATACTGTGATGACTATTCGCATGAACTATGCAAGAAAATAAGAGAGGATATTATGTTGTCTCCCCTATAGCACATTGCCCTGATTGCAGTTTCGCAAGATCCTGGATGTAGATTCTATTGCAGTGTTACATATGTGGAAAGTGACATGGAGGACTCTTTTTATAGGAGAAAGGGAAGACTGTTAACACCTCCTTGTCAACGAGTAGTATTAAACAAAAAAGAAAAACCGATGTGCCACTTAACACATTTTGGAAAAGAAAAGTATTTTCTCATGCAATTGTCAAGAACAAGAGTGGCCAGGACAGCTGAGCCCAATCAGTAGCACCAACCATTCTTCATCTGGGTCCTCTGGCGGTGGAATGTCTGCTTCAGGCTGAGTTTCCTCCTCATCTGTGTCTCTTTCTAAAGTCTTCCCGGCAGCTTCGCTCTGATGCAGCTCCTGTACTTCGTGCTGTTTGTCTATGATCTTCTGAGTGAAGTCCACCAGGTACAAATCCTCAGTTTCTTCATCTAAGGCGGAAAATCGATTCTTAGAGAACAGCCATGAAAGGAACAGAACTGAGCACAAAATCAATACTAAATAGCTACGATCAGCTTTTCAGCTGCCAGCGATGCCCTTGACGACATTACCGGGGAGTACATAAATCTCATTCGGTGCCAAACAAACCTGGAGCTCTCAAATGGTTCCACAGTGATAACGTCTGTTTCTAAATCCAAGTTTCAGGGCATTGTGTGCAGTACAGAAAGGCTGCATTCTTTGCAGCAAAACATTCTCTGCTCGTTAACTATTTCAGAAGCAAAGTATTTGTCATGTAACAGCTCAAATAATTGCTCAATACTTAACATTTGGTATGTTGGCAGGAGCTAAGCATTCATGAGGGTACTTTTTAGAAAAGTAGAGGAAAGTGGTGGGGCCATGTGGACAAAGATAGACACCAGTAAAGAAAAAAAAATTAATTGCAAGGAGATTTATACTCCATTCTAATAATTACTTTTTGCAAGGGACTGAATGTGTGAGAGAAGAAAGGGACAACTTAGCAATCTCTAACCCCATTAGCTGCATGACTGGCATTCACATATGGACCAGCCAGACTCCTCTCCCAATCCTCTTTTCCTCATAAAAGTCCAACAATTAGTGCATCAGCAATGCAATCCAAAGACTGCACAACGGAGAACAAATTATTTTTTTCTAAGATACTGTATTAAAAAACCAGAATATAGTCCACCCACTTAATGAATGAGTGAAACAAACCCCTAGTGCTTTACTTGGTCAGGCTATCCTTCAAAAGTGATTTTATTTTCTCTAGTAAATATATTTTTTTCTCCTTTTCAAAGTGGACTAAACCATGTCAATCACTTTGTATAATAACTCCAAGAATTTATACATATATAAATACTCATTTTGGAATAGTAGTGTTCACCTGGGAAGTCTCCTTTTGTCATTTTCTCATACAGCTTTGCTTTCTCTTCAAGCTTCTTCCTGAAAAAGAAAAAAAAAAAAAATTAACCTTCCAATCCCACCAATTCCAAGCACAGTTTAAAGTGACCAATTTAGCCTTAGGTAAATGGAACAGGAAAATACCGGGAGTGCTTCAGATGTTTATTAGAAGCTGACATATGCCTGGCTTTTGTTTTGAAATTCCACTAGCATTTCTGAAAATACATTCTTTTCCAGTTCCAGAATTTATACTGAAAATAATTTTAGTGAAGTTACAAATTTAATCTTAAATGTAATTTGTCAAGTAGGCAGAAACATAATATTACAAGAATTCCACTTTTATCTAAGTACTATGGTCTGTCAGATAAATGCTGGAAGCTAAACCATTATTTGCAGGTATCAGATACCGAGAGACAGTTTTACAGGGAAAAGAAAAAGAGGTAACACAAAGTTACAATTAATCTTAGAAACTGAAGAGAAAACCTTAGCTAATTTCTGGAATTTCAAATAGCTAGGAAGTGCTTACAGAAGAACAAATGGTTTATAAATGGCATTTTCAACATAAATCTTTTTGTACAACCAACCCATTTACAAAATGAGGTAATTCTTGAAAAAAGTGAGCCATTTTCTGTCAAACCCAAGAAACACTTTGCTGTAGAATTCTAACATGTCGCTGCACTGGCTGGTAATTCTAAAGATGACTTAAAAAAAAAATCAGTAACCTGACACATTTAGAGAGCTGTGATAATATGAGGGCATGAGAGCATGACTGTTGGGATGCAGTTTCTACACTGCTGGTAAAAAGTATGGAATTGATCCTGGTCTTACTGATTGGTCTAATGAGAACTGCTAGTCCAAAAGTGTGGATAACTTCTTTCTGGGCATTTCTGAACACCAAAAAACAAACCTCCCAAAGAATTTGTTTCTTACAGAGCCTAAGAGCTACCTTGATTTATCCAATATATCCTGCTCTTCTGCCTTCTGCTCAACATCTTTTGCGGCTCGATTTACAACTCCTGTGTTCTGTTTGGTCCAGATACTTGGTTTCTGTGGAGGACAATTTTGTAACAACAAACAAATAAATGAAAATATTGAAATGGTAACAATTAAAAAAATATTTCAACTCCATAATGCAAATGTGGCAAATCAATCATGAGACACTTTGTAAATAACAACTTAAACAGGTTTGACTTGAGACCCTTCCAGTGTTAATTTAGGATACAGCAGGTATGTCCCAGATTAATATAGGCTGCAGGATGGTGTCATAGTTAAGGACAGGCTGAGAAGCTAAAAATCCCAAAGGCATTCAGAAATCAGACAAAATCTATTCTGGCAAAGATGTTAAGGTTAAAAAACCACAATCATACAATCTTGCTGATTAAATGTGTAATAACAAAGCTACAAATTGTTTCTATTCTCTATTACCTCCATTTTAGATAAAAAATACCATCAGCTGGCCTGTTTGCAGCATAACACTGTAAATGCTGCATGTGCTTCAAATATGGCAGGAACAGTACATTCTGCTTCTAGAAGGCTACAGAATGAACAAACCCAAAGCACAGTAAAGAGCAACACAAGAGATAATCGTGTATTCATTATGGTACACAACAAACAGATAGCAGAGAATTTATCAAGGAAGTTCAGTGACTCTGGAAGAATCTCTCATCCTCCATCCTGAAGCATCATACAAAATCCTCTAAAAAAAAAAGAAACAAGAAACATCTTTTCATATAATGAAAAGGTGTGGATCCTTGGGGAATGAAGATTAAGTTGGGATTTACATGGGCATAAGCACAAGACTAAGCTTTCTGCTTCGCGCAGGAATCTCACCTGGAAATGAACTTTAAAGAACATTCTCACCATGTACATTTTATATTTGACTAGTAACACAGCTCTGAGTACTTACTATTATTTAGATTTGAATATTAACTTCCTTACTTTAAGAAGAAAGAATGACAAAAAAAAAAAGGAAGATTATTTCTACCTTATTAGAGGTTCTGGGCTTTGCAAAGATGCCAGTATCTTTCAACAGCTTTTCTTTCTTGAATTCCTCTTGCTTTCGGAAGAGTTCAGCTTTGAGATCTACCAGCTACATCACCAGCAAAACAACACATAAAGAACAGACCACATGCACAGACATCAGTTACTGCAATAAATAACTGTATTTCTAGGAAAACAATCTGCCATTTACAGTTATAGGAGCATTTGATTGCATTTTTGTGGAACTTTGAAGCACTGATCTGATCATCAAGATCACCCTTTACAGCAAACAAAATAAAAAACCACAGAATGCAAATTATTATTAGGGATTAAAGCAATCCCCAAAGATATCCTTGATCCTTTGCTACATAATAAGAGAGGCATAGTTTCATCTAGATTTTACCAGCCTCCCAATGGCAAACAAGTAGAGAAGGAATAATGAAAAACACTACTGAATATGAAAAGTGAACTTTTAACCATTAGATAATTAATAAAATCCTGTCTCAGAAAAGAATTGATAAAAGTTTGCTATCATAAAATATATATTGTTTCCCACTTTATATACTGTCTAATAGTTTTAGATTTTCTTTCTTTTTCTTTTTAAATAAATATATGAGTAACATTGCCATCTGTGACCAAGGTCCATCTCAGTTTTTATTATGAAACATGAGCAGCAGGGGTGTTATTTTGGAATTACAAAACTAGTCTGGAAGAGGATATTGTGCCACTTTTCCTGCAAGTCCTACAGCAGACAAAATTCACAGATGTACCTGAAATCAGGAAAGTGGAAGACTTTGGCATTAGTCTCAATAACAAAGTATTTGCTTTTCACGTTCCCGGGACAATGAAGTGCAGTGTCATAAAAATCACCTGTTTTCCCTTCTGTTCAGAGGTAATAATCCAAAAATTCAATTTAAAATATTTCATATACACAACCCACAATTTACATGAACTATTTACATAACTCTTCATCTGAAGTGTTTGGCAGCATCTCTCGTGAGCGTCCTGGAGAGCTGAAAGGGGCAGCACCTCACCATCCCTACGGCTGGGAAGTTAATCTGCCACAGCATAGACCTCCTGCTCCTTAGTAAAACCCCTTTTCGCTGTTATGCCCTAATTTTATCATTACATCAGAAATGCGGGTAAGTCCAGGCCTGGCAGACTCTGGTTTGGAGCGCAGGGCATGCGCTTGGTCAAAGAGGTAAGAAGAAAAAATCCCAGCCCAGAAACTGTCACAGACCCGATATGCGACACGCGGCGTTAGCACAGCCGTTTGATCCAACATTTGCTGCAATGACTGCACATTGCAGTGGGTGTAAGGTGAGGAGACAGAACACCAGCGCTTTCCAGGTGTGCTGTTTCCCCTGGAAGCGTGGCAACAGCGCACCCCCGGGTCGATCCGCAGGGCCTAAGCCGGCCAGGCCCACCCCGCCCACGGGAACCCCGCGGCTGAGCACACCTCGCAGCCCTACAAGCTTTCTGAGGAGGCGGAGGGGTTCATTTTGCCTCTCCCCGCTCAGTCACCCACCGAGGACGCGGCCACGTCCAGCGGCTTCTTCCTCCGGTCCATGGCGGATCCCGCCGCCGCCTCCGCCCCCGTCGTGAGGCCTTGCCGTAAAGCGCGACGGAAGCGCGGCGCTATCGCGACAGTGCTGGTGACGGAGGGCGGGCGGCGGCTCCCTGCCGCCATGTTGGGGAGGTCTGGGGAGGTCATGGGGGGGCTCGGCTGGTGGGGGTTTGGCGGGAGTGGAGCGCTCCCGACTGGGGCTTGCCTGGCTTTGTGTAATCCCCGTGCTCAAACTGAGCGTTTCTGGCAGGTGGGGGACAAATTCTTCAGGCGTCCTATTGGAAATGTCCTTGTGCAGCCTCGCGGCTGGAGCTGCCGCTGTTGTAACAGAGCTGGGGTTGCTCTGGGCTGGAGGTGGCCGCTGTCGTCAGAAATTGTCAGGATTGCAGGCTGGCCCAGAGCTGGGGTGGGGCTAAATGAAGGTGTACATGGCTCAAATTTGGCATCAATGTTGTCGCGAATGTGGGCTCATTACCTGGTGTCAGTGCCAAGTCACACACTGAGGCCAGGTATTCCTATGTTTTATTCTCGTTTGTGCAGAGTGGGGAGCTGGGTGGTGATCCACGGAAAGTTAACTTGCGGATCATCAAAACTTCACTCTATTTATGCATCTTAATAAACAAAGGCATCAGAATTCATTGGTTACAAATTACTCAACCCCCCTATTTGCTAGTTCTATTCCTTGCTTCTCCTGCTAATTAATCTGGAGGCACAATTCTTCCCTCCATTTGAGTCTGGGGTCCATTTTGAGTAGGTGGTCAATGAGTCATCACGATCTCCTACTGCCAGAATTACCTTTGCCCAGGTACCGCTCAGTTCTGACTTCGCTCCTGGTGCCCCTCATCCAGACAGCCCATTCGTTTGGGGATTGTATTCTCTTTTCCTTAAAACAACAGATTAGCCAAACATATGATGCTCACAATGCAATTGCTTAATCATAACTGTCCAGCTATAGCTACTGATTAACACCTAAAAAAATGTGCAAAGTTTGACACAACCCCCTATCAAGACCTTGAGAGCCTCAAAACTTGAGGGGTTTGATATCATCAACAGAAAAAAACCCTCCAAAACAAACAAACCCAAAAACAACTCCCCAAAACCAAAACCCAAACAAACAAAACCAAACAAAAACCAAACAAAACCCCCACAAAAAACCCCCTCCAAACACAACCAGGAAAAAACCCCAGCCCAACCCAACCAACCAAAACTAAAACCCTCTTTCCTGCCTTAGTTGATAAGTGAGTGCCACAGAGATGAGACTTGAACAACAGCCAAGTACAAACCCACCTACGTGGGAAGGATCCAGCTCTCGAGGAGTGAGATTCAGATTTTTAATTATACTGGGTAGCTCTTTATATCCTTTCTCGTCCCCATGAAGAAAAAGGACTGTCTGATAGGGTTTAATTGAAATACTGAAGATCATAGTTATCTGTGATTGCAAGAAGAATCTGCCTTTCACTTGTCTTTATTAAAGTGGAAAAAATATAAGGTGCTCTGCTGTTGTTGCTTGGCAGTGTGACAGCTGATAGAAGCACTAGATACAGTTCTGAGTTTTGAAATGTACTGCTTTTGTGTTTGGCAAGTTGGGTCTGGCCCGTGTTTAATAGTTTATGGACACAGAATTGCAAAGCTGACAGAGATACCCAGTTACTAAGAAAGCTGCACCTGTATTCCAGGGAGCGTGCAATTGAGAAAGAGCAGTTTCTGGCCCTTTAAACAGCTTTTGGCTGTTTAAAAGAGGAATTTATGAGAGACATCAGATACAGAGAAGTGCAGGTCATTTTAGAGCCATAAAGTATTTTAATCTGCAATGGAAGAAGAGAAATGCACACTACTGAAAAACAGGACAAATGAATGAAAACATCTGTGCTGTTCTAATTAAATCACACGTCAACAAATCATTTCTCGTTTCCTGTTGAAACCTCACCTAGTGATAACACTGAGAAGAACAAACAGCCCAAACCCAGGCCAGGGTTGGTTCTTAAAATGTTCCTTTCTGGTTGAGGGTGAGATTCATGACCAAGTTTGTAAGGAAAATCTGTGCCACTGAGTTACATGACAGGATGTGGAAAAAGGAATTAATCCTAGAAATTCCAAGCTGGCTTGTGCTGCTGTGAAGATTGCAGAACTGGCACTTCTGTGCTTGCAAGAAGCAGTGGATTGCTCTGTGGTTAGCAGAAGTCTGGCTGGGTATGCCTGGATTGGGATTGGGTCAGTCACTGATGCTGTATAGAACTGAGGGACGTGTGTGATGAGATAACCTTCAGCTCACATTCTCTCTCATGTAGCATCAGCAGGCAGGGAAAAACACGGACTAGGACAGAGGGGAGCACTGCTCCTGCCGGAGCCGTGGGATTGCTCTGCTGCCGGGCTCCTCCAGGCTTGGGATTCAGCACTGAGAGCACACTCAGACAGATGGCTTTGGGAGCACCACGTATGGGTTCACTGGTCTTGGCTTTACAGCCTAAGAACTGACAAGCTTTCACACATATGGTTCCCTCAGAAAGGCTCCATGTCGACTCTAACCTGTGAAGGGCTATTCTGTACATTTTTTTTAATCCAGCCCACAGGAATTCATAAATTGTGAGTGAAGAAGGAAAAAGAACACTTCAAATTGTGAAGTAAAATCAGCTTAATGTAAAGAAATGAGGTAGGGAAGAGGAGGAATCTGTTTCTGTGTATAGTAGAAGATCAGTGTTGCTGTGCTGTGCTTATTTCTTATCAGGAATTTGTAAAAGCTGTATAAACTACCACTTCTGATCTCAGACTGCTGATAGCCCTGAATTCCTGGGGAATAATTGATTCAGCACTTCCAATTAGCATGCTGCTCATTTTAGCATGAGGCCCAATTGTGTTTGTTTCCACAGAGCTGCATCAACACAAAAAGCTTGTTTATTATTTTTGAGGAAGACTGGGGATCACAGTGGATTTTTCTAAGGAGATTTTGTATGAAACTGTGGTGTTTCACTGTCTTGTAAAATTTGGTGAGAGATGCTGCACAAACTTGAAATGAATCAGTTGGAAAGCTTTGGTGTTGATTTCTCCTACACCCACCTATGAAAACTTGCCCCAGACTAAAATTATATTGATATTTGGAGGTTTTGTTCTTCTGAGACTGATTCTCTTATCTCAGACACTAAGGTTTCATCTCACCCTAAGGCCTTGATATTCTATCTTATTTTTTACATCTTGGCTTTAAAATGAAATAAAACTGTGAGCAAATAACAGCTGGACATTTTGAGAGATAAGCCCTAGTGCTAGGGCATGGTGTCCTCTCATACTTTCAGAGCCATTCAACATAAGAGAACTCATCCGTGTTCCTCTGAAGGATGCAGAAACTCCTTCTGGTTTTCTTTATTTTTTTTTTTCAGGCTCTTCATCTCAGAAGTTATCATATGAAAGAATTTGTGTTATGTCAAAAAAAATCTCTTTATAAACAGAGCAAAATTTTTTTTGCTTTCCATAGTTTGCATAATCTTGGTCAGCTGGAGTATTAATTTGGGGAATTTGTGTGTCTTAGTGGGTGTGAGGCTAAAAATTACTGTGGCACAAGCTAAACTGTTTGCAAACTAGTTCTTGCAGCATCAGAGATCCAGAAGTGTTTCTTTCCTTCCTAGAAAAGATTACATCTCTTCTCAAAATCCAGTCCCAGAATGCCTCTTTTTACTTATTTCGCTGTATTTTCCTAGGAGCACCTGAAGCAGAGTCTACACTTTTGTATTATTGTATTGTATTTTTAGAAATATGCAATTGCTGCAGCACAACAAACAAGCAAATAAGGAAACCAAAAGCCCTTTGGTAGAAAGTCTAGATGGACACTATGGATTTTTTTTCAGGAAGACTAAAAGTTAGAATCATTTGGGTAGGTAATTGGCAGGTGTGCAGACTAGGAGAAAAAAATCCTGAAGGTAATTCTTTGATAAATGTTTGAACTCTTTTGCATGATCCTAGGAAGAAAGTCAAAACCAGAAGTAGTACATAATAAGTGTTTACCTGGCATGTGTGTGGCTCTGTTTTTTTGCCTCTTGGGTCACAAAGTGCAATATCAGGTTGCTTTTTTGCTATATTATTTTTGCGTGCAAACTAAAAATTAGTCCAAGAAAAAAAGATTCCAAAGATGACTTAATGCTAAATTGAACTGACATGTAAGGGAGCTTTGTCCTGTTCTATGGGAACCTATACTTTAAGTGCAATTTTATAATGCACTTTAAATCATGTCTTGTGTCAACAGTGTTGTCGTCTCTTCTCTCTTTGTATGTGTTAAGGGAGAGGGAATGCTGTTATGTGCTACTTGTATAGAAATTGTAATTCCTCTCAAATATGGCTTGAAAGTAGGGATTTCCTAAGAGCATCCAACAGCTTCGATCAGAAATAGGCTTAATGTCATCTTGCAACAAAATCTGTAGGAGTGACATAGTTACTGCAACCAGAATTAGCTTAGAAAACTGTTATTGATAGCCATGATTTTTTTAGTACACATTTTAGCAACCTTTGCTGCAAATGGGCATAGAGACCCTTTCTCCTTTGGGTAATGTGTACAGGTTCTTAAGTCTGATGGGCATAAGAAAAAAAATTGAGCCTGAGTTCAAAATACAAATAGGTTTTCCACTATTTTCCTGTACTAAGAGATACCAATAGATATATTGTCTAAACTGGAGATGTGAAAAGGAAATTTCCAAAGGAAATTGGCTCATCAATTTCATTGGTGGGTGGCTGTGGATATTTTTGTCCCCTGAACATGAACTCTAATCTATTGGACTGCATGTGTTGTCTATGGTTTCTGTGTGGTTGGCATAACAGACAAACATGCCCTTTAAGGAATTGCTCAGCTCCTTGAAATTTACCCATTCATCTGTCCACCCTTCTTTCACCATCTGCTTCTTCCTCTGTGGACATGAGAAGTTGCTCCATGCCTGCAGCAAAATGCAGCCTGGATGGTTTACAGTCAGGCTTCTGCATGAAGCAGAGTTTTCCAAGCACGGATGGACTTGCCTCTTTGTCAAGATGTAGCCTTATAAAGAAGCTGGGTTTTGTATTTCAGCTGTACAGCTGCAAACTTCTTCAAGACACTACAGACTTGTATTTCTTTGTCTCTAGGTCTGGGATGCCAGGCTGGAGAAAGTGCCTTGTTTATTGTCTGCGGAGAATGCAGGACAGAGGTAAGGCAAGAGGGAAATATGACAGCAAAGGGGAGACTATAATCGAGGGGATGCCCATGGGAAAGGGTTAAGTGCAATGCTCCTTTTCCTGCTCATTGATATTGTTAAAGCCGCAGGATCCATCCCAAAACTTGTGACTTTTTATTTAAAAGAAAAAAACCCACAGTGTAGCTTTCCCATAAGAAAGCACTTTTTTAGCTTGAAATCTCTACCCGTTCCAAAGTGCTGGTCTAGATGCTGCTAGTGAGTGCACACCTGCTTTGCTTAGAGCTCTGTCTTTAATCTGAACCTGGCCTAACAGATAGATCTTTTATGGTGGTAAAGTTGTGTCTATTAAAAGCATCTACCAGAGCGTAACATTTGGGAACTCTAAAGCTCATGTACCTGCATGAGCTTTAGAGTTCCCAAATGTTTTTATTTTAAAGAAATGTTTTTCTTTTAAAGAAAACACTGAGCTATTGATTGTCTCAGGTAGAGAGACACATGCCCATTGTAGCTGTAACTTTCCAAAGAGGCTACCTTCTAGCTGTGAGTTTAAACCCTGTTATTTATGTTCATTTAGTGTCACAATGATGATCTAAGCCATATTTATATCACTTCTTGTAAAATGCTTCTGTTTATATCCCACTGTCTGAACTGAACTATTTTAAACCAGAAGGCTCATGGCAGCAGATTCAGGTTTTCTGACATGGTGGCAGAAATCTGAGTCCTGTAGCACATTACTAGGCTACTTTGGAGGAGGGAGAATAATTTATATTGACTAGTTTTTGCACTACAATGTTGAATTGCAGTTGATGTTTTTAATGTATATTGAATGGTGCCATAAAAATCTGGACTGGGTAGGACTTCAGTTCGGTAAAAAGCAGCATGTTTTTTCTCTTAGAACAACAGAAATCTTTAGCCTGAGGTTTTTAATTTGTCTTCTCAGGCTAGAAGTGCAAGAAATGCAAAGGATGTGTCTGTTTTAAGAGTAAGTGTGTGTATATATATATACATAAGATTATATAGAATCTTTGTACATATATATACATGTATATATGTATATATATGTGAAATCTTTGTTCTGTGGTTATGAATGATCTTTGAATTGCACTTCGAGATGCAGACATGAAGACATCACTTCTGCACACTTGCTGTTTATGGAGGGTATCGTTCTTGGCACTGAGCAGAAAATGGGCTGGCATAATAGAATAAATTATGCCTGTACATGTGATTTCCTGATGCATTGGAAGGATCAAATCTGCATACTTGGGCAGGACACATCTCTGGCACGTGATCATTTTTACCTTGCACCAAAGAGATTTAAATCAGCATAACTGGGGATGGAGTTTCTCTACCATATGGGCATTGATTACCTAGCAGTCATCTACCATCTGCCTACATAGATGGCTAAGTGGCAGCTATGATTAATTTATTAAGAGAACAAAACTATCTTGTATATATAATCCTTCTCTGATACTCTGGTAGTGAAAAGCTGCTGTTAGATGTTTTAGAACTAAGGGATTTTTTTCCCTTACTGTAGTTCAAAGCCTTGGTCCACTCTAGTTTGGATTCTTCTTTATTTTCTACAGTTAGACTTATCTGCAAGAAAGTGTTCTTTCACTATCCGTCATCCTGTCAGTTATCCCAAAAACATGAAGTGAAAGACATAATTTGTGTTTCTGAACAAAGTAGTTGAACACTGTGCATATTTGAGGAGATGCTCAAAAGGCTGTTTAAGGTAATTTTCCCTGGAATAGAGAGAGCAGTGTCTAAGGAAGATAGGAATAGTTGTGGATGGCTCTCTCCCGGCTCCCCTCTGCAGCAATGTCCCGGAGGTGTCACTTGCACTGGTAGAGGGACCTCAGGGCGGTAGATGGCACTGCGAGACTGTTTTTGCAGCTGTGTAATTACCGTCTCAGCGAGCCCGTGAGCATCTGGGAGAGGTGACCTCGCATAAATAAGTGTCTCCCTTGCACTTCCCTGTCATCGCGCCAGAACTGGAGGGGTAAATTGGTTTCTTCTCCCCATTCCTCTGGTCTCATACATGTAATGTTAGGTGAGAAATAAGACAAGTAGAGAACCCAAAACTGCAAGAAGAGCCGGCCCCGGATTTCCAGCTGCCACTTTAAATTCTGTGTGAATTAGAGGGACTGGAGTTTTGGGTTCTACTTTGGCCAGCTCTCTGCAATAAAAGTTGGACAAGTGCTTGTATGTTAAGTGGCATGAACATAGCAGCCATCCTTTCAATCTTCCAGCCGACAATGGCATTGTGAGGGCTGAGACTGAAGATTAAACAGGTAAGGAGTTCTCCAAAAGGGTTATTAGCTTTTCAGGGACACCAAAACACACACCCTAAGGAAATCCATGTTCCTTTTGCTTGAGCGATCCCTGTCCAGTTCTTGAACAGGACTTCAGCACCTAATACAAAGTCTACTCCCCATACAGGCCTTCTGATACAAAGGTTACTTAAAATAGAAGCCCAGAAGGCACCAAAGTGTTGCTATATGTATCACAAAAGAAAGCTTAGAGTGATTGTAGATGTTACTTTAGTAATAATTGAGAAAAGAAATAATGGGTGTCTGTGCATAGTGAGCCCTTGAAAGTGTGTGTGGCGCTGCTGCTATTAGTCAAATACAGACAAGTGGAATGAGAACTAGAATAATACTTCAAAATGAATAACTACATAAGGCAAAATTCCAAAGATTTCTTTATTATGGCCTTGATGAGTGCCCAGCAACTCCTCAGCTATACCAAGGAGCGATACCAAACATGAATTGCAGTATTTTAATGAAACGTTGGTGGAGGGAGCCCACACCGCAAGGAAGTGAAGGGAGTTTCACATTTTTTAACTCTTGCCCACAGTGCTCATTTCCTTGCTGGCCGATTTGGGAGAGATCAGAACTTTGAAATGGCAATTATTGTATTTTTCTATCCCTTTTGAATGTACATGCAAAATTACAGAGTGTTTCTGTTAAGACCAATAGTGGATATCAATGATTTGCTACTGTCTTGCCTCCTTCTCTGATCTGAAATAGACTGCAGTCATTAATGTGCTACTGACAGCTGGAGCTGGGTCGCAATGAGAGGAACGAGGAAGCAAGACAGTCATAGTAATGCCTTATAACATATGTTGACAGAGATGTAGTGTTGCTTTCTGCACCCTGCTCTTTTCTTGAACTGCTTCTGTTCATCAACCAGAAAAAAAAAAAACCCACCTATTTTTTTCTAATGGCAATATTAAATTTAATTTTCATGAAATTCAAACAGTGATGTGCCTTACTGAGAGGTGGATGGATAGTGTTGCTCTTCTAACTACCAAGTGCAGTGGGTTTTGGTGGAATAGATGGGTGCTTAATTTTAGTCATGGTTAAGGGAAGCCCAGGAGGGAGCCTCAGACTGTGGCATGAGTGAAGGCTGGGTCCAAGCCTGCCTTCATGTCCTGAGCCATCTGCCAATGATGCACAACAGAAACTCACATCACAAATTCATTTTCCACAGATTCTGGTTCATGGAATTCTGGATACAGTCAGATCAGCAGGACCAAACAATTGGGAGTCAAACCTGCCAGCTGGTACCCTGAGTCTGACTGTCCAGAGCACCTGGGATTGGCTTTGACTCCCCTTCCTCTCCTCTGTAGTTCTGAATGGACTTTTGGGCATGGCAGATACTGCAGTCATTTTAATAAAAGGCACAGAAGTACTTCCATTGTGTATCTCTTTCATGGTTGTTAAAAAACAGTGAGCTATTCCTGGGAGAAATGACAAATCCCTGGTGAGCAACTTTTTTACTTGCACAGCTGGTAACCAAGAAAAATGCAATTTGAGAGGGCAAGAAGAGCTTAAAGATCTTTTCCCATAAAGAATAGTTTGTCAATCAGGAAAACAAAGCAAAATGTAGAGCATGTCCTAATGGGAAACCTCCCCAGGCTCTCTGGTACCTGGCATTCTGGATGGTGCAGAGCCAACTCTCTTATACCTGATAGCTCTTTCACCTATGTGATTTGTAGAATTTCCCTGAGGCACCTCTGCAAAGAGGAGCGGAGATGAAACCTTACATAACCAGAGGCAAATCTTGCTCCTAAGTAGATGCCTGGAATGAAAACCTCTATGTAGCAATGGGATGGTTTGGACATTTCTACTGTGTGTAAATGGTGGTAAGCACAGCTCTTGTTTGAGAGGGTTATATAGCTTTATGAAGGACATGGTGAAAATGGTGACATTTTATTAGTGATGCTGTGTGTCTAAAGCAAAACATGGTCGTGAGTGCAGGGGAAAAACTTATATAAAAAAGGGAAGGAGGGAGTTTTGAAAGCAGTTTTGAAAGGGAAAGAATGTGTCTCTAGAAACCACATCTTCAATCAAAAGTTAGAAAAGTGGCTCTTTATTGCTGTGATCAAGTTCAGTCTTGTTTTAAATTCTCCTGTCTTCCAAAGTAACAGTCCAGATCAAACAGCAGCTTCACAGTGACTCAGACAAAGCTGAGACAAGATAAAAACTGAGATTCAGACAAAACTGGCTGAATTGAGGAGATTTTCACACAGGATAGAACCAAAAGTATTGTCTGTTATGTTGGACAGTTTTAAACAAATATTAACAGTATTAAGCAGTTGTATCAGCTGCTAATGCTTCAGATTCTACTGTCTGCTTGGATGTAGAAGGTAATACACAGAAAAACATGTAGTGCGCATGGCCACCTTGAATATTGAATTTCTGACAAGTTTCAGTAGCCTGGAAATCAATAGACAGCAGCTGCAATGGAGCTGGGGGCACTGTAGAGCCCTAAACCCTGCTGTTAGTAGAGGAAGGGGCACAGACCTCTAAGCCTTGCTTTAACACTGATGGTCTGGGACATGAAGTGAGGAAGATGCGAAGCTTCTCTGTCTTGCTACACTTTAGTCCTCCCAGCACTAGCTCCATTGTGCATTGCTGGGTCACTGGTAGGTAAAACGGGAAAATCTCTGTGGTGGGGCATTGACAGTAGTGACAAGATTAGGTTTAGGAACAAGGTGGACAGCCAATGTTGTGTTGTTGGCAGAAAAAGTGACTGGTGTTTGTGACTTTCTCTAAACAGCATCTGTAAGTTAAGAACTCTCAAGCGAAGTAAAACCAAAGCTTCAGAACTAGATCTGCCCAGCAGTTAGGTCAGCAAAGACAGGCCTTGTGTCCAGGAGAAGAGATCTGCTGGCAGGGGTGTTACAGGAGAAGGAGAAACAAGTAGAGAAACCCCTGCATCAGCTGGTCACAGGCAGTCTCACTGCTTCATCATTCAGCTTGTTGCACGCATACTTTTTAGAGCTGTTGTAGAAGGAAGATGACTTTGGAAGGAGGTGAGGGGTGGGTCTGAGCCTCTTTGTGCTTATGCTGTGATTTCCAAGGAAGGAGGTGAAGAACCAGCTCCTGAGCTGACTCCAAGTATGCCTTTGGGACAGAAACAAGGAGCACTTCAGCTCCCTTCCAGCATGAACAGAGTACAGAGATGACCTTATCATCATGGAGCCCGTAAGTTGGGTGTATACTTGTTTCAGTGAAATCCAAAGACATTCTCTCTGTCTGTCTAAAAGGTATTCAGCCATTCCGAGAGACAAACATCACCCAGAAGAGGCAGGATGACAGATTGCTTCCAGCCTTCAGAACCTAGTTGAACATGAGCGCTTCTGCAGAAGTCCATTGTTGTCCTGAGTTTTGCAGTTCTTCAATGTTTCTCTTTGCTGTAGTACTTTCTCATGCATGCTGTTGTAAACATAGCCATGTTTTTGCTAACTGTCCTTGTTTTCATTCCATTCTCCTAGGCGGAGACGTGATGGATTTTTCCTTTGACCAGTGTGATTGAGAGGTGGTAATTTCTACCTCAAATCCATGGTGATTTCTAAGAACATATAAATAAAGGTCAGAGGGTTCTGCCCTCTCTCTTTTGGCTCTCTCTTGGCTCTCTTGGCTCTTTCATTGCTCTTCGGCCTGGTCGGCTGCGTGTGTTTTCTTTGTGTCCAAACAGTGCGACAGTCCATAGTATGAAGTTCCTGACAAGAAGCAGGCAACAAAACAAGCAAACTGTTTGCACTGCCTGAATTTAAGGCAAAAATAGAACCAAGCTGGATTAGTAAGTAAAGTTGCTATTAATCAACCTCTGGTGGTAACAAAGGGAAGATAATCCATTTTAAAATAGCTTTTAACCTGCTACCATGACAGGATTATTATTAAATTCCATGATCTCAATGCTGCTCACTGCTGTGTATGGGTTATGTGGTACACACCTGTATAAAAGCAAGAGTGTAGCAGCCAGTGAGACAAACCCACCATGATGTTGTGTTGTGACAGAGATTGATGTTCTGTATCCCCACTACTGAGAGGTGAAAGCAGAGACTGGTTCTGCATTAAAGCAGCTGTGCTATTTACATATCATGGTGGGATGGAAATAAATTTCCCATAGTCCCCTGCCTTCTCCATGTACAGCTGAAAGGATGCGCTTCAACACTCAGTAAAGGAGCCCAGCCTAGGTAGAGAAAGAAAATTTATCTTTTACTTAGTTAAATCTAAGAGTGGGAGTGAGAAAAGAAAAGATTATTCTAGACACCTAAATAGATTTCCTTTGTGTAGGATTACATAGGTTAAAGTAATTTCTAGCTTGATCTTAACTATTGAATGCTGCGTGGCAGTAGCACTAGGTCAGTATGGGGGAGAGGGACCCCACAGTCCTCTCTGTTTCCCCAAAATGGTTTCATAGTGCCTCCAGGTCATTGTTGAAATAATGCAGCCTTGAGGGTGCCACCTTACTAGTGGTACATCTTCACTCAAGCTGCTGGGAATGGTGGGTGGACACACTTAGGAGTCGTGTACTCTTAAGGGTCTCCCAAGTGCTAGATCCTCATAGATTCAAAAATGACAAGATAGGAGCTCTTATGTCACTTGGTTTGGGGCTGAAAGTGAAGACTGACTCATTTCCCTGACTTCCTTGTTGCAGGGAGTCAGCTTACTCTCGTTGTGAGATGAATGATCCTCAAAGTGAGGGAACACATAACAGGAGAGTTTGCTGGAGCTGTCTGGAGGAAAAGAGTTCAAGGACAAAATTGACCCTAAAAAGCCAGGACATTGTCCCTTAACTCCTACAGGAAAATGGGGCTTTTACACAGGAGCTTCCTCTCGCCACATACGTGGTATCAACTGTCTATCATCCACCCTGTGCATGTAGCATGCAGGAGAGGTGAGATCCATCCCATTTGCAAATCCTGGTTTGCAGGCTTGTGACAGGCCTGAACCATTGCTCAGTAGCCAGCTCCTGAGACTGGAAAACTTGGTGCTTTCATATTTTTTCTTACCGCTATAGGGGTATTCAAAGCACAGCAGAGCCAAATGTCCCCTCTTGTGTGCCACTGAAAAGTGCTGGGAGGGATAGGCAGAGTTGAAGCTACCCAAGACCATGGAGACCATGTTCTCTACAACCCATTAAGAGCAAAACTGTAATTCAAGACCTCCCATCGTTCTTCCAGCCCTAGCGAGATACCTCAACACACATGCCAGGTTTTTGTACTGGGCCATGCTGCCCATTTAGGCTGCACACACTGCAGGGCAGAGACCTTTCCTTTTGCCCAGCCGAGGAGCAGATGGGACTTTAGTCTTGCTGTACTCTGTGTTCCTCAGTGGGCAAGGACCACTGGCTGCTGAAACAGCCAATGCGCAGGGCACAGTAAAGTCCCCAGTTGATCAGACCAGGTAATCCTGTCCCAGGGCATGTGGCCAAAGAGGAATTTCTGCCTCACAAATCTGGTTTGACAACCATTTCTGCAGGATGGGGGAGGACAGCAGTGCCTTCTAAAGTTGTGGTAGTATCCACGTCACAGTGGTACCTAAAATTCTGCATCTGGACATTTCAGTTATACAGATTAGACATAGCTCAGGGACAGGCTATTCACTTCTGAAGTTTTCTGTGGACTTCCTGCTGCTTGAAATATCCCTCCATGGCTTCCCTCCAAAGAAGTACCATTTCATCTGTCTTACATTGATTTTGCTTATGAATTCCCTACTGGTACTCCTAGGTATTTTGCATTTTCTCTAACACAGTTTTCTATGCAAGTACTGAAGTTAGTGATTGAGAAAATTTCACCACACTAGCTTTGGTTCTTTCTACAATAATGGATATGTCAAATTCAATTCTTAAGCTCTGAGCTGCTTTTTCAGCTAGTAATGTGCTTGCTATTTTCACATTTAATTATTTCTGTGGTAACAGTGTCCTTTAAAAAGTAGTACTGTTGTAGCCATGATATTCTAAAGACACTTCAGGGAAAGAGTCTTTTGTGAGAGCAACCAATGTAAATGGCAAAACCAGATGAGTTTTTAGGTACAAAAAGTGTCAATTTAACTTTACTTTTAAAAGCCCCTTCCAGCTTTTAAAAATATCATGTTTATTTCAGATTCTCATTACTTTTCCTGAGAGCAGTATTAGATCAGTAATCATCACTTTCCTGAAAATCTTTTTCTAATGCCCCGAATCTGGATATCATCATGCAATTATAAAAATACAGCTGAGGAAATCAAGGCACAGAAAGGGCAGGTGACTTGCCTGTATGGGTGATTGAGTTAGTCATATAACTCAACAGGGCTTGTCTCTGTGTGCTGAGTTTTAACTATTGAAGAAGCATAACTTCCTTTCCCCAGGATGCATTCTGGCTTCAGATTAGTCCTTGAAAAAGCTTCTGAGTTTCGCGATCAGAATATTTGAGGCGTATAACAATCTTTCTATAAATTAGCATAATATACCCTGATCCAATCCAGCTGTGGAGCTGTGCTTTGTTGTGAGTCCCAAAACTACAAAGAAATTGCAGGGAAGGGGTGGTGGTGGTGGAGGAGGGGGTATTGTGTTTTCCTCCATGGAACAAGCTGTGCAAATGTGCTGTATTTAGCACAAGGAAAGGAGCTCTTTAAGAAGTTGTAGCTGGGTGGGGAGTCAAACCTTTCTTATGTTTCTAGTCTGAAGGTAAATGTGGGCAAAAATATATTTTTATGTCTGTGAACATTTCTGTGCTGCTAGTGGGGTATACCAGGTCTGAGCTATAGCTGTGCTCCTGCTGCCAATAGTCTTCAGGAAATCTCTCCTAGAAGTGATTGCTCCTGCTGGCTGGAATAAGCCTTCCAGTGCTATCACTCCGTTCACTGTCCTTTAAACTGATGGGTAACTCTGGTTAGGAACATGGAAGGGAATCAGCCTGTAAAATGCTGTTCTCTGCTGTGGTGGGAACCTCTCATGCAGTCCTTGGGCATTGCATACTGCTGTCTGTCCTCTGCAGTGTTGCAAACTCTTACGCTTAAGTGAAGAGGGCTGTCTGTTCTGATGGGTTTATGATTATCCCAGTTTAACTTACTGGAAAAGCATGATACAATAGTAACTTCAAAGTATCCTCTGCAGCCCAGGTCCCACATTGCTCTTCAAGAATTTGGGAGGCAGGGGGAGAAGTTAATTTAACTGTAGATCTTTGTTCCTTAGGATCCTCATCTTCCAGACTGCCCTAAAATCAGGGAGTTTTGCTTTTGCTCCTTTCTGTAGAAACTGATTTTCTCCCTTGATGTGCTCAGAGCTTTAGGAGGTTGCTTCAAGAAGATTCCCAAGTAACTTTATGTTGAGCCCCTTCCATTTCCAGCA
This sequence comes from Pomatostomus ruficeps, assembly GCA_013400735.1. Lineage (NCBI taxonomy): Eukaryota > Metazoa > Chordata > Aves > Passeriformes > Timaliidae > Pomatostomus > Pomatostomus ruficeps. Next base: position 31,328 of record VYZT01015811.1, on the reverse strand, counting down.
GGCACTGAAGAGGTTTCCAGACTCCTGCTTGCCCAGCTTGGCAGTATCATGCCACACTTGGCTGGCAGTTTCTGTGAGCAGAGCATAGAGGGTGAAGCTGCTGCCCCTTGGCAGGGTGCTATGCTGTCCTTTCATGCAGGTAGGGACAGAAAAGCCAAGGTCCATATGGATGCATCTAGATGAATGTATTCTCTTGCTGTTTTAGCTGCCCTATTCCACCTGAATGGTGAGAGACACCAGCCTTTTGAAACTGGAATTAGCTCATGCTATCCCAAGGAGAGCTTGGTCCTTAAAATTTTAGATTATAGCAGATGTTGCACATAATAGAATTGCTCTTACAAAGGGAGGCAAAAATTCAGTATGAGACCTACTAGATAGGTAATAAAAGGCCTCATGAAGAGTATTTTTTTTTGCTGCTAGTGATTGCAGAGATATGTTACCCCCAGGAAATTAAAAATACAAATGGCCTGGCATATGCAATAAACATCTCCTTTGTGTCAACGTAAAAGCCCTGAAACCTCTGGAATATTAGGAAATTGAAAAGATGCTTGTAAGCAGTATGCTTCAGCATACTGTTTACAAGTGGTGGTGAAGAAGAAGGAGATCAGACTGGCTGCTGTGCAACTTTATTCTCCAGAGAACCCAACTTCAGAATAAACACAGGCGTCAATGCATGCACCTGTGTGGGGCTACCAGGCAGCTGCCGCTCCGTGAAGGGAAGAGGCGCCAGGCTACAGCTGTGAAGAGAATGTAGAATGGCAACAGTGTGCTGTCGATATCTTTCCTGGGCATATATCTGTCCAACGTCAGCCGGCGATTTGGGACCCGCAGGAAGCCGGTGTGGGACGGAGTCCAGCGCCTCTTCACAGGCGAGCCTCATCCTGTCTACGCAAACCCCCCCATCCCGGGGGAAAAATATTCAATATATACATATTGACACAATTTTTTCTCAACCCCCTTCCCCGAGTTGGCCTTTCCCCGCCCTCCGCGGGGGGGGGAGGGCACCTGCGCTGCGGGCGGCCCGGGGCTGTGCGCAGGCGGGGGCGGGCAGCGCTCCCCCGCCCGGCCCCGTCCCCGCCGCCGCATGCACCGCACGGCCATAAAGCGCCGGGAAGCCCGGCCGCGCTCGGCAGCGCCTGCCGCTCCCGCCGGCCCCCCCGGGCTCGTCCAGCCGCACCGCTGCCCCGGGGGGCGGCAGCGCTGCTCCTGCCGCGATGCCGGGCTGGAGAAAGAGCCTCGCCCTGTGCCTGCAGCGGATGCAAGAGGACGGTGAGAGCGGCAGGGAGAAAGGAGAGCTGGAGGTGTTCGGAATTACCCTCCGCCTCCGCTTTTCCATTATTCTTTGAGGGGGGGAGTGGTGGCGGCGGTGGTGTGTGTCCCTCTGGGAGGGGGCGATTCTTTGGTGGCATAGAGCTCCGCAGATGAAGAGACTGGAGGGGTGATGCTCTTTGTGCCGGTAAACTTTGCCGCAGCAAATTTTCCCTTCCATCCTTAGGCTTCCATGGTTTCTGCTTTTTTTTTTTTTTTTTTTCCTTTTCCTTTTCTTCTTCGAGTGGTGGGGGCAAACCTGAGCGAGAGGTGGCTGCGCGGTTTTTTTTTGGATGTTTAGAGGGGCTTGCAGTATCTGAACCCCAACTTTCCAAAGCTACTGGTGATGCTGTTTTCAGCAGTTAATTTTCCACCATGCCAACTCCACTTGGGGAATAAACGGTTTGCAGATTGCACAGAGGACGTGTCACGGCAATCTGATTCCTATTGTGCTGCTTACTTTTGCTCACAGTGACTGAATTATTTTGTTTACATGCTCAAGAGTGTGATGTTAAATAAATGCTGGACCTGCGGCTCATAAAAGTCGCGAGAAGATATCCACAAGGTGGCACAGCATAAGGGAGGTTTAAACGTTGCACTTCGGCTCCTATGTTTGTAGATGAACGGGGATGAGAGTGGTGGGGAAAGTTTATGTCTCTGAAATGCAGTGCGTTTCTCCTGTGCTCTCATGGGACTCAGGTGGAGGAACTGACCCGGAATGGGCAGAAATAAGCAGAAACGTGTGTTTTATGAACCTCTGCTGCTTTGGTGCAAAGTAGCTAATGACAGGTTTTTCCTTTGGACCCCTTCCCAGACTACCTCTAGATTGTTCACTGGTAAACAGATGTAACAAATATATGAAGTGGCACTGTTGCAGCACTTCGTGTAAGTAATGCAAGAATCGTGGAATTCTCTGAACCTGTTGGTTAATAAGCATAGAGAAAAATTGTGTTGTTAGATTCCCTGCAAGGTGTTAGGACAGAGTAATTAAGCTGCTGTGCCTGTCTGATGTTGCTTCCTGGCTCCCACTGCTTTGGGAGAACACCATCTGTTTCTGGTGCTGGATTGCTCTAGGACCATGGCTTCCCCTTTAAGCCTCCATCCACCTGAGATAGAGCTGTTAAAAATCTTGTCCTGTAGAAGAGTGAATCAATCCTCTGCTCAACACACTGAGACCTGTTGGCATGAATTCAGCCCTGTTATGGTGCAGTGCTTTGTAATGCTGCCTTGCTGCAGCTGGCACGGATGCTCCTGGACCATTGGATCAGGGGTGGCTTTTGGGTGCCTTATTAAACATTCACAGCAGGGATCTCCTGATGTACAACTGTACTGGGTTAGTGTTTGCTGGGTTACTTTGTCTGTGACTTCATATGTGTATCTACTGGCCCTTGTCTCTGGCTCCAGGTAATGCCTTTCCTCCCCGTGTCCCTTCCCTCTGACTTCAGACCCAACACTGCAGTGAGTGTGTGGCTGCTGTGCATCCCTTTTAGTACATTGCCTTTATTTCCCTGGGTGGTTCAAAGAGTAGTCAGCCTTATGAAGGTGCCATTTAATCACAGGATGGTTTATCTGGAGGGATAAATCTTACAGTCTTGATCTGATATGCTGCATAGGAGAAGATTAGCTGAGCTTGTAGGGAACTTCTTTCCCCTTTCACCAAGGCAACCGGTTTGATGGTCATGTTATAGTATATAACTCTGCAGGGGCAGCAGAGGAAGTATTTAGTCATGTTTCTGTAGCACTGCAGTGTTAACAGGTATGGTAGAGAAGGTTTTGCATCATGATGTGTCCCTGACTGTGGCAGGAGGATTGGAACTGGATGATCTTTCAGGTTCCTTCCAACCCAAACCTTTCTATAACCACACTGCAAGAGAAATCTGCACTTTTCAGATTTTGACTTTGCAAACCAAACTCCAACCAGTATATGAAGAAATATTGACTTATGATTTTCTTTATTTAGAGCAAGTTATGTCTGCCTTGTTGACCTCTCCACGCGTATGGGGATGTGATAGGTTTGGGGTTATTTTATCCCCAGGCTGGGGAGCTTTATCCCCAGGCATGTGTGTGCTGACCCATCAATTTTTCACTTCCTCTGAGGACTGCAGTACTTGAGCTTCCAAAGGAAATATCCTGATGTTCAGCAGGAACACAATTGTAATTAGAAGAGTGGTATATTTTGGTTACTGAATATTAATGTGATGAGAACCTCTTGCAATTTGCAGCCATTCAGAGCTGGATTGGAAGCTTCATTAATCACAGTTGGTAGAAAAGGTCAGCCATGATAAGTCACATAGGGAAATGTAAGATATACATGAACTGTGCTGAAGTATGATTGCCATTTCAAAATAATGCCCACAGCAAGTCTCTTCATGCATGTTTTGACTTAAAATTTCTGTGTCCTGGAAGATGGGAGGGACTTCTGGCCAGTGTGCAGAAATGCTTCATTATATAATGTGTTGGTTTTCTCCACCATAAAGAGATTTGTACATGGGATGTCCTAATCCATATTCTGTTTCATGCAAGGAAAAAAAGAATTGATGTCAATGATGTGGAAGTATTTGGTGAAAAGTGTGTTCCCTCCAGCCTGTATTGATAACAGACCTGTTACTCCAAAATCATGTGGTTGATCAGCTCCTCCTTGCGTTACTGTGGGATTGTCTCAGGCCTGGTAGCAGAGGTTAAAATGTATGGCCTGGCTTTCTGTCCCTCACTCTGTGTGCAGAGCTGTGTGGCCAGATCTTCTGCTGATTTATCTCACTGATAACTCATCTGCTTTTGAAGCAGTGATGACAACTAGTTGGCCATGCCAGACCCTTTCCCATCCCAATTCCTCCCCCTCATGCTGCTGTCTTTTTTTGTGAGGACTGAAGGATTTGAACTGCATTCTTGCTGCTCCAAGGTTTTCAGTAGCAGAAGAAGCAAAGGCTAATGTCTGCTTTGGGAGCAAGAATGTATGTGGGAAGGTGGGAAAGTCTGTTTTTGGCACGTCTGAGTGGATGTGTAAACTGTATGTCTAGAAAGGATAAACTGTATGTGGAGACTGAGAAGTGGAGATACTTTTATCCAAACTGGCAAAACTGAGTGTTATCTAGATGCATACGACTTGTGTAAGATGGGTCACAGTTGTGGGCAGACATCCTTTGCTTAACCTGAGATGTTTTTCTGCTTCTAAGGGGAGGGAATACAGTGTTTTAGTGTAAATTTAGGTTGTTGATACAAGTCCCCTTCTTGTCCCAGATGGCTTTTCTTGAGTAAAAGCAGAAAATTTGACTCTTACCTTTAAAACTCCAATATGATGCCTTATAAAAAGAAAATCAAAACAAAACCTTACGAAAGACTGAAGTAATGGGATTATAAAATGTGAAGTGAGTTATCCAACCCGTGCTTGAATCATGGGGCAGCTGGAAAGCAGGTGAAAGGGAAAGGGTCAACTCAGGCCTGCTTCAAAAAGTGACAATATAGCAGGATTTTGTTGCTGGTATTTGTTTCCTTCCCTTGTATACAGCTCAGTGCTGGTTACCTTGGAAACAGCTGTAGGAGCATATAGGGGCATTTTGCTGCTGTGCAGTCGTGGGCAGAGGTGTCCTGTGGTGCATGGAAAGGAAAATCTTTCATGGTGCAGGCTGATTTGCAGGATGAGAGCAACAAAGTAAAAACCCGTTGCAAGATCTCCTTTTCTTGGCTGCCCTCTCTTGCTGCAGGTACAGTTTGACAGGAGTGGGACCCTGGGGAAAATTTAGTGAGGGGGTGGATTTTTATGATTTTGGTAGATCTATTTAAATTTTTATAATAGGAAGGTAAAAATATCTCAATGGTCTGTTTTGAGGAGGCGTATAACAGCTGGGCTGTGGACATCAGGTTTTTATTCAGTCCTCAGAACAATGTACTGGGATGTTTTCCTCCTTAGCTGTGTCTGTGACTAAAAATGGGATTCTTCTTTACTTATTCACATGCATCAGGGCGAAACATCCCACTAAGATGGAAATTTGCTGAGTTTACATGATTAGCAGGAAATTAAATCTTCCATTGAGTTTCATGTTGTTTGTGTTATGTACGTGATGTGTAGAATAACTAAAACAGAATAACTGTGTAAAATAATGTGAATTGTCTTTTGTTCATTTACCCATAAACATTTTGATCTTGCAAGTAGTACGGCGTGCTTAACTTTAAATAAGTTGAACTATTCTGCTGCTTAAAATATAGCGTTTTTTCTCATGCTTCCCACATCAGAAATAATTCAGTCATTCGGAAAGGCATTTTTTGTTTTTATCAAGTTGTTTTAGGACCATGTTTCAGTGCCAGGTGAACTCGGTTCAGTTTTAATACATTGCCTTACAGAGTCCTTTTGTCCAAACCTACAATGACATGATCTCTTATACTGGCACTTAATTTTCAGTGAAGAAAGCTGGCTGTGTAGCTGTCACTTAAGTACTGTGCAGTTGAAATATTACAGCTGAAGGGCTGTTACATCTGTCCACTGTATGCGGCGTATTAATGTATTTCTACATGTGATACTTCTGCTTTACAGTGCATCCAAGCTTTGTCAAAGATGAGGACTTGCTCAACACACAGCTCAGGAATTTATGGGCTGCTGTTTTTTTGGTAATGCTCATTATACAGACCACTGCTTTATTAAAAAAATGTAAAAATAGAGGTTCTGACCCTCCAATGAAGCGTGGTGGAGAATTAGGATTGCATGAAGGCAGTAGTGGTAATGCTTAAGGGAAAATGCTCACTTATCAAACTGATGGAACAGCCGGAGCAAATTCTGCTAGACTTTGATGGGGTCTTTTTTTACTCATTAATATGTTGATGTGGATTTGGCACCCGTTGAGGGAGTAATAACTGCACCCGAGCACTATGCTCACTGCTCCCCTCCTCGCTGGCTGTCACACTGCTCTGAGTTTGGGTTGCTACTTTTGATCCCGTACTTCAGCAGTCAGACAATTTAGCTCTGATTGAGAAGTCCTATACAACTTGGGGATGAAGTCACAAAGGTTTTATGGAATGACTCCAAAGCCTCATTGAAATTTGATTAATGATAGCGATTGATCATTATTTTGCTTTTTGAAGTGATCTGTCAGATTTTACAACCTGAATGTGATCCCATATCTGCAAAGTTTGGCTTTATGAAACTGTATGGACATTGTGGCTTCTGCTCTCTTGTTTATGCTATTACTCTATGGGGCTTCTTGTGAAGACCTTTTTTTAGCAATATTAAGTGATGATGCTCAGTGCTGACAAAAGCATCAGCTGCAATGGTCTGGCATGCTTTTCCTTTAGGGCTGCCAAGGTTGGAAAGTGTGGGGGGGAACCTTTCAGGGTGCTGAAGACTGTGATGGAAACCATGAATTATGGTAGCCAAGAAAATTTCAGAGTGAGAAGAATTGCCAGATCTGCCTGGAATCAGGCCATGAAACACCTGTTTCTATGGGTTCATGCCAAGTGTAGTCGAGAAACATGTGAGTAATTCCCAAGAAATTGATGTGGTCTTTGAAACTGTTCCAGTCTTGAGAGGTGATTGCAACTGCTTACCCAGAGATGCACTGGTTTGCACTGAGAGGAAGATTGCTCAAGTTAAACCAAGGTGTGTGGCCAGTCTGAGGTAAATGATTTGCTGTGCCTTTTTTCATTTCTGTTCATCTCTTCTAAGTAGACACAAGTGGCAGAGCTTCTTAGTGGTAGGCAACAAAGGCTGTCCACCAGGGCATGAAGTCTATGCCAGGTTCTCTTTCTATGGTTGACAGTGTAGGTCTTCCTATGAGTGTCCCATTTTACTGACAGTTTTATTATTAGCCTTCATTATAATTGAATAAAAGTACTTATTTTGAAAATGAAGTGAATTTAGAAGTATAAATACAGTAGAGTAATTATAGGAGTAGAGCTCTGTTGAAATTGCCTCTTCGTAGGCAAGCCCCAAGACAGTGAATTAGACATTTCTGGATTTCTGCATCACATAAATGGAGCCATTTCTTTTAAAAGCCAGACCTAACCCTTGAAATTCAGAGCAGGGATCTATGCCCAGAAGGCTTGTGTAATGACTAGAGAAAGGTGAAACTTTTTTTCCCATAATGGTCTCCTTTCCCAGAGAAGCCACCTCTCCTGTTTCAGTGAATGTTGGTGATGATCCCACATGTATGGAAGCTGCCCCTGCATTCATGTCTTGGGCCAAAGGCAGTTAGACCATCTAAAATATCTGTTTGTCTTCCTGAAACAAGTATAGCTACTCTGCACTGACACAGGTGTAACTGGGATTGGAACAGGGGCAGCGTTTGATTGAGAAAATAAATCCCATGGAAATGGAGCACCTCCTCTGCAATGCTTGGCCTGGGTGAACGACACAGTGGAATGGAACGTTTCCTCTTGGAAGGGTCTGCGTTTTGTCCAGTTATACTTGGTCGTGCTGTGTGCTCTGTCCATTGAGAGAAAAATGTAATAAAGCTTTCCATCTAAGATTCAAGCAGAATTTTTATTCAGTCCTCTTGTTTAGTCAAAAGAATGAATTATCTTTTTATTTTCTCTGATTTTCCTCCCCTCTCTTTGTCTTCGGAAAATAAAGGAATTAAAATAAGATTGTAAAATGTAGTTGTTTTAGCAATTATGGTGCTTTCCCTGTTACCGACTCTCCCCCTCATTAATGTTAGATTAACTTGACATCTAGTAATTACTGGCTTTCACTTTTCAGCCAAAACTATTTTCTGGCTCCAGCAAAATTTGCTGATTTCATTGATAGCATTGGGAGAGCTGCTTTCCACTGGGAAATTAGTTCAAACGTTTTCCTCTGACAGCTTCAGGTATTTGGCATCAAGACCACTCTGCATTTAAGGAGAAAGGGTTGTTGTGGTATTTGAGCTCAAAGAAATGCAGTGCATTAGGATGGGGTTAGATCCATGTCTTATCTGTGTTAAGTAGAGGTGTCAGTGACCCTGCTGGCTAAGCTGCTGTGTCTTGATGAGTAGAAACCTCTTACTGAGGCCACAACATAGATTCAATGCTACATTCTTCAAGTTGTCTATGAAGTAACACACTTTTTTGCTTAACAGCTTCATTTCCACTGTGAAAAAGCACTACAGAGCTTTTGCTTTACCAAATATATTAACCTTGGCTGCTGCTTTGTTGCCAGAGTCAGAGGCTTTTCAGGGTATTTATTTGGATTATAGGTGTTGTTGCCCTTTCTTGTACATATGATACTGTTAGTCAACCTGGTGACACTTTATTCATCTGTACAAAGAAATAAAGTCCCAGCTCACATTTGAGTATTGCCTCATGTGGCCCAGGAGGGGAACTACTTACATCAAGCCTGAGAGATCTCACTTGGGTCCCATGGGATGGAGCTGAGATTAGCTGCTGGATTTCTCATTTGTGTCTTTAATTTATAAAAAAAATTCAATTATCTTATCTGTTCTCAAGGCAAAGTTGAGCTGCATGTACAGTCTGTGCACAGAGGGTTCCAGTTTTATCTTTGGTGCCAGTTTGATGAGAGCAGTCACCACAGAAGCAGGGTGTATACTCAGAAGTGGTGGAGGGATGGAGGGCTTGTCTTCGTTTGCATCCCCTTGCAGCAGAGGCCTTGAAGATTTAGCAACAAATGAGATGCAAAGAAACAAAATAAGAAAATAAAGCAAACTGTCAGGCAATTTGACAGTTCTACAGAAATTAGTGATCCTAAGTTGCTCTTTTCTTACTTGGTATCAATGTGCTTTTCTGGTGCACGATCAGTTTTTCTATGTGTCTTCAGGAAATGATGATATTTCCAGGAGTGGAGGCTCCCTCATTAAAACTATCTTGCCCAGATCCATAGGTTTTGATTACTGGAAGTCAGGGGAAATTCCTTGGGGCTGTCAGAGTGGGATGAATTTAGTGAAGAGCTGGGAGGATGTGTTAGTATTCATAGCAGCTTGTCTCAGGGCTATGTGTTAATCCTGAACAGAGGGCACTGTTGGGAATGAATATTTTGTTTCTACATTAAATGTTCTTTTGTTTTCTTTCATCTTGGAATAGGAGACAATCTCATTACTGTACATGCAGTCATGTCTGTAAAAACACCCTCACAGGCCTCCCTTTTGTGGTTAGAGGGCAGGTAGATCTGTGTGAGATGGGGTTGTGCTGTCTCAGTCTTCTTTCCCTTGGGAGTGTCAGCTTTTAAACCTTTTTCCATCTCTGGTTCTCCCCTTCAAGTTGTGGTGGTTCTTTCTCTGCTGGGAGGTAACTGCAGGTAAAATGCTTGGGCTCTGTCCCCATAGGGAGCTGAACCTGCTGTGCTGCCTCCTGGTCGTGCTTGCATGCTGCAAGCATCCTTCAACTCACTGGCCATGCTTCACTACTCCAGAATCTTTCACGAACTTTGTGTCCTTTTCATCCTATCCAAACACCTTTTGCAGTAGCACCTGGCTGCATGAAATAGCTGCCATGTTCCCCAATAGATCAGGCTGTAGCCCAGTGGTAACTGCGGCAATTCCATTGTGGCTGGCACCTACTAATGAGTTGGTTGGTATTGGGGATTGAGCCAGAGGCATTTTGGTCCTGTGCCTGTGTTCCTGACTGAGCATAAGGCTTGCAGCAAAATAATTCTATCGTTTAGTTTCTCAGAGTGATGGGGTATTTCTTCTGTTATTTCAGATTAGTTGGACTGAAGGGTTCTGTGCCACTCAGAAAACCAGTCCAAAAACCTCTGCATGCCACGCTCTTTGTGTCTGCAGAACATGGATAATGACTACACTTTAAAGGGTTTTGATGCTCAGATCAAAATGGATATGGAAGTTATTAAGTGTAACTTCATGGCTGCCTTTCTCTTCTCAGTATCTTCAATTTCATAACTATGCCAATTGTGCCAAATATTTGGAAAAAAATGTGTTTCTGGCACAGCGTTGCAAAGCTATTGCAGCATAAAGCTGGGCAGAACAAGAAGTTATGTTTAAGTGGATAAAATTTTTCCTCTACAGTAATGAACTGTGCTGTGAGTTTACCAGCTATCTAATCTAGTTTCCATCCGTCACACCAAGTGATAATCCTCTAGCAAATTAGGTGCTGTTAGCAGCGTTTCTGTCAGGCTGGGTCCGGCTGCACATCTAGGCAACCTGCCTTTGAGGAATTTCAAAATTTGCTCTACTCTGTCATGCTGCTTCCTCAGCCTCTGGAGACTGCATTTCACATGTAACACAAAGCTGAACCATCTTGCTTCTTTTAACTATTTTTTTTCTGCTTTTCCTCCACCCACCACCTGCCAAGGCTGTTTGGCCATGTCTAGGGATGCCCCACGATGCCACTGGCAGGGGCACTGGGTGTCTGTCCGCAGTTTCAGGGGCTGCTGGGCTGCTTCGAGGGCGCAGGAGGCTGGCGAAGGTCCAGCAAGGTTTCACCTAACCTACTGGTGTTCCAGGCGTGCTGAGGAACGAGAGACAAGCAGAGGGGCTTCCCAGATGGTTTATTTGGGCACCAGGATCATGCCAGGGAAGTGCTGGCACAGCGTGTTACAGTTACGTATATACCAACACAAGGGGGCAGGGGAGGATACAACATCCTATGGGGAAGGAGTGCTGGGTTTGAATTTGGCGGGCTTTGTATAGGATTGCAAAATACAGAGCCCTCCAGGAGGAGAAACCAGATACTGAAGGGTGAGGGGGGAGGAAGGGAGACAGCAGTGCCTGGCCATGAGGAAAACTGGAACCTGACCAACAGCACACTGCAACAGCTTCTGGGTTGTTTTCTTGGAATATCCATTGTAATTGGCTTTTTGGCATATCCTGTCCTACTTTAATATAATTCCTTCACTAGTAAGTGGACGGGGGATCAGAAAGCAAAAGGTGTGCAAACCAGGCAGGGATGCTGGTTTCCCTAGGGTTTGCTGTAAGGTTAAGCTTGCTGGCTGTAGGGTGTCTTTGCCTGGGGATGTGCTGTGCAGCACCATATGCCTCCAGCTCCTAGAGCCAGTCTTGCTCTGTGGTGAGCCCTGTGCTCCTCTGGCAGCTGGCACTCCCCTGCTCTTTGGGGCTGCACCTTGCAAAGGGTCACGTACTGCCTGGAGAGATTCAGTGACAAGCAATACTGCAGCAAATGCCATCGGGTTTCTGTGTCTGAATAATTAAGTGTGAGAGTGTGGCATTTGGCCAGGGAGTGCCGTCCTTGGCCACCCATCAGCTTCCTTGACTGTTGCTTGAAGCAGCTGCCTGTATCCAGGGGCTTCTGGGCAGGGCAAGGGGGTGCAGATTCCTGACTAGCCTTCATTATCTTGCCACTGCCTTACTTAGTGAGCTTCAAGTCTGTGGGGTGCTGTTTTTCTGTGCTGCTTTTTTGTGCAAACTCGTCATGATTTTTAATTGCAAGCTGCAATGGTGGTGCTTGGTTTCAATGCAGTAGTGAAGAGCACAGATGTGGGAGTGAGGGACAGGAACTGGAGGAGTGTGGACTGAGGGGGCTGGTTTCACTCTTATCTCCCTCTGCAGATGTGAGTGTCTTATAGAAACCCAGCTCCTGCATAGCTGGCTGGAGCTGCTGCTCAGCAGTGTGCAGGGAGAGCAGTGCTGAATTGCTCTGCAGGCAGATCCCTCATGCACAGGTGTGTTGGGCATGTTGGCAGAGCCTCCATGGAGAAGGGGGAGACCTGTTCAGCACCATGTAAAGCAAAACCAATGACAAGGCAGCCCTTGCATTGGAGGAGCGGATGATGATGGCAGCCTCTGCAGTTCCAAAACAGATGAAGAATTCCATGTGTATATGACCATGTGCAGGTTTTTTTAATGTGACTAACTCTAGGGTGAATTAGCTCATAGCCCTGAGTATAGTAGAATAATGTAATATTTTTATCAGCTGTGGCTTTGTGTAGTGGAGTAGTCCAGCATTTGATCTGTTGAATTTCAACACCAAGTGAAAGCCAGGAAAACACCCCTAAAGTTGTGAGAGCTTCTCAAACTCCTCTCTGGGCACTGTACCCCACTACAAACTCTTCCCCATTTACAGCTTTTCTCCTTCATAGTTTCCTGCTGAAGCCTATCAGATTTCCTGTGATGAGCCATTGCTCTGAGCCAATGTGACAGTTGGTGTGTGACTCCTGTTTCCTATCTACCTGTCACTTCCTCAGCCTGCCACTAACCAGCTGGGCTGGGTTAGCCACTGGCAAGCTATTTAACCTATTTTGACACAAAGTCAGTCTCACGAATCAGAGTGGAAATGGACCTTATCAGACAACATAAGAACTTTGATTTGCGCTGTGAGAGTATTGCTGGTGGTGTTTTGGGGAATATTATGTGAGTAAAGGAGCAGAGGTCCATGAAGAGATGTTTTTGGAATATATTTTCCTCTTCTTTGTGCATAGAACCTTGAAGTTGAATGAAAAACAACAATTTGGGGATGGATAGAGGGAGTAGGAAAACTAATTTGTGCAGCTAAGTAAGGAAAAGGATGCAGGTCCACTGTGTCATGACTGGATGGATGTATTGGGAAGTGCAACTCTCCTCTAGTGTATAATAGTCCCACTTCACTGCAAGAGAAGACAGACACAAATCTACCCATCCTACACAAAAGATCATTGTGGAAAGGTGTCCTCTTTCCAGGAGGTAGTTGTTTCTGACCAAGAGAATAAGTTCGTCTTCCTGGCTGATTGTGGTGACCTAGTATTGGAAGGACCTCTGGGATCTACTTTCCCTGCAAGTGAGACATTAAAACACCAATCATCCAGGATAATACTGTTTCAGGAGCTCATTGATTTTTTGCGGTGGGAAGTGAGTTAAAATGATGAGTCATTGATCTATTAAAAAATGAACAACCTCCTCAGTGTCATTAGGAGCTGGTAATAGATCATCCTGGACAAGAGCTGGTAAAAGGGGATTAAGGAGTCTCCTTGTGCCTGCTGTTGCACTACACTGTGTATGGCTGTTGTTTCGCTCAATTTTTTTTAGGGGTAAAGAAGCAGCACACCTTATATATAAAAAGCCAACCACTTTTTGTGAATGTAATTGAAATGTAAGTCTAATCCTTATTAGTCCAACTGTACTTGTTACAGAAAGGAAAGGGTGTTACTCCCCTGCTGAGGAGATGCAGCAGTGGTGAACAGTGCAGCTGGAGCATGTATGAAGCACCTCTCCCATTAGTAAGTAGTGGGATTAAATCACATCTGAATTAAACTGCAGGGAATTTACCTGCAAGCTTTCTTCTTGGCAAACTTGTTGCCTGCCCTCTTTGTTCCTCGTTGCCCATGCTGAGGAGCTGCTTGAGTGTTCTGGACTTTCAGTAGCCAAAGGAGGTGTGGAGATATGGAGAGCTGAGGTCTGGCCTCCTTTGTAAAATACCCTGAGATTCACCTTTGAGAGGTGATGAACAAATGTAAAATTTTGATTTAAAATTGAATAATGCTGTAATGGGGTATTTTGCTACTTGCATTGTAGACCAACACTGAGCTTGTGGTTACTTGCTGTCTCACTATTAAAATGTCACTCCCCGCTTGATCACTTATTTTCTATCTCGAGTATTTGCCAGGGTTTGGGATAATAAAGTAGAAGTCTGGTGTTGAAATGTCTTCTCTCTTTTGTGCCAAATCTTGATTTTGGGAATTCAGTCAGTGTTGTGTGCAGATATGATCAATAAAGCTGCTAGTGATGTACTTTGCTATTAAGTCTTAGTTCATTGATTTAAGGAGTTACCAGGAACTAGGGGAATAACATGGTTAATTAAGTTAATTGGAATGTAAGGTCCACAGGGATTGTGCCTTCCTTTGTGTTCTCTGAAGCACCTTGGACACCTCTGATCACTATAAAATAATGACATTTTCTTTTCACACGCTGGCAATTTGAGCTATTTAGTTGCTTTAAAACTATTTGCATTTCAAGACAGTGTATTTCTACATGGACTATGGAGTTATGGCTTTGTAGCCTTTGGCTTTAGAGGTCCAGGTAGAAATGGAGAAGGAGATTTTTAAAAGAATTTAGCTAAATGGTCCCAAGAAATCTGGATCCTTGTATTTACTTGCCAAAATGTCTTACAAAGTTGTTACCCGTGCTCTTAGCAAAAAGCTTGTGAGGCAAAATCTAGTGTGTTTGTGTTTTTATATCTTGGCCTTACAGCTAATTCTAATTATAGTCTTCTTGCCATCCAGCAAGCTACACGAAGACATAATACATCAGGTGCTAGATAGATCTATCCTGTAGCATTCATTTTTCAGGAAAGTAAACAGCTCTTCTCAGTCTTAAATGGAAATTTATTCTGGGTATATGAAGTGAAGTCTTGCACAGAGGTATTCTTCTGCAGCTTTTGTCTCGTTTATAGCTTCTCTTCTCTAAGGGAATTGGAGACTTAAACCTCCCAATATAGGTCTGTAATTTATGTTTTCAAAATTCAGAGATTGTTATCTTTCAGCATTTTATGAAGCTCTGCTGTGGAGGTGCTCAGATAAGGTTGTATATTAAGTATTGGCCACTTTGCTAGGGGCAAAACTGGGATTATAAATTACCAGAAACTTTCACTGTCAGCATGTGCTGGTTCTCATGTTAATGTCTTTAACTTTCTTTGAAGAATTAGGGAAGATGAGCTGTAGAAAGATGGACTGGATTAAGCTATTATGTGGTGGCTGTAAATTGTACTTGTCTTACTTGGATAGTGATAAATTATCACTATCCACAAACAGTTTGAGTGAGATTCCCCTAACATCTTTGGAGGGTCTGGTAAAAGTAAACCCTTATTTTAATGACCTCCTGAATGGAAAGAGAATATGCTCATTGCATTTTTAAGATGGCAGCAAGTTGAAAGCTCTTATAAAACATTGGTGAGAAGAGCGTGGGCTTGACCTCTTGAGACATCCTCAGGAATATTTTCTGATTTCCATGACTTTATAGGAAAAGCAAAATATGGAGGACACATGAGGACTGAATTTAATCCTTGTGTAAATTAGAACTTCGTATATTTAGAAAAAAGGGAACTGAAGTGAGAAAACATTTATGTGCCGCTTTGCAATGCAGCCATCAAGGGAAAAATTGTTGGAATTGGATTTACTTAGTAATTTATTTTGAAACTGTATTTATCATTTAAATGTTTAAATTTAGACCTGAGCTATCTGTGCCTTCTGTGCCAGCCTTTTTGGATTTTCTGTGACTATTTTCCATGTTTACAGTTCCACAGGAACCAAGAACTCATCTGAACCTGGAATTTAAACACTTTGATTTGGTGTCTGTGGGTTTTTTTTGAGTTATTGTTGGATTTTTTATGTGAGGTTTTTTTGGTGGGTGGTTCTTTTGGTGGTGATTTTTTATGTGTGTTTTTGGGTTTTTTTTTTGTTTTTTTTTTTTTTTAATTTCTCAAGACCTTAACATGTTTTAGAATAGGACATATCTGCTGCCCGAAATCCAATTTTGAGAGCAACTTAGCATTTTTACTTTTGGCTTGGCAGCCGTTTTTTTTTTACTGTTGTTTTTCAAAGTGAAACAAAGTGTTATACAAAATTCTACTATTTCCATGATGCTACCCATGACGATATAAATGAGTCACTTCTCTTGCCCCATCTATTTGTCTTGTCAGGAAAACATTTAATCCTAACTCTTGCTAGTCCAGCTTGTGTGTACTATTCTGTTGTATTTTGATATGAAGCCATCTGTGTAAAATTAATTTTGATGTGAGAAGTTTGGCTTTCAGTATATTTTTTTGGTTACTAAATAGAAAACAAAGATTTTGTGTGGCTTTTCTTATTCCTAAGAGAAAAAAAAATTCTTTACAAAAATACCTTCCTTGTAACAGTGTTTTTTCCAGGAGTAATTGCTGCATGTGGTTGGTACAAAATCAGAAGTACCGAAGAAATACCTGCCCTGACAGTAAATGAACTATGTGAGCACAGGTTTTCTGATGCATCTAAGTGTTGCATGGTTTGAAGGAGGAATTGATGTTGTGTGTTTGTGGTTTTTTTGTATGGGTAGTTTTTTTCCCTGCATGTTGATTTGTGTTTTAAAATCTGCCTGCGGACATCTCTGTTTACAGAAGCAGCTGTCACTTGAATGAGACTGTCTCCTTGTCTGCTGTGCCTGATGTAGGAGTAATCTTACTGTCACCAGTGTCAAATTCACTGGCTGCAGTGGGATTAGATGTAGGCCAGTGAAGGTGTATGCAGTGCAGTGTACCTTGCTCTTGCTTGTATGATCATCCCTGTGGACAGGAGGAGCAGGAGAGAGGAGGGTGCTGGCGTGGGTCTGCCAGGTGTTTTGGCAAATGCCTCTCCAGTTTCTCCCCCATCTTGCCTTGAATTCCCATTCTGTAGGGTTATTCCAGCTGCTATAAGAAACTCATATAATAAGCTAGGCATGTCTGCTTTATCAGCTTTCCCAATGTAAGTAAAACTAATTTTCTCTTTAATTTTCAGTGTCTGATTGTTACAGGCTCTCAAATTAGTTTAGAAAGCTTGTGGTATGTGTGGAACTGAAGCAGAGCAGGGGAAGCAATGATCCTAGAGGGGAGGGTGAGGCCTTGCCCGGGACTTCTCTGTAGACATAGAGTTTCTGTGTCTCTAAACCCCCAGAACAAAAATCTCTGTAGTATGGATCAAGGAACTTTTAGCAAAGTCTTCTGGTGTAAGTATTTTAGATCCTAAAGAATTGTGTTATTCAGGCTCTAGTCTTGCATTTACATGTAGAGCTCAACAGATCTATTCCTTCTTCCCAGGCTACTGAGTCCTCTGGGAGGCTGCTGCTTTTCCCTCTCTCAAAAACTGACAGTAGGGTATATATGAAGTTATAGATAATGGTCACATTAAAGCACTTCTGTGAGCGGCATAGGTGTTACCTGCCAGCTTTTCCCAGTGGTGCAGTGCTGGTATGAACACTGCATTACCTGTGTCAGTACCGCCAGATTTCAGAGGAAATCATGAAATCCTCTCTCTCTGCCAACAGTGAAGGTTGTCATCACAATCTTTATCCCAAGGGACACAAAAAGTGTAAATGTATCTCTGTTTTTACCACCTACACCCTGGAATGCCATTTCTACTACTGATCTCTCTGCATGCAACTGCTGGTCAAATGGCAGCATGGTTGTGGGCTGTGAGATGTCCTGAGTTTCTCTATCCTGCAGGAGGAGTTGTCACTGAATACCTCACCATGGAACTCCAGAATGACAGGGCTTACCTGAGTGTTGCAAATGTTTGTATGAGAGGGATAATTATCAGTGCTGGAGAAGAGAAAGAGACCACAGCAAAGGAGATGAGCAGAAGTACTGGTGCTGATCTTCTTGGCCAGGACCAGAAGCTGCACTAGGCAAAATGCCATTGTCAGTGAGCAATGAGGGAAATCCCATGACATCTGAAGGAGGAATGCTGAAGTGCTTCAGCAGGAGAAAGACTGCCAGATGGACTTAAGGACAATGCACTTGCAAGAGCTCCTGAGCAGAGAGAAACTCAGAAGTTGAACTTGGTGAAGGGATGTGAGGTCAGACTGACGTCCATCCTGAACACTGGCAGCAGGGAGCCTTTGGAAGCAGTCATTTTACGTTATCTATATGCGTAAGCTGTTTCAGGCAAAGCACCAGAAATCCATCCAAAAAAAAGAGCAAGAAAAAAGGGAATAGTAAAGCACCTTCAAACTGCTCCAAGTGCTGCCTCTGCAGTAGATATAGTTTCCAGCAGCACAAATCACTGCATTGCAAAAAGGAAAGCAAAGAGGGGAACACCTGAGTACTGAAATAAGCTGACATGCAAAATAAATCCTTGCGAGCAGCTCAGCAACAGCTCATTTAGTTCTCAGGCTGGTGCTGTTTGGGTTTTGGTTTGGTTTTTTTTTTAGGTTGTGGGGAAAGAATGAAACAGGATGTAAGCATTAAAATCCTTGAAGTGGACTTTCCCTGCTATCAGAGTTCTTTTGCCGCAAAATACTCAAGTTTGGTAGGAAGATTTTGGCATAAAAGAGGGAGTAACTATAGCAGGTGGTTCCATGGGAAAGAACAGCGGTTCTGGGACTGCCTGGATTTGGGAGCGTCTCTTCAGGCTCGGAGGTGCTGAACACCGCTTCTCGCCACGTGTGCCATGCCGCCCGTGCCTCAACTCACAGTTTGCAGCTGCCTGCACCGCGCACCGCTTGCTGCTGCCCGCTCCGGCTCGTTTGCTGCCGCTTGCTGCCTGTGCCATGCGCCACCCCGCTTCTCGCAGCTGCCACTCGCCCGCGCTGGCTCTTCTGCCACCTTCGCTATTGTGAAGCTGTGCCAGCCGTACCCGTTTCGCGCAGGCGCGGTAGCTAGCTACGGTGCTTCTCAGGCTAGATGTGGCGGTGGTCCGCGCTCAGGGTGGCTCCTGCTCATTTCCTTGCCCACGGCGGCTGTTCCTGCAGTCTTTGCAGTACAGCCTTTAAAGTGGTGAGTTGCAAGAAGGATTCTTTGGACTAGTGTTGCAAGATAGTTTAATAATGTCTCTGCAAGGGAACTAGCACCGAAGAACAGGGGAACAAAGGAAGCATGGCTTTTTTATGCTGTAGTTGATCGGGGCGGAGAAGGCATTCAGAGCCAATCATGTGATGGCTTGGATGCTGGACAAGGGAGGGATAAGGGTGTAGGAACCAATGGGAAGGATCTGGGGGAGTGACTGTGAGGGGAGAACAAATAGGATAGTGAGTAGAACGGAACCTTCTGGAAGCGGGATGTCTCACAGGGAAAGATAGACAGGTGAACAGGCATCTGGGAAATTGAGTCTAACAGGTAACCAGGATACAGAGAAATACAGAAAATCTCAGGAAGAGGTCTCTCTGTTTCCCCTAACAGGGGAGCATAGGCTGTAATAGGTCTAACCTCTTCAGTGCCCCCTCCACTGCTCTGGCAGTGGGGTTGCACTGACTCCCACAAGTAACAGTTTGATGCTGTTTGAATTGGCTGGAAGACTGAGCAGTGCAGTGTGTCTCTCTTGACGTGGAGTTGTAAACAGCTCTCCTTTGTCTCCTTTGTGCCCTGGCACCCCCTTGGTCTACTCTTCCAGTAGGTGTTTCAGTCCTCCCTGTCCACAGTATCATCTAACCCATTACAGAACCATTTGTCATCTCTGAGGTCAGTACGAGAGCACACTGTATGGGTCAAACCTTTTCCTGTCCAGAACCACTGGGACTCAAGATAGTTTTCTGCCAGATTGTCTCCCTGATCTCTCTGTGCACTTATGCAAGGTATTTGGCAGGTCACAATGGACTTGAAAGCTCACCTATCTTCTGCTCTTGACATGGTGATGCTGGAATGTCTAATGTGCCTCACTTCATGTTATTCTCAAGGTTGATATGGACCTCTTCTGAGGAGTTCTTTCATTTTTATGGCTTCTTGTCTGCTAAGCCCTTATGTCATATTTATTGATGTCCCAAACCACTGATGGACACTGTGATCAGAAAGAAGAGGCTGTGTAGCTTTCTCTCGAGCTTCAAGACTGGGTCTTGAAGAAATGGAGCTATAGAAGACTGAGTCTGGGAGGAATGCAAGAAGGTAAATGCTAGCTTTATCTCATGATGAAAAGATGTGGGAGTACCTTTTGGAACTAAGGTTACAGCTCAGTAGTTGAACTTTGTAAATGTTAGGGTTTACTTATTCCAGCCTCCAAAATGGACCACCCTGCCCTGCCTCCTTACCCAAATAAGAATTGTAAAATTCTTAACCATTGTTGAGAAATACAGTTGTAACTCAGGTCAGAGGCAAGCAGGAGGAAATGTGTGAGGATTGTCCTTGTATCAGATTGTTGAGCATCATCAGCCAGCCAGCTTGAACTTATTGCCAGGGCCTCAGTCCTCTGCCACCCCTTCTGTAGCACTTTCCATCTTAGTGGGGATTTTCTTTTGCGTGCGAGGTTATGAGATGTCACACCATCCTTTCAGCTCATCACATAGATGCAGCTATAGTACTGTCAGTTTTCATTTACTGTCAACATAATTTAGTTTTTGGGTTCCTTTTTTATGTTTCCCTAACATTTCATTCTAAGCAGATGGTTGGAGGCTCTCCTTGTTAGCAAGCTGCAAGTGAAGATGCTGTCGCATGAGATTTGTTTGCCTAACGTTGCCTGTCTGCTCCCTTCCTCATTGTGGAAGAGAAGCCAGTGGTTTAGCTCCTTTTCCCTGTCCAGAGACCTGACATATCCATGGCAGCTTGTCTGCAGGGGCTGCTTCCCCTTTTGGATACAAAGGGGAGCTGGGGTGACCACCTGAGGTGGAGGTACCCTCACTGCCAAGTCCAAAACTCCAGCCAGGCATGGTTGGTAGTAAGTGATGGGTGGAACAAAGAGGCCCAACCCCTCTGTGAGACAAATGTGTATGAATGAGGCAGGTGAAGACATCCAGAGATGTTGGGTATCCCAAGCCAGGAATCTGACTTTGAGGTAGGAGGGACTGGAATTAGAGATTTGGATAAAAGTGAAATTTGAGTTATTCTTCAGTGGAGTCTGTGATTAGAGATTCAAATATACTAGTCAGTCCATTAAATCTTAACCTTGCTTATTGAGTCCTCAGAGATCTCACTTTCAAAGCAGAAGGTCTGTGAAGGTGGCTAAGGGCAGGCAGAAAGATTTGGTGTCCCGGGTTGGAATAGTGGCTGAGTGGCAGATTGCTTCTTTCATCTTTGTTGGCCTACTCAAAAGACCAACTACTTGGTATAAATCCGTGCTGTCTTGACTCTTGGAGATCTTCATTTAGGATAGTCCCTTCTGCCTGTGTTTCTTCCAGCATGCTGCAGGCATCCGTTTAATAGAAATAAAAATTGCTTAGTGTGGTCTCTAGTGCATCTTTCAGGGTTTTGACAACAACTGGAAATAATGTGTGTGCAGCTGTTTAGTGAAGGTGTGAGATACCTGTTATTCCTCTTAAAAATTGATCAGTGCTATTCCTGGTTATTAATCTGAACCTTCTGGACTGAACAGGAGCCAACCCTATCCAAGGGCACATGCACAGCACTTCTTGAGGAGGCTGGGAAAACAGCTCAGTGTCTGGCACAAGAAAGTTTATTCTTTATCCCATCTTGTATTTTAACCTTATTTCTCTAACAACTTTCCTTACAGCTTATGGGCTTGGGTTTTGGGAGTCCCCAGTGTTTGGCACCTAGTGGAAGGTGTAAATGGCACTGTGGCTGTACAGATCTAGCATGTGCCAATGTTCTGTATTTGCTTAGGAGAAGCATACAGTGCATCTCCCAGGCATAATTTGTACTGTAGTGGATGCAGGCAGGATGACACCACGCCAAGGAACTTTTCTGTAGGTCCTTCCAGTATCATATTTAGTTGGTTTGTGATAAATTGATCAAAGTCAATTGTTTGAGTGGCAAAAGGAGTGTGTCTACAGGTAGCTCTAGTGCTTGTCATCCTTTACTGTTGCTCTTCATTCACAAATGTCACCATGCTTTGCTAGGCTCTTCCTGAGCTATGAATCATTAAACAACAAGGGCAGGCAAGGTGTGGTGAGGTGAGGAGGACCTTGCCTAAGGAAGAAATGTGCCCACAAACCAGAACCGGTCCCTCTCTTCTGGTATATGGCATTAAATGCTACCATAGAGCTCATCTTGTCAGCAGGAGGTCAGAAGCGATGCCCAGTAAACAGCCACCTCTGTCATGTATTTCCCTTCTTTGTCACCTCTGTCCTCTCCTGAAAGCTGAGCTTGGCTTTTCCTCTGTAATAAAAGCTGATTAGGGGAACAAGATATCCGTGAGGGCTTTCAAGTCCAGATTGCGTGGTATTTAGCCAGGTATCCACAGGCTAGTATGTCTCATATTGTACGTTCCCTTTGCTGAGCACACTGTGGCTGCAGGGCCTCTTCTCTCCTCTCAGAGTGCTGGCTTCTGGGAGCCTTTAACTGGATGCTCATCCCAGGCAGTGCCTGGCTGAATCAAGGACTGATGCTAAAACACTGTGTGCAATAACAATGTGATCTCTCTATTTTATGTTGGAAATTTGTGACCAAGCACTGAAAAGTAGCAGAGTTTGGGCTGTTGTGGTTTTGTGGTTGGTGGCGGTATTTGATTTTTGTTTTGTTTTTTTAGCTTGTAACCCATAGCTTTAATCCATCTTGAAATGAAGAGTCAATAAATTTCTGTTGTCTTTATGCCCCAGGGAAGTCTGTGTGTGAAAGGAGAAGGTTATAGAGTTCAGGAGTTTGTTGCATGGAGTTAGCTGAGAGGCAGATGGGGACCTTTTTTTATTCTCTTGGTAGTATACTGAGTCTCTGTAAGTTGTAGTAGATTTGTCTGTATTAGTATCTTTTCAGTGAAATATATCTGAAAATGGACCCATTCATTAGGAGAAACAAGCTCTGTCAATGCACCTGGCTGCTCCTGCATGGCCGGCAGCGGGAGGCCCATAATATTTTCTGCTGTGCTGGCTCTAACAAAGCTCATGGTGACTCTCCTCATGGATGCCCCAACAATGCGCAGGATGCTGTGGGCTGGACATGATGCCTGGTAAGTGTTGTTCCTAAATCCTAGGAAGTGGAGTTACAAGTAGGCTAGGCTATAGTATTTCTAAGCTCACTGGTGGAGGTGCCCAGCTCTACATGAGTGGTAGGTGGGGCTGGGGGACAGTGCCCAGGACCTGGGTTTTGGCCTGTGAGTGCCAGTGCCTGCACCCAGCCTTGGGGCTGTCTTGCCCTGCTTGGTGCTACATGTTGACACCTGGCATTTATTATGGGCTTGTCCTTCAGCCCTTTACTACTGAATCCCTTCTGAAGGGGATTAATGTAAGAGGAAGGGATACCTTTGGGCTTGTGGCTGAGATTTGCTGTTGCTCTTAGCCAACAGCAGAAAAACCTCATTGGAATTGGAGGAAGAAAGACTGGGATAGAATTTGCTAGCAGAGCATTCACTTTGCAGCCAAGTTTAGCTGTTGAGGAAAGTGTAAGCCAAATGTCCCAGGATAAAGTACCGAGTAATGCACCTTGCTGAAGGGACAGCTTTCCAATCTTAGCATGGCATGGAAGCAATTTTTCACTATTGTTTGGTACCTCCTGCAGAAGACTGCAGCAAACTATTTCTTGCTATTCTGTTGGGGGTTTCAGGACTGTTAATAATTAATTGCCCTCTTTTTAGGTTTTTTGAGTGCATGGTGGAGTTTTTTTGCGCAAATCTCAGTCCCTTGCCACCTTCACATCCTGTCTAAGATTATTTAATAACATACAAATATCTGCACAGAATAGGACTGCTGGCTTTTGGGTGATGACTGTATTAGCTGTGCTGCTGACAGCTCCTTGCATTTTGTGCTGGATCACTTAAACAATGAAATAAGCCCCTGGGGAAAGAGTAGGAAGGCCTCTGTTTGATATTTAATGCCTGACTGCACAAGGAGGACATGAAAAAATCAAGCCCCTTGGGAAGGTGCCAGGCACGAGGCCCACAGAGAAAAGGATGTTGGAAATGCCTGGGTCATGTGCTGGCTGCCCCTATCAGTCTGTTGGGTGCCTTTGCACTGACTGTGAGCATGACCCCAGGCAATGCTGTGGGAATGAAGTTGCTTTGAATTGCAGCAGTCTGGTCCTCTGGTTGTAGCTTGCCAGGATTTCCTGAGAGATTTGCTTCATCCAGATCAGGCTTCTGGGGTGTTAAAAAAACAACCCATGGTAGGTGGTATCTGAAATAGCTAATCTAGTTATGTCAAGATACATATTGTGTTCATCTGTTGAACCTCTTATTTGGACCAGTGGGTGATGGGAACTCCACACCAGAAAACATACTTCAGAATTACTAAGTATTCAGAGGATGGAAGAAGAATTAATGACATGGAAAAGCTTTTCTTGTGTGAAAGAAAGAAAGAAAAGATTGGGAACCTACCCTGAAAAGGAGATAAATAAGAAAAGATATCAGTAAATGTGTACCAGAATGGCTAGTCTGGGGAAGACCAAGTAGGAGTGTTCAGTCATTCTATTTTTGGTCCCTTGTTTCAGTTCTTGATGCCCATGAGCCGAGATGTGACACTACACAGGGCTGCCCCCAGCCTGTTCTGTTCAGTGCATCATCCCCTGCTGTTTTGGGGGTAAGCTGTTTGCAGTAACAGGGATGCTAAGAAATGGCATTGCTATATATGGCAACACAGCATTTCTGTGCTCAGTGTCATCTTTATCTTTCCCCTTTCAATGATATCTGTAACGAGGAAGGAAGGATAGAGCTTTTTGCTCCAAGTAGGGAAGAAGGCCTGGATGGCTTCTTCCATCACCAGCATGAAAGGCATAAAGGCTTTCATTCTTCAGAGCCTGGTAAATTGTCCATGAAGATCAGTGAAATGGCTTCAGGTGACAGACATGTAACAGCAGGACAAGCCTGACCTCTGTGGCTGATATGTTCACAACCATCTTTAATCAATTAGCTGATCCATGCCTGCATCCATGTCTACTACATTCCTTAGATCACCCACTGTCAGAAAACCACCTCTTTTCTCTTTGTTTTCCCTACTTAGGTAGAATTTTTTTAAAAAAGTCTCCTTCTAGGAGAGGAAAAGACATCACTCTAAATAAGGCGTGTGCTACAAAACAAACATTATTGGGAGTAACTTCCTAGGAATGGCAGGTTTGTCATTACTGAGCATTTTGATTGACAGAAGTGCCAGCTACTGAGCCATGCTGTGTGTGGCTAAAAAGTTCATCATTGCTGCTGTCTTTCTACACACCTGACCATACATAGTGTGGGCAGAGACAGAAATAACATTTTCATGGTAAATTAACTTCAAAATTTCTAGGTACTAATTTTACTTTAAATTATAAAATAAAAAAACTTGTAGAAAAGTAAGTATGGAAGCATGACTTCTAATGTAAATATGTGCACGTAAATACTAGAATTTAGGCATTCATTATGTTTAAACTGAATTGAATCTACACTACCATGCTAAGTAAAATTTTAACATTGCTTGCCTCCCAGTATTTCCGCTGTGTCCTATTACCAACAAATTTTTCAAAGCAGCGGGATGCATCTTATAGGTAGGATGTGGGGAGCTGGAGAGATTTGTCCAGGTTGCAAAGCTGTAATAGGGCATGGTTTCTGATGGTTTAGTAGACCATATGGTCTTCCTTGCAGGGATGAGAGACCCCTTTTACAGCCAGAAGTTTTGTAGCTTCTGGGGTTTTTGGTTTTTGTGCCAGGAGATTTTGGTCTTTTTATGATCTGGGGGCAGGTTTGACTGGAGTAGTTTGAGGTGGTGTGGAAACTCATTCTTTCCTAAACTGCTGTTCTCAGACTGTGAGTTTTCTTTTTTCTTCCTTCTTACAGAACCTGGGCTTGGAAATATCTCCTCACTGAAATAAAAGGTGATATTGAAACTTTATGGCAGGCTCATCATTTCTCAGAGTATGACTGCTAAAATAGTCATTAAAGCACTAAGTAAACTGTGGCAGCTTTACTTTAACTCCTACTAGTCACTGAACTGTTATCCTAGTTTTACAGCAGTATAAAAAGTGTCATTAAGCTGATCATAAATCACTTGTTTTGCTGGGAAAGCTGTTAGGACAATTCTGGTCCCACAGAAGAGGTTCTTGGTTTGTGATGACAAGTTTAAATGCAGCTGTGAGAAAAATAACCCAGTGTAGTGTAAGCAAGATGTTGGTATTGGCTGGGAGAGGCCAGTCCTGGCTAACCTGAAGCTGAAAAGAACCAATTTAATAAAAGTGGATATGTTTATGAATCCTTGTTCGGCTTTGCTGTTTCTGGGTGTCTCTGGGATGACTTCTGCCAAGAGTGGGGTAACTCACTTGGTGCTCCCTGCATGGAGCAAAGTGTTTCAGTGGCCACTTGATTTCTCCGTGTACGAAACTGCATTTCTACCCTCCTATCACTCTCCTGGTACAGAATGTTTCAGGTGCACACTGAAAGTGTGCAGAGTTCATCACATCTCCTGGAGCCACTGCTGCCAGACTGAGCAGTGCTGTACAACTTGCCTGAAAGAAGCTCTGTCCTGTTATCTGTCACCTGTGTGTGACCCCTTTAGTACTAAAAATTTCAGCTAAAAGCTACCAGTTAGACAAATGTGTGTGTTCAGAGTTGGGAATAAATTTGAAGTAGATGATTTTAGGCTCAATAATTCACAGCCTTTTAAAACTGTCTTAGCAAATATCAGTGCTTTCCCCATTCAGCCTTCTGCTGTATGGGGGATGATTTGTGACCTCTAGTCTGTGTGCTTGGCCCAGAAATGGCAGCTGCTTGCTGAGGTCTCTTGGGCAAACGTGTCTGAAGATCATGAATTAAGCAAATCATATGTGTATTAAAATAACATGCCAACTCCACAATGCGGAGGAAAAGGAGTTTTTTGGGTTTTTTCCCCTCACAGTTCAAGTCTACTAGATAGCTGGAGTACTAGATGCTTTGCTTTCATCTCAGAAGTTCATCTTTCTCTGTGCCTGAGTTACTCTGCTTCATTTAAAATGGATCTTCAAATCGGTTTTTGTTAAATTGCTGCAAAATCCTGTGTGGATGCTCTTCAGTTGATTTAATCTTGGTTTATGTTGATTTAGTTTCTTGCCAACTTTTACTAAATCCATTTGAGACAGAGTTAAAACAACTTATGAGTGTCCTTGCAATTTAATTAAATCGACTGATGTAGCTAATGTAATTAAATGCAAGCAGCTTTTATATAAAGACAAGCCCTGAGGGGGTTCAGAAAATCCCATCTCATGTTCCCATTAGCCCCTAAGAGGAGTTTGCTCACAGTTTACTATCTCTGCCTCTGATCCTAGTCCCAGAGCAGAGCTTTGCTGTGTTAGGCTGTGCCTTGTTTTTACAATAAACTCCATCCCTGGTGGCTCAACAACTTGGCTCTGCCCCACTGCTGCCATCCCTTCCTTGGGTGGCCATGTGCCCACAGCCTGGTGGAGAATGGCACTGGCTTGCCTCCTGCCTAGATAAATAATAACCTGCTCATGTGGTTGTTATGAAGTCAGTCATTCTGAATACTGACTTTTGCCTGGAAATGCATTGCTTTTTCTTGTTCTTGGCCTCAAACTGGAGGCAGTGGTCTATAATGACATAATCTTCTAAAAAACATCCAAATCCTATGTCCCAAAGGCAGCTTGTTGATCTCCAGCAAGGAGTCTTACCATTTAAGGAAGCAAAGATCTTGTGTTAACACTATTTTCTCTGGTTTTGAGTGACAGAAGAGAGGATCAGATGGAAGAGCAGCCAGAGCAGGCTGTAGCACCCTTTCCCCCCTGACCCTGCCAGGATTGCTTGGACTCCACAGTGACAGCGGCAAAGACAAAGAATATCCCTCTTCTTCTACCCCCTGCTATTAATGTCCCCAAAATTCTGGATAGCAGAGGATGAGCAGGGGAGGCACCATTTGTGACCATGCAAGCTTTTAATTTTCTGGGGTTTTTTTCTGCTCTGTTTCTAGCTCAGTTCACATATTAAGAAAACATTAGCAGCTTCTAATGCTAGTTTAATGCTCTGTTTGCATCCTTCCTAATGGGAGTGTTCCCTCAATGAGCTGAGGTGCCATGTGCAGATGTGCCACTCAGTGACAAGCCCACAAAGAGAGAAACCCACAGGGACTTGAGGGGCTGCTCATGTCCTGGTACTCGAGGCTGATCCCAGGAGCCCTTAACAAGAGGTTGCTCAGTTTACTATCTCTGCTTCTGATCCTTGTCTTTAAGGGACTTCAGAAATCATCTTTGGGCCCTGGGGACCCAGGCTGGGCTCTTGCACTGCCTCTGTTGCCAGATGTGTGATGGAAATTCTTTTTCAATGGGCATAAAACCTTCATGGGGTCCACCTTGCCAAGGGCTTCTAGGCTCTTTTTTTCTCCCTGTCATCTGCCTCTTCTTTCTGCCTGAAGCAACCCTGAATCTTTATTGTGCCCTATTATCTCTCGTTATAGCTGTGTCACACCTGCAAAAGCAGTGGGACAGTGGCACTTGGGCTTAGTGAGCTGAGCAAAGTCATCAGCCTAAGAGGCAACAAAAGATGAAATTGGCGAAGGAGAAACCCAGTGTGCAGGGGGTTCTGAGGTGCATCCATGGCGAAGGAATAGCAACTCAAATCAGGTGGTGAGGTCGGAGCCAGCAGAACTTCAAAAGCATCAATGGGAGGGAATTTGTGGACATAAAGGGAAGCAACTGGCTTGAAAAAAAAAAAGCTGCTTTGTGTGATTGCTTGAGAGGGCTGTGGTGGACATGCTCAAACCACCTTTTCTAGGATGGAGTTACTCATGGAAAATGGGGTCCTCTTAAAATAGTTGATTGGAAAATCCAAGTGTGTGAATGCTGGTATGTTCTATATCTCAGAGCAATGTGTCAAAATAGACAGGGCAGCCTTTGGCTGACATATTTCAAGACAGTGTTGGAAATGGGCCAGGCTGGATAGCTGAAGTGAAACTGACACCTTGCAGAATAGCTGAGGAAAGCTGAGCAAGGAAGCGTTGAACCAATGAACCAGCAGGCATGACGCTGCTGAAAGCCTTTGGGAGAGAGAGAAGGAAGGTAACTTCAAAGATACTGAAGGTAAAAGTGAATGTGATACAATCTTTCTCAATCTGTAGAAGTTGAGCTGGGTGGGGAAAAAAAGGTCTTAAGGGACAGCTCAGATGTTTGTTTGGGTGTTAGGTGGAGCAGATAAAACCATTTGCACCTAAAAATAGATTTTGCTTCTGGAAATGCTATAGCAAAGAATGAGTGAATTCAAAATACTGAGTTTTGTTCATTTGTTCAAAATCCAATTTGGTGTGCTCTGCTCACCCTTAAAAATGCATTTAGATTTTTAAGGAGTGAAAAAATTTAGAAAGCGATTTTTATTATTTTGATGTTGTTGAAAGAAAAGTACTTGCAGAGAAGTTAATGAAGGAGAGAAACAAGGATATTTAGAACATTCTCAGCCCTCCCCCTAGCACCAGGGAGGGATTTTGTACAGCAGGATCACAACTGTGTTGCCCATCACCATGAAGGCAGAGGAAGGAAGCAGAGCAGAGATGGTGGGGCATGAGAGAAGCATGTGCCATGTGCAGTATGTACTTGTAAGACACGTATGTAGCCACCTATATGCAAGTCCAAAGTGCACGTAAATTATGAAAACAGCATGAAAATGCTATCAACATGGAAAAAGCAGGGCAGCTGCTGGTGTGGGGATGTCCTGTAAGATATTCTGAGCATTTAGGACAAAACCCCCTACAGCAGGTTCAGCCCAGAGAAAAATAGGTGGGGAGAGAAAGAAGGGGGTTAAAGACCTCAAACAGTGAGTGCAGAGCCTGCTGAATATTAGTATGAAACATATGGGTGTTACCTAACTCCTTTAATTGAAGCTTTTCCCATGTGTTGAAGATTTAACACCTTGAAATTTGTTGTTGCTGTTTTGTTTAGCCAACACACCCTAGAAAATCAACAGCATCATTTTGCCACCAAAAAACTGTACAAGTGAGTTTCCTTGGAATGTTGGGCCAAGATGTTCTAATGGGTGGGGGGAAAGAAACTTTAAGCTGAAAGCTGTCATCTTACATGAAAATAAGGTAGTTTGGGTTTATTTTTTTTTTTTAGTTAAAAAAAAGTCTTCACAACACCCTCTTGTTACTGTATCTATAATTATCTGGAAAACATGGTTCTATCCTGTCAGGATAAGATCAGGGAAATCAGTGATTGTATTTTAAGGAGTGCATTCAGTAGATATTTCTTATTTTAGCTGTGAAGATGCGGAGCAGGAAGGGAGAAAAGGATGTAGAGATTGGACAATAGAAGAAAGAAATGAGAGGGAAAATGAGATATAAAGTAACTACTGCTAGTGCAGTATTTATTTTTTATCTGACTGTATTTTTCAGCAGGAGTTCTCTGCTAGAATGGTTTTGAGGAGAGCGATGTGAGCTGTCAATACCGACATTAATGTAGCAACTCTGCATTTCGTAAGGAAATAATTGAATGAAAGAAGTGAATAAAATTGTTAACTTTGACCTGGCTGTGTGTGAACAGCTCATCTGCTGCTGGGTAGTAAATATTCAGTGTGAACCTAAGCTCATTTGTAAAAATTGTCCCTTGGGATTTTGTTTTCGGATGTTTAATACAATATATTTTATTTTTTTTCTTTTGGTTGCAAATGAATCAGTTTGGCTTGGAAATGATAGATGCAGTTGGTAGCCTGGAAATGAGATCCTGAGAGCAATGAGGCCCATCTTCCTGCTATCATGTGTGGATTGATAATGGCAGGAAGGGAAGGGAAAGGTGGAGTGTTAAAAAGTACCTTACCTGGGGATCTGCAAAACAACAGGAATTCCAAAATGGCATGGGAGACACACTACAAATCCCATACATCCACAAAGTAAGCATACTCACATAGGAAGAAAGCCATGTGGTCAGGCAAGTGGAATTGGATGGGTTTTGAAATACAGTTTCATTTCATTAAACTTCAGTGTTTTTCAGGATCTCTTTTTCAGCCACACAAATCCTGCAGCAAGCATCCTTGTGTTTTACTTGCCTTGGTAGACTATGAGATGTACTTAGTTACAGTGCTCTGTCCCTGACCTCAGAATCACACTGATCTCTCACTAGTATTTGTTATTATTAGGGTTTTTTTTTAACTTAACCTCTACATTTCCTGTGGAGGAGGACCAAATATACATTCTTAGCACAACTGTGACATTCCTGGGCAGTAATTTATTTCCTCTCTCTATGCTCTCAAGTTTCGTAAGACTAGTTTTTAAAGCTAAAGCAAAAACCATGAGAGAATTGTGCAATCTCTTTAGGGGAGTGTCCTGCTCCTTCATAGAACAGGCTGCAGGATGCTGCTGGATTTGATGGGGACTGAGCACTGTAGAAACTGAGGCACAGGCACTGAGTGAGTGCTGGTTGATGCTGGTTTTGTGTGTTCTCCACTGCCAGGGCTGAATTGGTGGGATTTCTTCACAGAATGTGATTAGAATATGGCATCCCTCTGTGATGGCAGGTCCTGTCCTGCTGATCCATGGAGAAAACCAAACTACTGAGTCAGTTGAGGAACTGTTGCATTTGACTCCTGGTTTTTGGGGTGGTTTTTAGGCATGTAATAGCATTTTGGTTTAGCAACTGTTTAAGGAATGTGCAACTGTTGTCTACTTCTCCGTCCCCTCCAAACATTGCTATTGCTCAGGATTTTATATCTATATCTATAATATATATCTATATTTTATATA
>VYZT01015810.1:0-10592 GCA_013400735.1 Pomatostomus ruficeps | reverse complement strand
AGGCACAAGGGAAAAAAGGAATAATANGGGCTGATTGTCCGGATGGGATAAAACCAAGCCGAACAGTCCAAAATGAGGGGAAAAACACCCAAAAACCTGCAACCCCAGCGAGAAGGGAAAAAAACCCTCTGTCCTAACTCACAGCCGGACAGACCACTGGGGAAAGAAAAAAGGAAAAAAACAACCAAAAAAACCTTGTGCTTTATCTCAAAGAGATAAAACCAAACCGTGCCAGTGCTTTCCCTGGCTACTTCTCCCTGCCGGCTCAAGGTTCCAGGAGCCATTCCTGGGCATGAGCAGCCGATGGGGAAATCCAGAGCAGAAAATCACCCCAGGACACACCTTTCAATTCCCAAAGGGGAACTTTCTAAAAGGATTTAATTTCAGACACACCACAGAATCATTAGGAATAACTTAATGCAGCTGATAAAGCACAAGCCTGTGCTTGGAGAACTGAACTCATCCCAGGACCTCCAAAAGGCTGAGTTTTCAGCAAACAAATTTGGCAGTGGCAACCACAGCCGCCCCAGGAGCTCAGGTCACCCCTCAACCTCACCAGGTGAAGCAACAATTCTTTCTGGTCACTGCCTGCCTTGGCTCAAGGACGGAGAGATGAAGCGTTTTGAATGATCATCTCAAATTTATTTTATCCAAGATTGTCACAGCACCATGTCACCTGGGCGCGCAAAAGGAATTTCCAGTCACAAGCCCAGAGCTGCCATACCCCAGCCTTAGCTTTCCTCCAGACAAAGCGAGCCACCCAACATTTTCTCTCCATTTTTCCATTTGTAAAAAATAAAATAAAATAAAATAAAATAAAATAAAATAAAATAAAATAAAATAAAATAAAAAGACAGTAAAACTAGCAACCCTCACTTAACGCCCTCCCTCAGATGAAGCAGTGCAAGGGTTAAACAGATAATATTTGAGTGAGCTCCGAAAACAATGTCTGACGATCTAATGCTCTCTTTCCTCGACAGATGGCTTAGGAGAAATCTGGGAAGCCTTGCCCATGGAAAAAATCACTCGCCTGAAGAACAATTCCTGCAACAGAGCCGAACACATGGCTGCCTTTCAACACTTCTGCCTAAACTGGGAACGGGATTCAAGAGGCACCATCCCTGAGGAGCTTTACTCTCTGCACAGCTCCCACGTCGCAGCGCTCCTCGAATGCAGCCACGCTGTTTGCTGAGCTCAGGGACTGAAATAAAACCTGCATCTCCATCACCTTGTAAAGCGGTGAAATACTGCTGGGTAATTTCACAGATAAGGACTTACTACTATGAATGAATAACCTCCGAGTATTATGAGTGTTGGCAGAGTGGATGAAGTTTTCTCAACAAAACCAGCTCAGGGAAAAAACATGAGAAAATGTCTCAATTCACTAGTCTTAAAAAAAAAATGGTGAAGTTTTGCAGCTCCCTGAAACTAATATTTAATCAAAACTCAATTCAGGTATATGTTTAAATAAAATTATTTTGATAAAAAGAGCATAAAATATTTGCACTTAATCTCTTTCGTTCATTGCTAACTAAAGTCCTTTTATAATTTCTCACAAATATGAGGTAACCATAAAAATTACAATCTTCCCAGGGGTGAGGAATTGGGGTATTTTCAGTGATCCAAGCCTTATCTCCTTACTGCCCTCATCGTTAAACTTTGCCAGTCACCGCCCTGTGCCCAGGTGTGGCTCAGCTTTCCCATGGTGTCCCACACCTTGCTGATCCTCAATCCCATTAAACCCTGGAGCCATCCTGTGTGCTGTCACTGCTCTGAGTGCTGGCTGTCCCCAGCTGCCTTGGATGGCCATTCAGGAGTGAAGAGACCATGGAATTCCCAGCTCATGACGCCCATGGCTGGAAATCTGTAAATCACCCCCGGGGTGTCCCCAAAGCCGTGCCTGCTCTGGCAGGAGCATCCCAGGGCAGCAAACACCCACAGAGGCACTTTGGGACAATCTGCTGGTAAACCCCAGCTCCTGATGGCACCAGCCGGCTCTGGGGACATGGTCCTGCTGCCAGGGGCCTCGGGGCTGCTCTCCAGCCTGGGGGAGCTCCTGGAGCCCCCTCAGCCTTCCCCTGGTACAGCCCCTGCCACAACCTGAACCCCCACAGTGTCTGTGCACACCCCCAGCAGTGCAGTGACCCCTCGGGGTGACCGCGCTGAGCTCAGCCACTCCAGCAGTGCAGTGACCCCTCGGGGTGACCGCGCTGAGCTCAGGTCCCCAGCAGTGCAGTGACCCCTCAGGGTGACCGTGCTGAGCTCAGCCACTCCAGCAGTGCAGTGACCCCTCGGGGTGACCGCGCCCCCCAGCAGTGCAGTGACCCCTCGGGGTGACCACACTGAGCTCAGGTCCCCAGCAGTGCAGTGACCCCTCAGGGTGACCACGCTGAGCTCAGGTCCCCAGCAGTGCAGTGACCCTCGGGGTGACCATGCTGAGCTCAGCCACTCCAGCAGTGCAGTGACCCCTTGGGGTGATCGCGCTGAGCTCAGGTCCCCCAGCAGTGCAGTGACCCCTCGGGGTGACCGTGCTGAGCTCAGGTCCCCAGCGGTGCAGTGACCCTTCGGGGTGACCGCGCTGAGCTCAGGCCCCCCAGCTCCTGCAGGGACAGCCTGGGCCTGGCTGATGCACAGCCCTGACCCCAAAATCACCACAACCATGGCAGGGGGGACACTGGGTCCCCCGGGTGAGTGTCCCACCGTAGGGGTTCACCCCAGAGCCCCATCACAGCCGCTGTCACCCAGCCTGGGGACACCCCCTGCACCAGCAGGGCTGCAGCTGGACCCTCTGCCCCACACTGCCACCTACACAGCCCCAAAACACCCCTGTCCTGNACCCCATCCCTGACCTGTCACACACCCCGCTCCTGTCTGTCCCTGTCACACACCCCATCCCTGACCTGTCACACACCCCGCTCCTGTCTGTCCCTGTCACACACCCCATCCCTGACCTGTCACACACCCCGCTCCTGTCTGTCCCTGTCACACACCCCATCCCTGACCTGTCACACACCCCGCTCCTGTCTGTCCCTGTCACACACCCCATCCCTGACCTGTCACACACCCCGCTCCTGTCTGTCCCTGTCACACACCCCATCCCTGACCTGTCACACACCCCGCTCCTGTCTGTCCCTGTCACACACCCCATCCCTGACCTGTCACACACCCCGCTCCTGTCTGTCCCTGTCACACACCCCATCCCTGACCTGTCACACACCCCGCTCCTGTCTGTCCCTGTCACACACCCCACTCCTGTCACACACCCCATCCCTGACCTGTCACACACCCCGCTCCTGTCTGTCCCTGTCACACACCCCACTCCTCTCTGTCCCTGTCACACTGCACTCCTGTCCTGTCACACACCCCACTCCTGTCACACACCCCATTCCTGTCCCTGTCACACACCCCACTCCTGTCTGACACATCCCCGTGCCCAGGATTGGATTTCTTTTATTCACAGCCAGGCAGGGCCGCCCAGGCGAGCCCGGCTCGTGCAGCTCCAGTCTCTCAGCCCTGCTGGTTCCTCAGGGACGCTGCTGGGGGGACGGAGATGGGGGAGCCGAAGGGACTCTGTGCTGTCGCACTCCCCCTCAGCGTATGCTCCAGTCACGTGCAGGCACTGCCACTTGGAAGGACTTTATTCCAGGCACAGGGAGACAGGGATCCTCCTGCTGATAGCACAGCCAGTAAAGCAGGGAAATCTGGGATCAGGGAACTCCCAGCCTATGCTTTAATAACACTCTGCAGACATAACACCGTGTGCTGGACCCAGAGCGCATGGGCAGCTGATACAACAGCAAATTTATCCACTTAATTATTCACTAAAACTGCTCAGTGGGACAGCCACGTGTCCAGCTGAATGCAGAACTTCCCATTCCTTCTCTCCTTCTGGCCTATTCCCCCATTCCCTGCGAGTCATTCCCAGCTGTGGCCTCATCAGGATGAACCCAGAGTGCTTGATTTGTGTTTATTTCCCTCTCTTATCTCTCTCATTCATGGTTTTGCCCTAATCAAAGTGTTGCTATCATTTGGAGGCTCTCATCAAATCTTGACTTCCTGAAGACCACCTAAAGTGGTTTTCAGCTCTGCTCACCACAAAGACACGAATGGCAGAGTCTTTTGGGGGTGATGTCATTTTCTCTGTCCTTTGGCCTGTCAGTGAAATTCTTACAGGAGAGATTAAATCCTTCAGTTTCCTCCAGGAAAAGGGATAGGATATAAGACTTCCTTATGTGTGCGTCACCCTGCAAATGAGTGAAATAATGACAAAACACCTCCAGCAGTGCTTCAGTGCCCTCCTAGAGCCCTTTGCTACCCACCAGAGAAACAGGAGGTTCCATCCCAACCCTTTGTGTGCCTCCTGACAATAAACACCCAAAAGCACAGGGGAAAATGCAGAGAATAAACAATCCCTGGCCTTTGGTTATTCCTGTAACTCTCTCATACTCAGAAAAACACCCCCAGGCTCTGACGTGGGGATTGGATTGGCCAGAATCCCTCAAGTGTAACCCAGGGAATTCTGCACTGATCTCACTGGGGTGGGCATGCAGCAGCACATCACTGATCTGGGGAAAGCATCACATCAGGAACCTGGGCAAACATCCCATCCCTGATCTAGGACAAACATCCCATCACTGATCTGGGGCAAACATCCTCGCCTGGGGCACACATCCCCTCACTGACCTGGGCAAACATCCCCTCACTGCCCTGGGGCAAACATCCCCTCACTGCCCTGGGGCAAGCATCCCATCCCAGCCTGGGGCAAACATCCCAGCACTGATCTGGGGGCACAAACATCCCATCACTGCCCTGGGGCAAACATCCCATCCCTGATCTGGGGGCACAAACATCCCATCACTGCCCTGGGGCAAACATCCCATCCCTGATCTGGGGGCACAAACATCCCATCCCTGATCTGGGCCAAACATCCCATCCCTGCCCTGGCACCAGCCCAGCAGTTCTGTGTGACCCAGCTGAGGGCTGAGGGTCGCTGATGTAGCAGACGTGGCCTTCTCATGAACACAAAGCCAATCTGTCCTCACTGTGTTCAGCATGACCTCTGCAGCACAAAGTTGCCTCTCGCTGCTCTAGTGCAGCTTTCAGTGCAATTAAAGATCTGTAAATCGCAGGGAACACGGAAAAACACAAATTGCTCTGCACAGGCAAAGATTCAGCTCCTCTTGTACTGGAAACCACATTGTATTTTACATTCTGTGATTTATTTCGTTCCTTAGCCGTATCATGAGCCTATAAAAACCTTCTCATTAAATTAATGCTGGATGTCTCCTTGACCATCATGTGCCTGATTAAAATGCCACTGTATATTTTTCCCCCTCTTTCTTAAAGGCCTAATCCCATAATACTTTATAAAGATCTTATGTGGAGATTGAGATCTTTTTTCCCCCAACCCTTTCATCTTATTCAGTTTGATTAGGGTCAGGGGGCCAGGCTCATCCCGAGCATAATTCCCCTGGAGTCCGGAGAGCCACTCCGCCGATCAGAGCCGGCCACAGACTCAGACATTTGGTGCCCTACATTTGGCCACACAAAAGGATCATGTTGTGTTCATTCCCTTTGCAGTCTGAGCCGCGCTCTGACGGATCATTCGAGAGGCTAATGAGTCCAAGAGCCTCTTACAAGGGTAAATACCCCAAATACAACACTCTCCTCAAATCCTCTCCCTGTTCTCCATCCCTTCTCCCAGCCTTGCAGTGCACACGTTGGGTGGGATGTGCTGCTTCATCTCCTGGAAGTCATTTGAACCAATCCACCCGAGACTGAGCCGCCACAATCTCCTTCTCTGCTAAAAAGGCAGAATTCACCAGCATCATCACGATTTCTTCTCCCCACCAACCATGCAGCAACTTTATAGCAACTTACAGCTGGTTAAATTATCCAGTTCTACAGGTACCAGCTCTGCCGCAGGTAATTGGAAATAAAGTCACCGAAGGACAAAAGTCACTGAACTATTAAAGATCAACAATAATTTTTTTCTCATTTTCCCACCCAAAACCATTCCCAGAGTGCTGTAAATTCTGCCTTGTTTAACAAGGAGGCATCGTCCACAAGGGCTTCACTGAACAATCCCCAGCTCTCCCTCATTTGGGATGAAAATGAAAAAAAATGGAAGCTGAAAGGAAGGAGGGATGAGAGAACTGTGAAAGTCCTTGGAGCTGCACCGTTTCTGAACTGCAAATATTTATAATTTTTATGTCACCCTATAAAGCCTGGACTTTGCAATCCATTCTATTTAACGTCCTCTTTTAGGAGGTTGATAGTCCCCATTCACTTCCCATGCTCCAGCTTTACTGCTTTCTCATCCTGCTCATAATAAAAAGGTGCCACAGATAATTAAAAACAAACTCAGGCCCAGCATTCATTAAAGAAGAAAATATGAACTTCTGGGAAGCTGTCACCTACAATAAAGCAGCGTTATCCGCCCTGAATTACAGCGATTTCACATGGATAAGTCTGGAGAACCAAATCCACCAAACTGCAGTTAAATTAATTGCTGTTTTACAAGGGGGAGCTTAAAAATGGAGTAATTAATTGACCACTGCTCAAGACAATTTCCCCACAGTTCACAATCACTCCTGCAAAGGATGAAAGAACAGCCCTGCTTCATCTGAAGAGAGAAAAATCAAATCAGTGCAAACCAGCACTGCCAGTGTTTCTGTGATGGGTGAAGTGTTCAGGGGAAAATCAGGAATATCCACAGAACTGGAGGAATTCCAGACTCTCTTTTATCTTTGCAACCTCGCTGCACCCAGCAGCATTATTTCAAATTAGGACTGGGGCTCTCCCAGTGCCCTGACATTGGGAATATTTAGCCCTGGGCTCCCAGTTACCTGGGTGGGGAACAGTGTAATTTGAAATTAATTGAAAAAGTCATTTTAGTAGCAAAGAATCAGAAAAAATATACAGATTTATTCACTATCGGGACATTTTAGTTGCTTGTTCATTACTGTGAAACACATTGCGCAGAATACCTTGAAACACGGTTTGTTACCGTAGCTGCAATTGCCCAATTTGTCATGCACAGAATTCCTAATAATTTGAATTAACTCTAAAAAAAAAAAAAAAAAACCAAATAAACAAAGCAGAAATTCCACTCCTATCCCAAAGATCTTTAGAGTCTTCAAAAATTTCCAGGCACACCGGGTAAGTGCTGCCTGGCCAAGGTACAAAAAGCAGGCGCAGGGGGAACACAGATCCCTCGGATCCGAAAGGAGAACCACAGGGGTGCAGTGCCCCACAGAAGGAATCAAATAGGGACAAACGGTGAGCAGGGCACCTACAGAAAGGGCACTGCAATCCCAAATGTCGGGATTTCCATGGCTCTGTGGGGTCAGGAGAAGGGGAAACACTCGGTGAGCAGACCAAAGCCTCTGGGCAGCACAGAGCCCCTGTCCTGTCCCTCCCCTTCCCAGGGATCCCCAGCACTCAGCTGGGATTTTTGGCTGCCACTCAGTATTGGAAAACCAGCAGTGACCCCAGGGTAGCTCTGTCTAAGCTGTAAATATCCCAAATTAGCCTGAGCTGGACTGTCCTCGATGTGTTACCCGAGCTCGTGTGCACTGGGGTTCATCTGCTCCATTTTCCTGCTCACTCCCGTGAGAGCCTTTGGGATTTCGGGTCATTCACAAAGTGTTTGGTGGCTCAGAGTTCTGTGCCACCTGCAGATCTGGAGGTTTCCAGGTTCACTTCAGTCCCCAGATCATGAGGGGAAAAAAAAACAACTATTTTTTCCCCTTGCCAGAGGGCAGGGCTGGCTGGGATATTGGGCAGGAATTGTTCCCTGGCAGGGTGGGCAGGCCCTGGCCCAGGGTGCCCAGAGAAGCTGGGGCTGCCCCTGCATCCCTGGCAGTGCCCAAGGCCAGGCTGGACATTGGGGCTGGGAGCACCTGGGACAGTGGGAGGTGTCCCTGCCACGGCAGGGGTGGCACTGGATGGGCTTTAAGCTCTCTCCAAACCAAACTCTTCCTTTATCATCATCTTGAGTGAGAAAATCCCTGGCAGCAGGACCTGGACTCTTCCCAAGCCAAGCAGTGACCAGCACACTCCTTGTTTCATCTCAGGCGAGGGCAATGGGATTTTTGACATTTTTTCAGCCTTTGCTGCACAAAGTCACTTTTTAAACATGCAAATCTATCACATGCCCACTGAAACCTTGTTATTCTCACCCTTCACTGACACCTCCATGGAACTGCAGCAGCCACAGAGGAGAATTTCCCCCAGCAGGAGCAAACCTTGTCCCAGCAGACCCAATTTATTCCTCTGCTCGGGGATTCGGTTCTTTCGATGAACCTCTCCTCCCCCCCGGGGACTGAAGTTGTGTTTCTCACTCCTTTGTCCCTCTCCAGGACTCCACCCAGAGCTTCAGTGCATCCCAAAAATATCAGGGCTGGGATCAACACGGCTGGAAATTCTGATTTGGAGCCAGCGTTGATAGAAAATGTCAGAAATACAAGTTTTGTAAAATGCCTCCTCCTATTTGTAAAAGAAAGTAGGAGAAGACCAACGTTTGTTTAATGTCATTATTCTTACAGTTTATAAGCACCCAAAGATTCCAGATCAGCAGTGGACCCTACGGAAGAACGCAAATTTCACAGCTGTGAGAAAAATCCGAGGTGGGAAGAGCTTATAAGTGCGGGGGAAGATCTCTAAAAGCTGTGGGTTTATCCCTTAAAAATGGTTCTGTTTCTATGAACGAGAGCCCTGGAAATCATCACAGTTTCCATCAGGTTTTTAGTGCTACGTCAAGGATTTTGATGGCATCCTGATTCAGTGGTCAGGAGATATCAATGTGTGTTATTTTCCTAATTTAAATCAATAAATTTGAATATTAGTGACTCCTTAATATAAAATATCACAAAATCCTCTTAAAACAAGTGTCATTTGGGGGTCTTGGTAGATGTTTGGGGGTTTATTGGCTTTGATTTTTTAAAAAAAGTTTAAGTCCACAAATGTATGAAAAAATGCGTGAAACCATCCCAAAATGCACTAGGGCTTATAGTTCCATGTTTAAATATTCAAGAGAATATTTATTTTATATCTATACAAATACACTATGTAAATATAGGAATATATAAATATAGAAATATATAAATACNTCATTGC
Source organism: Pomatostomus ruficeps (assembly GCA_013400735.1). Taxonomy (NCBI): domain Eukaryota; kingdom Metazoa; phylum Chordata; class Aves; order Passeriformes; family Timaliidae; genus Pomatostomus; species Pomatostomus ruficeps. The sequence continues at coordinate 1,472 of VYZT01015810.1, read as the reverse complement.
AATCTGTGGATGCCCTGTGATGTTTTTGGTGGGCAGTGCTTGTGGAACGTGCACCACATCAGATCATTTAACCAAACACAAACCTCCCAGGCTGTCCCAGCCAAGGATTAATTGCACCGACTCCAGGCAGACAAAATATATTTTGGCACCGCTCCTGCCAGCTGCAAATGAAGCGAACAATGAGGATCAGCTCGCAGCCAACAATATGCAAAATTAAAGCCGAGAACGATTTTAAACATTGATGGGCGCGCTGATGAGCTTTTGTTGGGGGAGCTGCAGAGCAGAGACGCCGCCGTTCATCTCGTTACTCACCCGCTCCAAACAGAACCAGAACCCTCTCAGACACTGAACAATTCTGCTCGGCTAAAATGGCTTGGTTTTAATTGGGCAGCAGCAGAAAAAAAGAAATTCAAATTATCTCGAAAGGCATTGACGGCTGTGTAAGCTGATTGCAATAAAGCCTGTCCTGTGCAGCTCCCATTTGAAGGTGAAATTCTCAATTAATTTTGCAGCGTGTTGCCATCTCAGCTGAGCGTGGTTGCTAATTGCGACGGAACAATCGTTTCCAAAAGCTTTGAATTTCTGTGCTGGGTTCCAGACATAGGCAGAGATCTCAGGGTGCTGCCACCCAAACCAGGATCGCTGCAGAAACCCCAAATTCAAACACCAACACAAGTCCTCAGAGAAATATTTTAAATTTGTTAAAAATTCTGGAGATGCAAAGATTTCCAAAAGCTTTGAATTCCTCCAAAAGCTTTGAATTCCTCCAAAAGCTTTGAATTCCTGTGCTGGGTTCCAGACACAGGCAGAGATCCCCGGGTGCTGCTGCCCCAACCAGGATCGCTGCAAAAAACCCAAATTCAAACACCAACACAAGTCCTCAGATTGATATTTTAAATTTGTTAAAAATTCTGGAGATGCAAAGATTTCCAAAAGCTTTGAATTCCTCCAAAAGCTTTGAATGCCTCCAAAAGCTTTGAATGCCTCCAAAAGCTTTGAATTCCTGTGCTGGGTTCCAGACACAGGCAGAGATCTCAGGGTGCTGCTGCCCAAACCAGGATCACTGCAAAAACCCCAAATTCAAACACCAACACAAGTCCTCAGATTGATATTTAATTTTTTTTTAAATTCTGGAAATGCAAAGATTTGTTATTCCTGGTAATGTCTGGTAATCACAGTTTCTATCAGGTTTTTAGTGCTACGTCAAGGATTTTGATGGCATCCTGATTCAGTGGTCAGGAGATATCAATGTGTGTTATTTTCCTAATTTAAATCAATAAATTTGAATATTAGTGACTCCTTAATATAAAATATCACAAAATCCTCTTAAAACAAGTGTCATTTGGGGGTCTTGGTAGATGTTTGGGAGTTTGTTGATTTTGATTTTTTTAAAAAGCTTAAATCCACAAACATATGAAAAAATGCATGAAATAATCCCAAAAAACACTGGGGCTTATAGTTCCATGTTTAAA
>VYZT01015809.1:5322-20034 GCA_013400735.1 Pomatostomus ruficeps | reverse complement strand
CCTCCAGCATGCTGCCTCCATCTATTTCAGCTTCACTATCCAGGGAAGGAAAATCTGCCCAAGCTATTTCTCCATTTCTCATGGGGGCAGCTGGCTGGTCCACTGCCACACATTGGTCTATGGGACCCCATGAGATGCATCCCAGAGTCCTGAGGGAATTGGCTGATTGGAGCCAATTGGAGTTGGAGTTGTCAAGCCATGATATTTGAAAAGTCATGGCAGTCGGGAAATTCCAAGTGAAGAGAAAAAGGGAAACATATTACCTATTTTTAAACAGGGAAGAAAGGACGACTCTGAGAACTACTGACCTGGCAGCCTTACCTCTGTGACTGGGAAGATCTTGCAACAAGAAGCTATGCCAAAGCACCCTCTACTCTGCTTTCAGGAGAACCCACCTGAAGTGCTGAAATCAGCACAGGAAGGACATGGACCTGTTGGAACAAGTCCAGAGGAGGGCCACCAAGTTGATCAAAGCAATGGTGCACTTCTCCTATGAGGAAAAGCTGAAAGAATTGGGATTATTCAGCGTGGAAAAGAGAAAGCTTCAGTGTGACCTAAATATAGCCTTCCAGTACCTGAAGGGAACTTTCAGGAAAGATGGGGAAAGACTTTTTACAAGAGTATGTAGTGCCAAGACAAGGGGGATGGGTTCAAATTGAAAGAGAATAGGTTTAGATTAGGTATTAGGAAAAATTTCTTTCCTGTGAGGGTGGTGAGGCACCAGAACAGGTGGCCCAGGGAAACTGGCTGCCCCATCCCTGGAGGAGTTCAAGGCCACATTGGATGGAGCTCTAAGCAAACTGCTCTAGTGAAAGGTGTCCTACCCATGGCAGAGGGTTGGAACATGATCTTTAAGGTCCCATCCAATCCAAGCCATTCTCACGGTTCCATGATCATGCATAGGTTTCAACAGGACTTTGGCAAAGTTCGATTGCTTAGTTTAGATTCATATAAGAGAGAAACATCTTAATGCCAGGAAACAAGGATGTGTAGGCTTGAATTCTAAAAAGCAATAAAGTCTATAACTGACATGAAATCTGATAGCATACTCAAGCTTTTTAAGTTAAAGCTGATAATTTATAAAATGGATTTTCCAACGTTATTTTTTGATTTTTGTTTCTGGGTGACAACCACACATTCTCATTTTTAAGCACAAACTATACAGAAAAAATATTTAAATCAATGAAATGTGAATGCTATCATCAGTGAACAAAAGCATGTTACACAGAATGGAATAACTAGGATAACTAGGTGTTGAGTGTCATCCCATAAGCAGCAACCAGCTGGAAACAAGACAATTTCAATGCCAAAACAAAGGCTAGGAAAGGGACAGAGCCAGCAGGACTAACAGGAATCATATGATGTCTCAGTCATGAAAGCCCAATGGGCGTTGCACTGGTAATTAAACATGAATTCACTCAGTGGTAAATACAAATACTGTGATAGTCTTGTTTACAAGGCTCCATGAGTGATTTCCTCTGAAGTCAATGCAGCACTACTTCACATAAGTAAATTGGTCAGAATAGGATACATGAATAGTAGGCATGATTTCTCTGTAAGTAATGTTAATTGTTGGCAAAAAAACCCCAATGTGTTCACTAATGGAGTTTAAGGATCAGGTGTGTTTAGATAACAGAGAAAGTTATTAGGATTTTGTTTATTTCTGTTGTTCTATAGTACACTTCAGTCACACCACTTGTAAGATTTTAATCAAGTTCCCATGTATTTATGCAAAAATATGTTCATTCATTAATTATTAATAAAGACAAAAATGTGATCCTGTAATCATTAACAAATTGAAAGCGTATCTTTTTTTTGTCTCAGAAAATTAAGATGCAGATGAGCAACTAGTCAAAATCTATTATCCTACTTTTTTAATATGAGAACTGTTACTATGGTGATTGTAATCTTGCCGTAAACCTACAAAAAATGCATAAAATTTTGTCCTATTCGTGTCTGAATCATAAAACTATTCAACTGACTTAAGGATAATTTTACTGGGTTTTTGACTTGAACAAGCCTATATTTTATATTAGTAAAATATCTTTATTGCTTATAGCTTGTTAATAATTTTGATAGTCATATCTTCATAGTTTGTGTTAACAATTCTTCTTCCTTTTTTCATTTAACACCATTCTTTCTTCCTTAACAGTCATCTACCAAGATGATTTTTAAATTCATATCTCAGTGTATGCTACTAAAGCCACTGGAACTGGTTTGATCTCATTCAATTTTTGATGATGAAAATGTAAATGGTTTAACTTCATCTTTTTTTTCTGCATCACTCATGAGAAGAAATAGGCATTTCTCAAAGATAAGTATTTTAATTTTTTTCTTTGGTTTGGATGGAAAGGTTACATTTAAATCTAATGAGCTAGACCTTAGATTGCTCCTTTAGACAGACGAAACGAAACAAGACTTCAATGATCAGGTAAAAATGCCTGTGAAGTTGATTAGATTTTAATTAAAATTTTCACGTTTCAATTGTATGCTAAAACTCCATTAAATTCTTTTCAATATGTGGTATGTAAACAAGTTGAGATATACTGTTCCAGAATACAATCATAAAAAATACCTGGGTCTGTCTGGACATGTATTCTGCATGGTAGTTTTTTGTGGATTTTTCCTCAATGGAACTGTTTTTTCAATTAATTGATGTAATCTTTTAAAGTGAATGGAGGATATTACTGTCTAAATAAACTGTTAGAACAAAACTTTTCAAAAGATAGATGCTATCTAATTAATAGTTCTATTTCATTCAACATTTGCATTACAGATTAAATAGTTTTGGTTTTTTGTGGTGCATATACAAATGCGTGAGATGAGGTTATTGAACACTTTTGAAAACTCTTTTGTTTCCCTGCTGTTCCTTTTTTTGCAATTAATTGAGCTCTACACTGATTTTCTTAGTTAATGTTCTTTATATTTAATGATGCAGAGAAATACTGATGACAGTTTGCTTTTAACATCTAGCTCTCACAGGTTTGTTAATAGCAATGTCTGCAAGACAAGAGCTGCAGTCAGGAGAATGGAATATCAGGAAATGTTATGGATCTACAAAAAATGATTTTTATTCATTTTTTTAATTTCATCCTGTTATATATGCAAGTTCAAACTCTGCTGAAAGTTATTGTAAGATTCTCAGACTATTCAACATATAAGCTTAAATTCAAGGAAGTTAATTCAATATTTGAAAGGGCTTCGATGTCCTGTGGAGACATGAAGAAGTAAATAAAGTGTCCTATGATTAAAGTTTTTTGGTGTGCAACTACGTACAGAACTGGGATTACTGTACTAGGTTCTTACAGGCTTGAGATCTGGAAAGAAGTTCTATTGTTTCCCCAATTATTTAAGGTAAGCAGATTTTAGGATTTGGAAATCTTGAAAGAAAAAAAAATACTTGCATTTTTCATAGGAACAACTTTAGAAAAAGACAAGTGAGACAAGGTAATCTTATGCTTTTATTTCCTGCAGAGATTACTTATTTTAAATGAAAATGCATATAATTAGCTGATTTATAAAGGAACCTTAATTTTTTAATGTTCAGTGATAGCAGTATTTTCTGAAATTAGGTACATCAGTTAGGGAGAATGAAGTTCAAAAGATGCCATATATCCAAGTTTAATTTTTTTACTCTTATTTTCATTAATCAAGATAAATCAAATTTATTTTTTATCATGATTTAACCTGAGGTAACAATGAAGTTCTATGCAGACCCTCACTTCCTCCCTGTCAGTGAGGAGGGGAATCAGAAATAAAATGTAAACCTTGTGGGTTGAGATAAGAGCAATTTACTAACTGAAAAAAAAAAGTTACTGCTACTAAGTTAATAATAACAACAGTAATAATAATAGCAACAATAATAATAATAGTAATAAGGAGAGGGTGAGGCAGTGACAGGACCCAAGAGAAACAAGTGATGCACAGTGCAATTGTTCACTACCCAGAGTGATGTCCGGTCCGTCTCCGACAGTGATTGGTCCCCCTTCCAGAGAACTCCCTCAGTTTATATACTGGGCACGACACTCTGGGCTAGGGAACAGCCATTTGGTCAGTTCAGGTCAGCTGTCCTGGCCATGCTCCCTCCCAGCTGTTTGTGCACCTCCTCACTGGCAGATGCTAAACACTACATAGCAACAGCTAAACCATCAGTGTGTTATCTACATTATTCTCATACTGAATCCAAAACATGGCCCTGTTCCAGCTACTAAGAAGAAAATGAACTTTGTCCCATCTGAAACCCGGATATTTTTATTAGTGTATAGAATACAAGTTTTGAAACTCATTATGATTTTATTCTAAATACTAACTTAGTGTCTCAGGTTCTTTAAGTAGTTCATTCACCATCTAAACTGCAGTATCTGAAAAAATTAGGTTTATACAAAACCATATTCCTTAAATCAATCCTCTGGTATTCCTAAGATGAAATTCCTACATCTGCATTGCCAATATGCATTGTCTCTCATGTTTCAATAGCAATTATATTAATTCTAAAGTGAACAAAATAAGGTTTTGGTTGTCCTGTTTATGGTTTTATAGAACTAAATCTCTGTTGATACAAATTCTGGTCATTATCTTCTGAAGCTCTATTTATTCTTTGAGGGTTTTGACTTCATAAAGGTTTAAATGTATTGTTCAATTCATCATTAGTTAAAGCAGGACAGTGCAAATTATTAGGATGTTCCAAGTGCAAATTAATAGTTGCAATAGGCAGAATAAAATCTTACTGTCATTGCTATCAAAGCTCATTCTGGGTTGGAAAATCCAGATGTTGCTGGATGCTTATTCACATGAGAACATTTACAAATATGATTGTCCACACAAACAAGGGTTGCAATGACTAATGAATAAATGACTATTTACTGAGTTTCATAAGAACAAAAATAAAGACCATGTATTGCCAGGCACAATATGTACAATTATATAGATACTCTTATAAAGATTATAAAACAAAAACATAGAGACACAGGAACTAAAAAAAACCCCAAACATTTGAACATATATTCCTCAGCGATTGTCTAAGTTTATGCAATAAAATGCTACAATACAAATTTGTATGATTTTTTTTTTTATGAGGACTTCCTTAGATCACTGATAGATTGCTTTTTTTATTCTTCTGTAAGGATTCAGAAAGCTAGAGACAAAATAATGTAGACTGAATAAAAAGATAAATACATTTGACACAGAAGATTGTAGTGATTTAAATATGTATCTGAGACAGCTTTCTTCAAAATAATAATACTAATTGAGAGACTTAGCTATATTTTAAAAATTTAGTGCCTTGTGTGAAACTTTTTTCTTGCGTAAGCAGAATATACCATTAAAGCGTGTACATCTATCTATTCATGCATCTATCCAAAGATTACTAATCAATTTTTTTATTTAGTTTTGCAGTAATGCATTTGAAAGTATCGGTAAATTAATGAAAAACAGATTAACCCTATTCAAAGAAAGAGGAGTGGCAATGAATATTTCACTAAATAGAAACACAACTAATTCTTTTGTTACTATTAAAACAGCAGACAAAATAGAATTTGATTGCTAAATCCAAGTTGAAGTCTGTTTGTGTAGGTTACAATGGTCTCTCAGAGACTGTAGTAAAAAGTTTGTGATTAAAACTATTGTTTATCCTCTCTTTTCTCAGCTTTGTATGACTCAATTCCATCTGGCAATTAAACAAAAAAAAAAAAGAAAAGACACCATGGGTCTGGTTCTTGGAGCCAAACATAAAAACTCTTCAAGTGGCTGTGATTGTTATGGTATTATTCAAACCACTCCACCTCAGGATTATATTCTACTCATTTACCCCTGTAGTCCTTGCAGTGTTTAAACAATCCAACACCCTAGTCAGTCATCACAAAGGTTAAAACATTCACACCTTAGATCTTGTATTTCCTATTTGCTCCTGAGATGGTTGTGCCTCTGGTTAGGCTTCCTTTGGAGTTATGGTATTTAGATACTCAACAGCACAATCAACATCAACAAAGGTGGAAACGCATGAGGAAATATAGGATAAGAAAGAAAGTATGGGAGTTAATATAGGCATTGAGCACTCTGCATTGGCTGCTCTGCATGAGACTGATGCACCAGCTGTGGTCTGCAGAGACTTGGGAAGTTGTCTGTTGCTGGCTTCTGCTTCTTTTCCTGTCTAGAAAGAGAAAACTGCACAAATAACTGAAGAAGACATCCCAAAGATCTCAAATCTCTGAACTAAGGAACACTAATACTCAGGAGTGCAGTTTGCATCTTTATACCAAGAATTGTTAGATTTTATAATATCTTTATCATCTCAGTATGTTTCTATAATATAATGACTCCCATCAGATTCTGATATGGTAAGTAATTATATAGAGCAGAAAGGACAGTTTAATTTATCTGTCATTCCAAGTACTAAGAAAAATGTTTCTATGCATAGTTGTACATAATGTAATCTAACTACAATCCTCAATTATGCCAGTGGCTTGAGCACATTCCTAATCTGCAGAAAATGCCACTTGGTCTTCTGGCAAAATAAATCATTCACAGACGATATTACAAATGGTAAGACAATGAGAAAACATGATGTCTGAGAAACAATCAGGTTTATCTAGATGAGAAAGGAAAAAAGTGGGACGAACATAACAATAGCTTTGCAATATATCCAATGTCTTCACTGTATTCCTAACAGACTTAGTAATATAGTTTGAAGTAAAATATAAATTTAGACACAGGAGGTTTTTTTCCTTATTTTTTGCCCATAATATTAAATTTCATATTAGAATAATTTTCCTTTATTCTTATTCTGATTCTCTGGTTCCTCTCTATTTTATTGTGTGATTACAATTTTAAGCAAAATCTTTACCTCTTAAGATTCTAACTGAAATATGTTACTTTGAGATCTAGGTTTCTCTGGATTCTATTGCTTCCCAGCTGAGATCTGGGGAGGCAGGCTGAGATGCTCATACAATGAAGAGTTTTATCATTGTGCTGTTTTCTCATTACTACTGCTGTTGGCGCTTCCAGGTAAAAATAAATTTGATGGTAACTGTACAATTACATTTAAGTCCAGTTCTGTCTGATTCACAGGGTTTCATTCCTGGGCCTCAGGTATCATTCTGTGTCTATGTCCTTCTACCACAGCTTTTATTTACGAATCATTAACGGTTCAGTATACACATTCTTCTTGTCACTAATATTAACTAAAGTTTAAATAAAACCATTTTAGGCAATAGTTAGTTGTCCGCCGGAGAAATGCTATCACAGCTATCAAAGTCAAAGTCAGACCAATAAAAAGTAAATGGCCTTTTGCTAATTTTGACAGAAATAATATTTCCTATGCTGTATGATGCCAGAAGATATGAAATTGAACAAAGGTTTCATGCTAGTTTCCTTGTTATTCACAGTTTTTCAAATTACTCAAATATACTTTTTATCCAAATAAATTAGGTGAAGACAGAGAAAAAATATTTGATAAAATTTAGACTTGAGAGTCTTGAACAACAAAAAGGAGACTGAAAAATGAAAGAATGTGTTCAAGAAAGATCTATTTTTTTTAAAGACAAACACTATAAGAAAATTAGAAATTAATTACCAAGCCTTGGCATAAAATAGATGCTGTATTATTTCTAGGAAGCAGGAATGGCCATATTTTGAATTTTCTAAAATCCCCATTTCTTTCCTCCAGTATTATGTATTACTTCCAAAAGCCTTAATATTTCCCTTCTTTGTTCATTTCTTTTACATTTTCTATTATTATGAATGAAAGCCAAAGTTTATACAATATGCTTCTGTTGTTTACAAAATGTATGTTTAATTTTTCTCTCTCTTAAATATTCAGGTATATCTGTAGAGAATATGTGTAAGCATAAGACTGGGAGTATGTAATATCAAAGTAACTCCTTTCAGTATTGTAGTTATTTTTTAGACAAAAGCAAAATTTGTGAGTTTGTGCTGGGGAGGAAATGTAATTTTCATGCATTTTGGCAATCAATTTTCCATCTGAAAATCAGTCAATAGCTATTTTAAGTTACTGATTTTTTTAATGATGCCATGTAATACAATGAGTGTGGTGTTTCTTCTTTCACATCAATCACTTTGGAAATTCATTACCAATTTAGCTATATTTTTATATGGGCTGCAGTTTCATTAGTTATCATTAGACAATTTAAATTACAAAATTTAACATATGAGGGAAGAGGACATCAACACTGTTTTGGGCAGTGTCAGCTTCAGGAACATAAACAAAGAATCAACATTAATAATAATTCTTCCTTACCCCAAGACAAAATAAACATATTTGATTTTCTTATTGAATGTTCAGTGTCTGAGGTAGCTATGATGTTAAGGAAAAGAGAAATGTCAGGGCAGATTTATTAAGTTTAAAAACCACTTCATCAAATGAAGAATCAATAGTGACAGAATATCACAAAAGCAAAACTGGGGAAAAAAAATCACAGATTTCCATGTCTTAATTTTTTCCTTTTTTTTTTTTTTTAACATATTCAATGTGTTAAAAAGAAAAGGATGGAAGAGAACCATAATCACAAAGTAAAAATTAAATCATACTATGTCACAATAGGATGTTATAACAGCATAATTATACTATTGCTCTGCAAATAATATTATCATTTCAAGGCTATGTTAAAGTATTAAGCCCAAAGAATAACTAATAAACCAAGTTTTGAACCTATTTATTGAAGTAAATGTATACCCTAGTTGATGAGATTAACATCAGATACTTTTGCTCCTAATTTGAATACAGGTATAAAATGTAGTGCTATTCTGATCCTTAATTAGCTTTCACAGAATGGGAGATTTTTTGACCTGGTTATAGTAAGGTTAGATAAGATTCAGTGTGTGATAGAACAGAGGATAAAACATATGCTGTAATACTGTTGAGTGTTATATTTTAATTAAATTGGAAAGTAGTTTGTATTGAATCTTTCTGTTTTAGTAGGGAGAAATATTTCTTAAACCTTTAGAATATTTCAGAAAACAACTAGATTTGTTTATTTTATTAATTTTATTTGTCTATTTTTCTGTGTTACAGGAATGGATAGTGTAAACACAAGTATGTCCCACATGTATAATTTTCTATATTTTATCCTCTTTAAATTTTATCCTCTTTATGCTGTTGTATAGCACTGCAATGTTAAAATCTTAATAACTTGAAGAGAATTACTTTGCTAAAGTTCATAAAGAAAGAAGTAAGCTAGTGACACATTGCTACATGCTTGTGGATTATTTAATTTTTGTACCTGAATGTTCAATGGTGACCTATTTTAGATATAGAATGGAGTTACTGCTTACAAGATCTGTCAGACTAATGGCAATAGAAGCACATATTATGTGGCAGCAGTGTCAAGTCCTTGATTCTTCTCTTCTAAGGAACCTCACCTTTACTGAAGATTGCTCAGTGAAGTGAGATCATTTTATGTTCATAACCATTCCTGTATAGGGTATTTTTATGTTTTATTTTTTCCAGCTTGTTGATCATTGTTGTAAATCATCTCTCTTGTAAAATAGTCATGCTACATATGAGGAGAGCAGTGGATCAAAACTGCCTGTTGAGGACCTGTGATCATCCCATAAAATGATAAAAAAAAAAATAAATGTCATGCTAGAACTGTATGTGAACTGATAGCATGAATAATAAAAAATTCATAGCTAACACTTCTATCCAAACTGTTTAATATGCTGCTTATTAAAACAGACACTACAGAATTACACTAAGAATTTCCTAATACGCCTTAGTGCCAAATTTAAGATTATACAGTTAGATTAACAGAGAAAATATAGAAATTAGAAATGAAAATTTTCGTAGTATTTTTCTAGAATGTTCCTGGTTTCTTCTGCAGATGTAGGCAGGCATAAACAACTTCAGAATTTCATTGAGTGATTTAGAAAATGGTATGAGGAAAAGATTTTAAAATTTACAATGCTCTAAAAACTTACAGTGTTTTTGCTTTAGCCAACAGCTAGTAGATTGTCAGTATCCAAAACCTAAGTTCTACTAATCTGTTCCCACCAGAAATGCAGCAGGAATGGTTTAGGTCATGAAACCAGACAGAGGAAAGAAACCTAAATGAAGAGGTCAAATACACCATTAAATCAGTATACACTTGGGCAAATACAAAACTCTCCCACCTGCTCTCTTCCCATCCCAGTAAATATCCATCACTTAAGGGAATAAAAAATAAGTAAAAGAGGCAGGTCATTGTTGACCTGAACTTGATTCAGGTGAGCTAAGAAACCCCATAAATTATTCCTGAATTATGGTTTAAAGAATGAGTAAAGAGTATTGTAAAATGCAAAGGTGGTGCAGTAGAATTGCACATATAAGCTTGTATGGAATTTGAAAAATACCTGTGTAAAAAAGTCTATACAGTTTGATGCACTCCGTTTAAATATTAAAAAAATAATAATAATACAGGTTGTTTTGTTAGGGAAAGGATATAGAGGGCAAAGTTTGCTGTGGACATGGAGAGCAGAAGAAACTCAATTTAAGAATGTAGCAATAACTAGTAACCAGAAAGCTTAGATTATGTATAGAGATGTCTCATATGTTCTTGATGTGTGAAAAGTCTAGGAGGAATATAAACACTTACGTGTCAGTGCATGCACCAGTCATTAAGTACTTGGAGAAAAACAGTTCTTCTATGAACAGATTATTTAATAATTATGGGTTTTTATAAGGATCTGAAATGGGCAGATATCAGAAATAAAAAGGAAGGCTGGACAAAACTGATCTTAGTCTTTTGATAGAGGATGTTGATAAAATTGAAAGCATGTTTTGATAACCAAACTATTGTAAAAATATTAGTTATCTAAAAAAAAATATTTTCATTCTTCTATTTCACCCTAGAGAGATGCTTTAGGACACTAGTAGCAACCTTGCTAAATAAATTTATTTAATGATAAAAAAGGGACTGTGTAAGAAACAGAATAATTATTTTCTAGAATATCTCTGATATGAGTCAGCTAAAGATATAGAAAAGATATAGATTTAACTAACGCTTTTCCAGGTCACTGATGTTATAACTGAATAGAAGAGAAAATCCCTAGAATAGACACAGCATATAAGCAATGGGCTTCTCCTCAGGAAACTGATCTGCAACACTGAAAAAGCACATATTAAGGAGAAAGACGTAGCTGTATAATGGAGGAACATGTCTTTGAAAATGTCTTCACTAGGTAACCCACTTCCCACTCTCATTTGTTAGTAAAATATCCAGGACCTCAGAGTAGTTTAATCCATGAGACTTGCACTCCCCACTGGTATTAAAAAATTCTGATATTTATAGTGAATCTACAGCAAGTTTCATCTAACCCACACAATCTTTGTAAAACAAATAAACAAAAAAAATATTATTAAAACCATCAACCAAATATTTCAATCAAATGATATATGTCCAATGGGCATCACAGGTTTGTTATAATATCAGACATACGTTTAACTATAGAGAAAAAAGATACACAATATGATGGAACTTTTGTAATATTGGCAGTATTGAGTTTCTGTTGAGACAGCTATAGCTTTTTTCCCCTATCAAGCAATTTCCAAAGCGTAAGTTCTACTTAAATGAAAACTATAGCAAACTTTCTTGGTTAATGAGATTCCATGTTAATCCCCCACACTGCAAATCAATTATTTAAAGCCTTTCACAGCTAATGAATCATATAGTACTTTCTGATTAATGCCAACAAGCTAGTTGTAATGCAGTGAAGCAATCAACAGTCTTAACCACTCTGTTTTAAGAATACTTCTCTGTGGCTAAAGAAGAAATGACACAAAATATTTTAAAATAAAGTATTTTTGCATAAGAAAAACACAGAACTCAAACTGCAGCAGAGAATATAAAGTCATGCTTACTATGGAAGGAGTTGTTATATATTGCAAATTCTACAATGCAATAGTCAAATATCAATAGTCAAATATCAATGCTTAGCATTTTTCAGGAAAGCCTTCTCTACTAAAACATATTTTATACTAGCTGTTTCTCACTAGATGTTGATGAAATAAAGTACTGGTGCGATAGTAGAAATATTAAATGTTCTGGATATTTTATCAATTTAAGTAATGTAAGTGTGTTGTTTCTCAACTTATCTATGATGTATTGTGGTCAATATTCTGCAATGGCACTGAATGAGATTTTCATGATAAATGTATGTAACAATATGTTATTGAGGAAAGAAGTTTGGGATAATAAGGAAGAAAGATAACATGGTAAATTCCTAGTATCTAGGCAACAAAAATGTATGTGATAAAATTTGTCATTTAAAAGAAAATCATTTAGCTACTGTGCTGTTTTGGTTAAGACAGAGGTAAATTGCTTCACATTGGCCTTTATGGGGCTATGTTTTGGGTTTGAGACCAAAACATTGTTAGTGACACATAGTGCAGACCACTTTGTGGGGTGTCCCATACACCTGGAATCAGTTGCCCCAGGGGTGGTAACAGAGCCCCACCTTTTGTTATGGACTGTTACAGAGCGCATGCAACAGGATGAAGGTCCTGAACATCTGCAATATATTCATGACATCATTATGTGGGGTTTCATGGTTTATCCTGAGCCAGCAATCAATCACCACACAGCCGTTTGCTCACTCCCCCACCAACAGGATTGAGGAGAAAATTGGAAGGGTAAAAACTAGGGAACTCATGGGTTGAGAGAAACACAGTTTAATAGGAAAGTGAACAAAGAAAACCAAGGAATTCATTCACTGCTTCCCATGGGTAGACAGGTGTTCAGGAATCCCCAGGAAAACAGGGCCCCATCACACACAATGGTTACTTCAGAAGACCAATGCCATCCCTCCAAATGTTCCCCTCTTTCTCTTTCTTCCCCACACTTTATACACTGAGCACGATGTCACATGGTCTGGAATATCCCTTTGGTCAGTTTGGGTCACCTGTCCCGGCTGTGTCTTCTCCCAGCCTCCCATGCACCCCCAAGTTCCTTGCCAGCGTGGCAGTACAAAAAGCAGAAAAGGCCTTGGCTCTGCGTAAGCCCTGCTCAGCAATAACAAAAACATCTCTATATTATCAACCCTGTGTTCAGCACAAATCCAAAACACAGCCCCATATGAGTCACTGTGAAGAAAATTAACTCTACTCCAGTCAAAACCAGAGTATGGGGCAACACAGATATACTTGAGAAAAGTAAAAGAATAGTTCAGGTTTTTCTGGAAGCTAGTTTTGTCATAAAACAGTTGGAAATCAGAGGCCTTCGACTCCAGAAGACCTAACTTTGGCCCCTTCAGGAACCTACGCAGAAGAATCTCATGGGAACGTACCCTAGGGGGAAGAGGGGTCCAAGAGAGCTGGTCATTTCAGGACCACTTCCTCCTGGCTCAAGTGCATCCCTTGAGGCACTGATGTGCTTGAGCAGAGAGGCTGAACTAGGTGACCTCCACTGATCCCCTCCAATCTTGCCCAATCTCTGATTCTGTCACCTGTACAGAGATCCGTTTTTATGAATAAAATGGCAAGATTACATCACAACGGATGTAATCAATAAAATAACAGCTATGTCTCTATTAACTTACAAAAAGGAAACACAACATTACCATGAACTTGATAGTTATAGGGTGTCCCGTCCCGCTGTAAAAGGGGAGTCGGGGAAGATTCTTTTTGATAGATTTCTCGGACGAAAAGAAAGGGCAAACGCGGCAACATGGTATCTGAGAACTGTTTATTGTTAAACGAAGGTAAGTGTTCCTACCGAAGGGGGATAGAAAAGGGAGCAGAGAGACGGAAAGAGAAACAGATCACGGGCACAGATCATCACCGCTCTGCCCGGGCGCCCCGTCGGTACCAGCTCGGCACATGGAGCGTGTGCGCCGCAAGCTGCGAGGAGTCTGAGCGGCTTCGGCCGGGCCGGGCGCGATTTCCGAGGAGCAGCCGGCTACGTGTCCCTGCCGGGGCGGAGCACAGGCTGCCGGGGCTCCGCTCGGAGCAGCTCCGGGCTCTCGGGGCCGGGCGGCGGCGGCCCCTCCGTCGGGACCCAGCGGAGCGCGGGGCTGCCGGGGCGTCGGGCGGCCTCGGGAAGCGGCGGAGAGGGGCAGGACAGGCGCGGACAGGGAACACAGCCGGGGAAGAGGCAGGACCGCAGGGAGAAAAGGCGATGGGGGACGGGGACCAAGCTGACCCTCCACGTGAGCTTCCGCTCCCTCCAAGAAACCCAAATAAAATGACCCCACGTTGTGGTGCAGCTCACTGCTTTTATGTGCTAAAGCCCCTCCCATAGCCCGATTTCTCGGGCATTTTTTCTTGGCCATCCTGGGATCTGCCCCACCGGCAGGGGGTGTCGCTGTCCTCCCGATCGCGGGAGCATTCTGTGCCCTGATCGGCTGCTGGGCAGAGCCTCCCCGGGACAGGGCTCCCAGCACCTGTACAGCCCCCATAGGCGTCCTTCACCTCATGCAAAACACGTGTTGAGGTGTAAATAAAAATCAAATTAAAAATCAAATTGGTCCTTCTCATAGGGGTACATTTATAAATGTTCACAAAATCTAAATGACCAACCAACATTGATTGGATTTCAATCTTGAAGTATTGCCTCTTTTTTTCTTTTTCCAAGGAATGAGTATTGCAAACAAACAATATAATAAATTAAAGCAGTTCTTGAAAGTCACTTGGAAAAGAAGCTTCATGTACCCCTTCAAATCAGTAAAACATTGTTGTGGTGTGCAGTTGGCCAGGTTTCTGTTTACCTCATGGCCAGGCACTGC
>VYZT01015808.1:4155-99547 GCA_013400735.1 Pomatostomus ruficeps | reverse complement strand
GAGTTTGGCTATGTCATGTGACTCACGCCTGTAGGCTATTGAAATATTTTAAATTATGTGAGAGGTTTGCAGAGCAAATACCCTGTTAGGGGTATGCATTATACACCATGCATGTGTCAGTGGGCATGTATGAGGGCACACCGCTTTTTCTTTTTGTTCTTTTTTCTTTTGCTTCTTGTAGCAATTCTTTTCCCTTTCCCGTAACTCCTATTGTATCACAAGTGGCTTGATCTGATGGTTTCTGCAGCCCACACAGACTCAAACTAGTTTATTTCTTTCCCTCTCATCTGCTCTGCCTGGCTGCAGGTTTATCCCATTATTACACAGACAGCAGAGACCATCNNNNACACAGACAGCAGAGACCATCAGTGGCAGATTAGGATTGAATAAACTTCCCTGTGCATGTTCAAATCCTGTCACATACTCATTACAGAGCAGCTGCAGACCCAGGCAAGGGAATTTCATTGACCAAAGTCTACCTAGTGAGCTCTAAACTTTGTGTTCTGTATCTATATTAATCCTGCCACATTGGCAGCTTTTCTAAGCGGAGAACAGAGTGTGTGAAAGTGTGTGAATGTAAAAAATCCTTCACAAACTCGTATCTGCGGTTGCCGCAGAAGACACCATGGGGGTGGAAGGCATGAGCAGCACGTGGTAGAATTTAACTGTGAACAGCATCCTTGTGAAAAATGCTCTGACATCAGAAAGGTGGATGGCAGGTCTTGGTGCAGGGCATTATGTGTAAGGTTGTTCTTCCTTCTCGCTGTGCCTATCTGGCATCACACATAAATCATATCCTCAGAGCTAAACATGTTGAAGTGTCGCAGATGGGCCAGATGAGGCTGGAATTGCTGGAAATCCCCTCTATCTCTTGCTTGGCTTATATTTTTCTCCCAGTTTATGCCAGAAGGACTTTGGCTGGCTTTGCATCGATCTGTTTGGTGTGGGACAAGTGCTGGTAAGCCATTGTT
Source organism: Pomatostomus ruficeps (assembly GCA_013400735.1). Lineage (NCBI taxonomy): Eukaryota > Metazoa > Chordata > Aves > Passeriformes > Timaliidae > Pomatostomus > Pomatostomus ruficeps. The sequence goes on along the minus strand of VYZT01015808.1, from coordinate 98,576 downwards.
GTCCCCAAGGGTCAGCCTTCCTATAGCCAGTGCCATCAGGAACAGACTGCAGTGAGCATTTATGGAGGTACATCTTAATGGTTGGTGCTGGATATTGCACAGGATGCAGCCAAGCAGTCTTTTATTGTCCCAGAGCATAATAACCTTAACCTGGGGACAGGCAATGAGTGCTCTTTGGTCGGCACTCCAGCTGCAGAGCTGGAACAGCCTCCCACTTCCCTGTGGCTGTTGCTCTGCAAAAGGCAATGCCTTGGGTCTGCAGAAGGGTTTGGCTTCTCTTTAATTCTACAGCCAAGTGCTTCTGCCATAACTTCTGTGGAGAGCTGTTGGCTATGTTGATACACTGAGAAGCACCTGGAGAAAAGTTGGTTTTCCTACTAGAACCTTTGAGGCTCCGTTTTACAAAGGAGGGCATTTGGAGGGTGATATAAAGAGAGGGGAACCCTTTCTCATTGGCAGTGCTGCACATTCCTCCTTTTCATACAAATATTGCTACTATTTAATTCTGCAGTTCAAGATGGCAACAGCAATAAAGTCAGCAAGCAGATGCTTTGCAGAGAGAAATTATTTCTCTGCCATTGGTTTTCTTGCCCTGTAGCAAAGTTTTATTATGAGTAGATTGTGTCTGCAATAAACCTGGCTTTCTGGGAGCTGCTCTCGGGTAGGAGACAGGAAAGTTTCCGTATGATCCTCTTGTCCCCTTTGTCAGAGTTATTTGCTCATTTTTAGCTGGCTTTAAGGTAAGGATGTGCTTGTTTCGTCAATTCAACAGTGAGGGAAGCCGAAAGTTTTATACTTGTCAAAAGTCCTTTTAGGGGAACGCTCCCAAGAGTGTTCAGTGGGCTAAGTACCACGTGCTGTTGTGCCATCAGCACCACTGGAGTTGTGGGAGTGTTTCAGCTGCTTGTAGGTTCTGCTTTGTTTTGATTGAAAGAGGAATAACCTGACTTTTAATCTATTTATCGTAATACAAAGCAGTAGGATTCCTGCCTGAGTCAGGGTTGTTCTTCTTCAGTCTGAAAAATGTTATATTGTCTGAAAGGCTGTGCTGGGCTTTTGTACTAAGTGAAAGCAAGTGTGACAGGCTCCGGTCCCTCCCAAATGAGAACTTCTTTTAATGGCAGCGTGGCTGGGAAGGCACTTCCGCAGAGCAGGGTCTCACTGCAGGGCAACTGTTTCTTCTTTCCCTCTAAAATTGCTCCTACTCTGCCTCTTCTAATGTGTGAGTTTGTGTAAGCATATAGAACATGCATAGTTGTACTCACAAAGCTGTTGGGGAAGATAGACTGTGCTTTCCTTGGGCTTGGCAGAGCAGGAAGATGTTTTACACAGAAAGCCTGAAGAGAGCTGACTTTGATGCAGCATTGAGCTCACTGAGAATAGTGTCATACTTAGAGCACAATTCCTTGGAGGTCCTGACAGAAGTATTTATATAAATATTTCAGTAACTAGCTCTAGCTGCTTGCACCAGCCATAGCTATTAAAGATTACAACTGAGGATAATTATTCTTTGTGAGAACTAGTTTTTATTAGAGAGGACTAATACACAACTCATGAATGTCTTGGTGGCATTTTAGCACTTCCTCGTAATCATTCACACTAATGCTGCCTAACTGAGCAAATCCCATGGCCATTTTATCCAGATAAAATGGAGAAAATAGATGAGCTTTTCACTGCCCCTGGAAGGCTGACAACAAATCTCAGATTCATTAGACCAAAAAGGAAGCAATTACCCAGACAGCAGCTTGCCAATAGCAACTTTTTCCCTTAAAGTAAAGGGGTACGATGACATCATATTTTCATCAGCTCTCCCTGTGCTGCTGCAGTGAAGGGAAGGCAGATGCTGGGTCTGAGAATGCTGCCTTTTTCTCCAGAGCTTTCCTCTTGGGAAGTTTTTCCAGTCCCTAGTGTTCCCCCTGTGATTGCAACCCTCTCTGGCTGTGCTATACAGATCCTTCCTTGGCTTCCCTACTGAAATCCTCTTGGTATTTCCTTCCCCCATTAATTCTTTCTTTCCCCCTCCATAAACAAGTCAGGGACCACAGTCATTGAGCAGAGAGGAGACTTGGCTCACTGAACACAGAAAGTCTTCAAATTAGTGGTAAATGCAGAATTTCTGTAGAATAACAAAAATTGCTGAGATAGCAAATGCCAGGGTGGAAGTCAGGGATGGAGAGGGAATATTCATGCGGATCACTGAGTCTAGAGGGTATTATAATTAAGTAGTATAGACTGTTTACTCAGAGGATTTTCCTTTTCTGCTTCATTTCTCCACTTTCATTAGAGGACTCCTGCTGTCCTTTCCTCCCTTTTCAGCCTTGTACTTTTGATACCTGCCTCTTGTGGGAGAGCATCTTCTTCCTGGCCAGTCACACCCTTTGAGAGATGTGGGAAAGAGAGGAGGCAGACTGAAAACTGGATGGCTTTTTCTTGTTGTTTTTGTCCTGGCAAACTTGTCCTGCTCTTACTTGTGAGGTAAAGCTCACTCCATCTTGTGAGAGTGAGAAAGGCCAAGAATGATATTGAAGTGAATGCTTCTTGGGGATTCACTTCATCATCTGAAGAGGAGAGCTTTCTGCCCCTTTGATTGTGTTTTGCCTGTGAAATTGTTAATGGAATGGGAATGAAGGTGGCTGAAATAATCTTGAGACATTTTCTTCATACAGAAGTGCTTATTTACAATTTGAAATCAGTCATTAAGCATTAAGTGTCTACAGGTCATTAATTGTGAGCAGGTTCTCTGTAGCACAGCTGCAGCCTCCAAGTGGCCTCATGATGAGTTACTAAATAAGACTTTTCCCTTGGTTGACAAATAGCCTGAACTTAACTGAGAGATTTGATACTGAGAGTCCCATTGCTGCCTTCCACTTTCATATCCAGAAAATCTAATTTTGTAGTTAACCCAAGAATATGGTTCGTTATCCAAAATATCTTCTTGTTCTTGTTTGGATAAAATTATGCTTCTCACTGTTTGCCTTTCTTTTCTATCCTGCTCCCATGTTTGTCTCTGATTTTATTCTCTCATCAGACCTGTCCCACCCAGCAGAGACACATTCAATCATCTCTGCCCTGAAGCTTGTTTACTCTCTTGCCTACTAAATTTGCATGAAATTCCAGTGTTTTGTTTTGGGGGACATCCTAGAATTAGTACACACCCTGGTGTCACAAGGCCATTTGCTACATTGCCTGTCTTTGCTGAAGGCAGGAACATTTCTATTTGAAAGCTTTTTATTTTTTCACCTGTGGAATTTGAATTGCAGTGCACCCTGTGGACGTTTCAGCTTTGTCAGCTTGACTGTTATTAAGCTGTAATCATTTATCATCATTGGCAATGATTTTATGTCTAGGGATTTTTTTTTTAAACAGGTATTGCTGAACATTTATTGGTAAACTGCTGTGAGCATGCAAAAACTTAAGATATATAATTTATGAAGTCATATTTATGTAGTAGTGCTTTATGGTGGAAGGATGTGCTGAGGAAGTGTTTGAGATGACCATTTATTTTTAGATGAGCCAGAAGCCTTTGTTTCCATCTCATTTCAGGCCCTGGCACAAAATGATTGAGGATCTGCAGAAACCCAAAAGCTTTTTCCCATCTAATGGCAAGAAAGAGTGTGTAAATAAAACTGACAAACATAAAAATGCAATAAACTACAACTGTTTCATGAATTTATAACCTGAAGGGGCAAAGTAATAAAAAAACTATAAATTCATGTCAGTCATGTGCCTTTATTAGGAGCTACAAAACAATAATACACGTAAGGGCCAGTGCAAGAATGAAAGTGTATGTGAATGCTTTCCATGAGCATTGGCTGGGACTTGCTAAACTGAGATAATTTGATTCCTCATGCTCTCTGTGTGTATTTGCACACACGTGGGGGTTTAATAGCTATGTGATAACATGTTTTTATAATTAAGAATAAAAAAAAGCAATATGTAATTTTAATTAATAAGGGCAGATGAGTAAATTTCCAAATTACCTCAGGGAGGATTGTAAAGCTTCACAACTTGACCTTTGGAGAGAGAACCATCTTTTCTCTCATTTAGGTAACAGGGTAAAGGAGGGATTTTTTGCTGTCTGTGGTGTTTGTTCCAGCTACAGCACAGAGCAGGATTCCCAAAGAGTCATTTGTCCTGGATGCATATTCTGCTGTGGGCTGGAGTGACCTTTGAAGATGCCTCTTTCCTTCCAATGACAAATCAAAGAGAGTCTGAGAGATGGATTTGAGCTGAGATACAAGTTGCCCCAACTCTAAGCATCCGGGCCACCCTTGTGGTCAGGGCAGTTCTGGTCAATGCCATTAGTGGTGTCCCAGGAGCTGTTCAGCTGGCCAAAGGCAGGCTTAGACCAGGTTGAGCCACACTGATTTCTAGACACCGCTAATAGCATTGACGTCAAATGCCAGGTGACCTGAATCCCACCCTAGATGTCTAAATGCTGGTGGTATAGACCAGAGGTCAGAAGAAATATTTACAGTGTTCCTGTGTTGTATCCTGTAGCATTTGACAAAAAAAAGATATTTAGTCCAGAAATCTTCTGCAGTTCAGACGAGTACATGGAGGGAGCCCTTAGTGTAAACTCAGTGTTTGGACAGTCCCAGAGGGAATGTTTACACTCATTTTCACATCATAGTCTCATTTCCTCAGATCCACGAAACAGAAAAAGCAAAATAAAACGTGCAAGCAGGGGATTCTGTGAGCTCGCCTGTCCGTATGTTGCAGCGAAGCTGCTGATCACAGATCTGTTTAAATGTGGTTATTCCAAAGGATCTGAAATGCTTCCATAATAGATATTTGGTTGGTGATAAGAAGGGACTGTAATGTTTCCTTTGGGGATAACTAGTGCAGAAAAAAAGATTATTTGAGGTGTCATTCATTACTGATGGCATACTGCCCATGCTTGGAAGTGGCTTGGGATAGAAGCAATTGTGTATAAATAGCCTCAGATGTGCTATTGCATAGCAAAGCCTAATATAAATAAACAATCATTAAAAATTGCTAACATAAAACAAGGGAATAATCTTTGCTTTCTCTTGTACTCCTACCCAATTAGAATAGCTTTCTTGACAAGGCATTTGCGCTATTGAAGTGAGAGATGCTGTTCCAGACGTAATGCTGGTTTTGTTACAAGGGACTGCTTACATGGAATTTAGGCAGTTGAGATGGCAGTAAATACTTTGTTTGCTTATACAAATATTATTAACAATCCATTAAAAAGAATCCATAAAATATTCAGAATGTGCTTTGCTTAGCTTTCTGATGGAGTTCAGTGAAAGAAGATGAGCTTTGTGATGTGAGGCTATTAGGGTGTGATTATTGCTCACAAGCCTGTTATTGATCAGGGAGTCAATACCGAATGTGTCAGAAATCCTTCCTGTGACCATGGGAGCTGCTTATTGATGGGACTGTTTAAAAAAGACTTCTCATTATAAGCCAGCTGTGGTGTACAAGTTTGGTCATTTTCCCTATCCCCTTGAAAAGTTAAACCTCTGGAAAGGAGATACTGTGTATTAAGTCCTACTGCTTCCCAAAACCTTTCTGTCCCTGCTCAGGATGGGCTCAGTTCCTGAGCAGGGCTTGAGCTTCTCCAAAAGAGTTGGGCATGCCAGAAATCAGCCTGAGAGTCCTGTGCTTTTTAGAGAGAGAGAATAGTGGGCACTTCCTATGATACAGGATGTTTGTCTGTCCTCAGGTGCTGTCAGCCCCTGGGCAGAAAGAGCAGGTTTCAGGCACAGTATCGATGGTGGGACTGAGGGAGAGAGTGCTGCACTGCTGGTGTTCCCACTGACCCTCACCTCCAGCCCTCTGCTGTCAGCTATGGGGTCGAGAGCAGTGTGTGATAGTGACCCTATATGTATGTACATCCTTCTTGACACTGTCACTGGCTGCTGAGTGCACTTCAGAAAGCTGAATGGGAGCAGAGACCGTAGCATAGCTGCATGCTGCTGGAGGAATTGGAGAAGACCTGTTGTGTAGACTGTGTGTTTGCATAGGCCTCCATCAGGAAAATTAGCCATGATCACAATGGAATACATCAGCACAATTTGAGACCCAAGAAAGGATGCTCAGAATCAGCCTCAGCATGTAAAAAGCCAAACATGTTGGGAATACTACCTGCCCTCAAATCTGGGACTGAAACCAGAGGCTCTTTTTGTGGTCTGACTCAACTTCCAGAACTTAGTTTCTGCCACTGTGCACTGCAGGAGATGCTTTGTTCAGAATATTGAATCAAATACTGGTTTATACAGGGAAGACTCTTACTTCCTGAAAGCTTTTCTAAGGGAGGGCATCACCATTAGCTGTTGTCTGGTTGGGGTTTTTTTTTTTACAGTATCAGCAATTTTCTTTTTTAAATTCACAACTTACTTTGCATTTCAACTATAGTATCTATGTTCACTATGGATGTTTCTATAGCAACCAGCCTTGTGCTATCTACATACTTCTATGGATGGATTAAACATTCAATATAAAATTGGTTTCCATTTTATTTTTCTGCAGATTGTGCTTGTTACAACATGTTTTAAAAGCTTTCAACTAATATGAAATAGAATGACCATCTCTGTCATCTTTGTGTTCTGTAAGGAGCGTGTTTGTTTATCTTTGTTTTTTATGGGACTCATATCATCTTATTTCACTACCATTTACTGTAAACCCATCCAATACCTCCAGGGGAGAGAAAAGCACTAAAGATACCAAATAATCTGGACTTTATCTAATGCAGGAAATCTGTGCTAAACCAAAGAACTAAGCTGTGGCCTCTGGAGTCACTCTTTGAGGCTTATTATTCTCAGTTTCTCTCAGCATCTCACCAAATGGTTCAGGTAAAATTCTCCATCAGCAATCTCCTTTGCAGAAATCACAGGGTTTGTGTTGTGTAAAACCCCAAACTTTACAATTATATTTGCTTCTATTGCTTTCAGTATTTAGTGCTACGTATGTGACAACAGGTGACTACAATTGAGTCTGGAGCTCCAGATCTGGTCTTTTCCCAGTTTATGCTACAAAGTAATTTTAAAAGTTATTTATTGCTGTAGGGATGGAACAGAATAGACTCCTGCTCCCACCCACTTTTCTTTCACTGCTACTTCTCTGTTAAAAGATTGTCTTCATTTGATGGATTCTGTTTCCATACCTCATGCATTTATTCCTCATTACAACTGTATCTATTTCATTACAGTAATCCCAGGTGGATTTAGAAATTCCATTTGAGGAGCAGATGAAAAAGCTTTAACACCTTCGGTTTGGCAGCAGTTAAAGCCAGAACCTGGAAAGAGTAGTGGTGGTGTATTCATCCCTTTTCCTTTTCTATCTGATGCATTTGCTCTGTTCCAGTAGGTTGTCATTAACTCACTGCCTTCCTCATAATCTTTAATTTGAATTACAGTTTAGGCAAATTGCCAGATTAGATGCTTGTGACACTGATAATCACCACATTTTAATATTCTTTGATCATGTTTAATCTTTTATCAGCAGTGCTGCCTTAATAGGTCATTCTCACCTGTTCTATTTCTGCAAGTTTTTTCATCCTCAGTGACAGAGCTCTGCAGCACAGGGCAATTCAGTGCACTACAAAAGGGCCTAATTAAGATCAGTGGCAATTAAGCACATTCTTTTATTGCTTTGCTGAAAAAGGATGCAGTTGAGCACACATTTAGGTGTTTCAATGAATTTTGTGCCTGTGAAGGGAAACCATCACTTTTTAGGTTGGGGGTATTAACTCATGAATGTTGCAGTTCTGTTCTTCTGTAACTGTAGTTGATAGATAACTATGATTTGGAGAAGCGAGTGTGTAGGACAGTGCTACTCACAAAACAGCAGGGATTACCTGAATGACTCTTTATTCACTTTTCCGTTAGCGGGGTGTCAGCATGAGATTCTGTCTTTTGACGTCTTCAATTGTCCCCAAATTTACTTCAGTTGTATGGGACTGCAATTTAGTGGTGGAACTCAACTGAGAAAGAATAATGAATTTCTTAAGGCTTAAGTTCCTGAGGATATCCTGAGTTCACCAGAACAACTGAAAAAGCAGCATTTTGAATGTTTTCATTATTGACACTGTGAAAAGGAATGCACTTCTTGTGATGTTTCTTTGCCCACACAGTTTACAAACAGGACTTCAGAGCTCTTTTTAGGCTTGATAAAATCACTTGGTATTTGCCAGGCTCACGCCTTGGGTGGAATATCCTTAAACAAAGCCTGTTTGTAGGAGAGAAGGGTCTAAAGGGAAGGAAAACAACAACATGAGCTATTGGTATGTGTTTCTTCTAACCTTTGAAAGAACACAGTGGAGTTAGAGGGCAGTGAGGGTATGAATGTCGTGCTGGCAGGCAGAACACAGGTTGGGGTTGTAGCACCTGTGTTCATGTACCAGTTGCTTGCCTGTCATGCAGGATACCTAGTTCAGGCTCACAGAAGATGGCACGGCACATCCACTTTGTCTACATTATATGTCTACATTATATGCTACACACTGTGTTGCGCTACTGACGAGACACTGGCTTGTAAAGGAGAGGCAGACAGGATGTTAATTCAGGAGAAAATGTCCAGTGTGACATTCAGGCTGGATCCTTGGCTGTTGCTGCTCGGGGTGGTGACCCATCAGTCATGCTATTGACACCAGCTGGGGATGCAGGCCTGCAGCTCTTGGAGGTCTTTGGCTGCTGCTTCTCTACATCATGGCCTGTATTGCAGCATAAGATTTTTGTATTCAAAACTAATTTGTAAGGAAAGTGAAAAGGATGTGGGATGGCAGGGCCAAACAACTAGTTTCACAGAGCTTTTAAATTTTTGGTGCTTATATGTAGAGCTGAAGAGACTGACATTTGAAATGCTTTGTGCTTTACTCAGTTATGCACTTCCCTTTCCCTTTCCCCTTCCTGAGAAGAGGCTGAGTAGGATCTGCATGCTGACAGGAAAAGATACACAGAATTTGTAGGTCGAGTGGGTCTGAGGGAGATAGGGATTTTGAATTTGTTTCTAAATTAGATAAATTTGATTAATGAAACAGATCTTTAAATTTTAGGTTGAAATAAGCCATGTATTCATTGATACAAAACCAAGGGTATGATATGTAGGTAAGGAGAGACAGGGATTTAACTCCTTGATTTGGTGTCTGTATCTATAACCCTGTCTCTGAAAGTAGGCTGAAGCCAAGTCAAACAAACAAGCAAAAAAAAATCAAATTCAAACTTTAAGTGAACATTCAAACTCGTGGGGGAAGAAGGTGAAGTGAGGAGAACAAACAAATGCCCATAATGTTGAAAAGGTTTTATCTAGCTGAGTACCCTGTTTTTGGTTGTGTTGCTCAGGGATGCTTAGAGAGAATATAAGAAAAAAGGAGGGACAAGAAGGGACATTTTAATCAGCTCCTCCAATTAATAGTTTAAGGTCTTCCCCTGCAAGGGCTGCAAGTAAAATATCATTTATAAAAAATGCTGGGATACCTTACCCTCATTTGATTTGTGTAATCCCTTTTTGAACCTGCATATATTTCAACATCCATAAAACTCTGTGGCAATGAATTCCAGAATTTAATTAAATGTTTTGTGAAAAAGTACTTGACTTTATTGGTTTTCAGCCTGCAGACTGACTAACCTCTAGCTTTTTTAATCTTAAGAAAAATGAATAATGATCCTCTATTCACCTTTCCTATCCTATATTGGTGTTTAGGGAGTGCAGTTCTTCCACTCTCTTCACTCCCAGGAGTGTGGTCCCTACTAACTGATCTTTTTTCAAGGTTTTGTTTTGTTTTATTTTGGGGGTTTTTTTTGTTTGTTTTGTTTTGTTTTGTTGGTTTTTTCTTTCCCCCTGGTTCTTTCTAAATTCTTGCTAAAAGGACACAGCTCAGATCATGGCCATTTTGGATGGAGTTTGTGCATATCCTTTAGTTTTACACTGCAGAGCTCTAGAGCCTCAACACTCTAAGGGTAGAAATGTGCTCCTACCATCCCATACGTGTTAGATTTCAGACCTCTGGCGAGTGAAAGAAATGCAGCTGGTGCTACGCTGAGGTGACACTGAGTTTATGTCACATGAGCTCTGCCAAAGAGTTGATCCGTGTGGGGGGACACCACCTGCAAATTCAGTCGTGCTGCGCTCTGGCAGTCGGTTGTGGTGGTGTGGTGCACATGGACGGCTGCGAGGTCTTCAGTAGTCTAATGGCGGCGAACTGCCTGCTGGACGGTGTTTCCCACAAGGGGCCAGTGTGTTTGAAGGTGTTTTCCAGAAGCGGCCACTCCCTCCTGGATGGGCAGCAGCTGCATGGACAGGTCATTTGCAGGCACTCATGTGGAGCACGGCAGCCTCTGCACTTGCACCCATGTTCCTGCTTTTCCCATGGAAGATCCTTGTTTCATTGGATCCTGTCAATATACATATGGATTCCATTTCCACCCCTTCTCTGTGTCTAGCTGAAAGCAACAGTAATTTAAGTATGCCCAATATTACAAGAACATTTGCAGGATAATGTTCACGTCACTACTGTTGATACTTAGATGTTGGTTTTTTTGATTGTATACTTTGTCTCTGTACTTGGCAGGGGAAGCATATTCCTGCAAGTGGGATTGAGAGAGCCCTTTTAGTTTAAATATGTGGAGACTGGGGGAGAAGAATCCTCCAAGGGAGTTGGTTTAACTGCAGAACAACTGGTCATATCTTCCACTTGGATTCTGTTATCAGTGTATTTCTTAACACACAAGAAATTTATTTTTTTTAGGTAAAAGAGGAAGTGTGACGAGTAGATCCTAATCAGATACAATACGAGAAGCCTCAATTAGATGCATTTTCCATGTAATAAAACGAATAAAAAATTCCACTTAAAGACGCCAGCACCATTATCATGAACAATGAGTCAATTTCTCCTGCAGTATTTTAAGTGTGTAGCTGTAACTTCAGAATAATTTTCTCCACCAACAGGCATATATCCAGGGCTGTTTGGGATTACTTTGATTATCATACTGTAAGATCAATTCTAAATGTAGGCACCGAAGCCTGAATAATTTATTTTCTAACCCATTAGAACAATTTGGAGGATCTAATTCACAGGCAGCTTTTTTTGCCAAGAGAGCAAGTGCACGTGGCTGTGTATCTCTTGGGGAAGAAGAGACAGATAATCTCTGCTTTTAGAGTAAAGACACCTGCTGTACTGCTTGACTCTGCTCTATTAATGCCTCTGAGCAATTTCTCTCGATCAGAATAATCTTGGCTACTTCCACAGCCAATTGCAAAGTCCAGGGCTTGCAAAGAACCCACTACTTGTGTCTTTTACTACAGTTTTGCAGCTCAGGCACAGATGTACCAAACAGCCTGTTCAGGATTTACACTGTGGTCTTTCCTGGAGCAAACACTTGACTCAAATCTCCTGTGTCTTAGGGCTGTGACAATATTCCTTCTGGTGTCCCACTGTTTTGACCTTAGAACAAAAAATTTTGCAAAAAAATCTGCAACATTTATAGGGGAAAAAACGTTAGAGGGAACTGTATTTTGTTTCAGGTTTTTCCATGAGCTGCCTTGCCTGCAAGAGAGTGGATTATCATGAAAAATTAGGCAAATAATGTGTTAAACATTTCAAAAGGGAATTTTAAAAACTGCTTTTGTCAGCCTGGCATCTTTGAAGGGTACTTTTTAAAAAAAATTTAAAGTCAACTCTGCACTCACCAAATGGAGTTAATACAGACTCTCATTTGGCTGCCAATACATCAGGTTTAAGCTGTAGAGTTCTAATTTTTTTGTCTTAATGTTTTCTCTTTTAACCATGACAGCATCACTGTTTGCGTGAAAGCCCCCACATTGTAAAAAGTAGCCATGTTAATGGTTTTAGTTTTGTTTAATTTCGCATATCAACAAGCCTGGAAAACTGTCAAAACTTATCATTTCCTCGCTGTGCTTACAACCCTTTGACATAAAAAAAAAAAAAAAAAAGGACTGAGGGTTGGGGATGGGGTAAGGAGAGAAAAAGTGGAGGAGGGGGAACATCATAATAACTATTTAAAATTATCCATGCCTTTAATACCAAGAGGAAGAAGTAAAAACAGACATACAGCATAGAACCAGCTACAACTGTTTTCTCTTGTCTCTGCTTCAGAACGAGTAAATGTGGTGCCTGTAATCCCTGGGTCTTAGAACGGGAATTACATTGCAGTTCAGTTCAGAATGGAGGGTGGAGGGGACAGGGAGCAAGCTTTTTGAATGTTCTGGAACAGAAAACATTCAGCTATTGTTGGAAAGGCTCCTGTGGCTCTCTTGGTGGGTCTTGGTTCTTCAAACATTTCCTTAACCAGGTACATGAGTGTTAAAAGGCCACTGGATGGAGACTTGCTGGTGTGCTTTGCTCCTTGGGGAAAAGGGGGCTTTAAAGAGCAGTTTAGACTAGAGTGAAGGACAGCCTCTGTTTCCCAGGTGTGCCCGGGGTGACAGCTTAGTACATTTATTTGGGGACTATGAACAGATATTCTGGTGTGGGAAGAGGAACATGGCTGAACTAAGGTGGAGCAGTCTTCAGTAATGTGTGCTGACATTGTGAAACCCAGTTTGAGCCAGATAGTTTAATGTTCAAAGGATTCCTTTGTGTGTTTCAAGGTTTGGTCAATCAACCTAAGGAAGAGCTGTACATTCTCTCTTCAAAAATAGGAAGATAATGAGCTGCTGGAGAGCAGAGTATCTCTGAATCAAGGGCAGTGGAGTGAGATACTCCTGCTGAACAACTGACCTGAAATACTCATCCCTGATCTAAATGGCTACAGCCCCATTTTGCATGCACTGTGTCCTGGTTTTGTGGTGTTCCATGCCACTGGTGAGTTTCCAGTTTCTGCAAAGAAGAATAACTTTGGAGTCAAAAGATGCTGAATTCAAATGTCCAGGCAATGATGTCTCTCAAGCATTAAGCGTTGTGCATCGTAAAGAATTCAGTGGATGATGGAGGAGCAGGCAAGCAGGTCTGGCCTTTACAGCATCCTCAGTGAGCCCCACCTCCTATACTAAAAACAATAGTTGTAGGTGTTGGTATCACTCAAAGCAGTGTAGCAGCACGGGGAGCATGAAAGGCAATGAAATAAGCTGTCTCTTATTGCTGCTGCTGAATTGCTTCAGAACAAAGAACTGAAGATAAGAGCTAAATGTATTGGAAGGTCATGGCTCTGCTGCTCTTGGGCATCTGCCTTCATTAGGCTTAATTGGGCTGTTTGAGCGGGCCTCCCTGTGCCTGCAGCTCTGAGCCTGATTTTGAGGCAAACATTCACCAAGCTGAAGAGGCAGAAGTGCAATTATGCTTTCCATCCCATTCCTCTGCCAGTTTAGTGCTATTCCTGACCGTATTTCAGCACTCTGACCAGTTTGGTTTTAGCTTAGGCGTTTGCCAGCTCTCCTTTGATGCTGTTCTGTAGGTCAGTAGACCTTCAGAGTTTTATTCTGTCTTAAGAGAATTGATTCCTATTTCATTCCATTTTTTTCCTTGGGCCATGGTGATAGCCTAAATGATTTTCTATGGGTTACCTTCTTAAGGTAGTCTTCCCCTTCCTCTCCCTTGGTTATTCTTCAATCATTTTGGACAATGTTAAAGACTGCGTTCTGTAAGTGGGCATAGAGGGGAGGTGTTTCCAGTGTATATGGTCAGGGCATGGACTGTCCCTCCATGGCACTTGTAGAGGGTACTTTTGGAAGGTTGAATGCAGTGATGCCTGGAATATGAAAAGGCTCCTGAATGAGGTGATTTGAGTCCCTGTGTCCTGGAGTTTGCTTTCTCTCAGTGGAGACATGCATGTTGGTGCAGCTGAGGTACGTTGCAGTGAGGTATGGTTTCGTTCCTTAGCTCTGAACAAAACAGACTGGTTTGGAGCTGGAGTGAGGAATGCTGCCTTAATACACAGCTGCCTTTATTGTCCTTTATTTGGGGAGGAATTCAGTGGCATTGAGGGACAACCCTAGTAATTAGTGTAAGAAACTGCTTTGGCTTTTGTGTTTGTCTTCTGTGTTTCATTTCTGAGGTTTAGCTCTGCCCCAGGATTAGCTCTTTTTCCTTCACTGGTTCATGAGCTGCCTTATGTTCATCCACTTTATGCAGGTATTTAGTGGATATGCTTCTGCATATGTCTGGCTTACTACTCTATGAGCACAATTTCTTTCCTAGCCTTTAATTGATTTGGATAATAAAGTGCAATTATAAACTCAATAAAAATTGGTTATTTTAAAAGGAGAGCAGGAAAGAAAGAAACCTAAGTGCTGCTGTGCCGTGTGACTAGATAATAATGGAAAATCCTCTTTGCTTTACACTCTAAATGCTCTCCTGCTTCCAGGGGAGGCTTGACCTTAGGAACTAACTAAGAAGTATGAGGTGTCCTGCCAAGGGGATGCTCAGGCGAGATTTGTTTATGGCCTGTGTCGGGGATGAGAGACAGTGTATTGGGATGGGAAGAATGGGGACTCAAAAATGCTTCAGCCATTCTGGGCAGTTCTCTAAGGTACCTAAATAGGACATGGGTTTTTTCGATCCCTTTGAGAGCTGACCCTTTGGGAATTTATCCTTTCCTCAATGTCTGCTTTTTCACTAGAGAGCAAAAGACCTGGTATCTGAGGTTGTGTCTTGGATTTAGGAGATCTGTGTTTTTTGGAGTGTTGCATCTTACTAATGACTTCTGTATAATTTTAATTATAATCTCTATAATAAAATCTCTATAATCTCTCCTTTGTTTTTCCTACCGAAAGTGCCATAGGGAGAGATCATTTCTTATTAGGTGTGACTGCTGGTTTGCTCCACTGCCATATTAACATGGATTCATATCTGGGGTTGTTTGGATACAATAACTGAGTTCCTTTTTTTCTCTTTATTTTCCCAGTTGGGAGGCTGTGGAATCCTTGGTGTAGGGATCTGGCTGGCTGTTACCCAAGGGAACTTTGCCACCCTCTCCTCTTCTTTCCCGTCCCTGTCAGCTGCCAACCTACTGATCGTCACAGGGACGTTTGTCATGATCATTGGCTTCGTGGGCTGCATAGGTGCCATCAAAGAAAACAAGTGCCTCCTGCTGAGTGTGAGTATTGAACTACTCAGTGTTCGCTGTCTTGTGATGCTGCTGCTATTGCAATGCATGTTGCAGTGACCTGTGTCTCAGCAGAAGTTGCCCACTTGACACAGGTGAGACATGAGTCATGTGTGAATCAGGCTTTGATAATCACTCTAAGGAGCTGCTAAACCATTCCTGACCATACTGTCTGTGGAGGATGAGACCTGCAAGAAGGGAATTGTTAGTGGTGGTGTAGGTTTCCTTGAACTCTTCAGAGAAGAGGAAGAGTTTTGTGAAGACATCTATTGCAGTGTATATTTAAAGTATTTTTCACTCAGCTTTGGTAGCAATCCACTCCAAATGTTTGCCCTGGTGGGACTGATGATCTGAAGGCCTGGGCAGAAACATCAATGCAGGCAGGAAACAGGTAGATTTTGAAGAGGTTGATTTTGGCTTAAATTGAAAATTAAGACCTTCAGATTTCACAATGCTGGTTTTACCCATCATAAACTCTCCAAAGGCTGAGATGTCAGGAAGCAAAAGTGCCAGCACAAGGAGACTGCTTTGAAATCAAAGATTAATAAGGTGCCAGCTGTCCATGATTTCACAGAGGCTTGAGCCTGGTGTATTTTATCAAAACGCAGTTTGATGCCGCTCAAAGGTGAACTTGAGGAGCAGTGAATACCTTCTGTAATCGGTGTTAGTGTGTATTTTGCATCCTGTTCAGCTGAGGATCAGGAAATGAGGTGATCTTGCTGCTCAACTCTAGGACTTCAGCATGGGGTTTAGCAAACCTCAGAGTGAAGAGAAGCTGTGCTTCATCTGGTGATCTGGTGATGCCTCTGTAAAAGGCTGTTCCTTACTGTGCTTCACATACTAATTTTTTTCCCCTTGGAACTGCAGAATGAGTTAAGGCACACAGGCCCCAAATCTCTTAACTGACTGAGATTCCAAGCCTCAATAGAGAACTCTTTCCAGGTCCTTGCCTAAATCAGTTGTTTCTGCTGATTTTTAGGCAGTCAGAGCTAGTCAGTCTAGGCTAGAAAAGGCTATGTATGTGGCTTGAAACTAAAATGAACAATATAAATGGAAATTAAGGCAGTTATGTGAGTGAAAATATAAACTGGGAAGGGTGAAGTCAGAATCTGAGGCTGAAAGTCCTTGACATTTTTAACAGTCCTATAAATACACACTTTGTGGAGGAAGTGTGTGCCCAGACAGATGTCATGGATTACTGCTTCGATGCCAATACAGCAGGAGCCCACAGGTGCAGATTCGAATGGTATAGTTTATATGTGCAGAATGAATCACCTACTTTGTGCTTTCCTGAAGGTCTAGCTCAGGTGTGACAGCAGTGAGCAGTGCCTGCATGTGTGTCAGGATCAGGTCAGGATCTGGCAATCAGTCCTCAGTACTAGAAGAGTTTAAGGCTTTTATCTTCTGTGGTTCTTTGGCCCTTATCTGTCCTTTTGGCAAGGGCAAAGACTCCCTTGATCAGCCATCACTGCTCAGATAGGGTGAGTGCACTCAGCCAACCCCAGCTGGGCATCCATGGGAGATGGAAATGTTTGCAGGTACTGCTCCTCCTGACATACTGCACAGCACTCAGAATCCAGTGTCCTTTGGTGCATGACGTAAGGTCTGTACTTGATGGATCAAGTTAAGTAATGCAAAGGAATCCAAATTGATTTAGGAGCTCTCTACACGGGAGAATGGGGAAGCTTGATCTGATTTGGTACCCACATTTCACTCTGTCTGCCTGTCCTTACCTTTCTGTACTGTAGTTATTTGGTATGGCCTCTATTTTACTCAATTTTCTTCAGAATTGAGTTATGTTAGAGCTGATTATAGCTTCTTTAATTCTGAATAAGCCTGACTGTAGAGGGCTGAAATACAGTTTACTTAGTCCACATTGAATTCAGTTTTTATTTGGTCTAGAGTAACTTTCCACGTTGCATTGCATTGGTACATTCTTACTGTCAGTAAATATCAGTGAGATTTTTGAGCTCTTCTGAGTTTTTTTTTTGTGCCTATCTCCTTGGAAGAGAAATGGATGGTGGTAGCAGCTCCTGTTTGTAGGAGCAAAGCCTTATCATACAGGTTTGTTCTTAGTCTTTCTTTCCCCAGATTGCTGGTTCTATTTGATTAGTGTTTGAAATAGTGTTGTCAAGTTCAGGGCTGGGGCATTTGGTTTTGGCCAGCTGCCATTTCCCTAGGTAACACAGATAGCAAAACAAATGCTTGAATGAAAGAAATTGCTGAATATTAAACCAGGGCTGTTCTTGGGGTGTGTGGTTGCTACATCCCTTCATCCTTTTTTAATTCCACAGTTGTTCCCAACACTGTGTTCTGCCACAATGAAAATTACCTCTTCCCACAATATCTCTGTTGTTGGTTAAACATCCCTGAAAATGCCCTGTCCACTGCTTTTTAAGGGGATTGTTCTGTTGCAGCTGGCTTGCAATAGGATTTACCATCTAAATTGTAAAGGGAAAGCTCCTAAGTGTTCCCAGCCTTGTGTGTCTGTGACAGACACGGTGTTTAACAATTGCTCTTGGATCAAGTCCTTACACTCCTTTCAACGTCTCCCTGGCCGCCACTTACCATCTGGCCTTGGTCCTGGTAGTAGCTAAGGTTGCTTCTGGAAGTGAATTTAGGTCTCCAGAAGGCATTGCCACAAATGTGACAGCCACTCATGGTGTAAGTTGTCTTGCTTGTGTGCGATGCAGCTGCCACATTTTCCTGTGCAGCATTTGCTTTAGCTAACTTTTCATAATGTTTTATTCCATTTGGAAATAGGAGCTTTGAAAGTAGAAATGCAGAAACTGAAGTCTGTTTGCACAGGTGTTTAAAAGGGGATGATAGAGGCTGGTTGGTTGTGTGGATAGTATATTCTGTTGCACTATTCCCTGGATAATGTGTTTGGATAACTCACCCGCACCTCCTGATATTTGTCGAGCCGTAATGTTAGAATCCCAGAATGGTTTGGGTTGGAAAGGACCTCAAAGATCATCTAATTCCAACCTTTCACTAGACCAGATTTACTCAGAGCACTAAACAAACTTAGGGAACTGGGATGGACATGAGTTAGACAAGGTCTGCAGGCAGTTGTAACAGATTTGTGGTGGGCCTAAAAGCATGAAAAAGTTATTAACGGAAAGGCAAGGAAAAGGAAAGCAAGAAGTAGAAGCTAGAATGTTGCTACTAATATTGAATGTTGTTACTAATATTGAAACATACTTTGCATGTTTCAATATTCTGTATACAATAGTCTGATGAAGTGAGGCTTGAAATGGACAAAAAGAAGAAAAAGTGGAATAAAACAAGCTGGGGAAATACCTAGGGATGTTATCCTGGTCCTACATGTGTGAGATCAGACATTGCTCCATTGAGCAGAACATTGCTGTGTATGTCTGAGTGAGTAGCAGTTTTCACTGACCTCTGCTTTTCCTCTGCTCCATGCTGCGCCAGAGGGAGCCTGGGATGTTAAGTATGACCATAGACAGTAACAAAGGTGGTGTAAATGTTTTTTCAGATGCTCCGCCTGTACTGTGTTCCTGTTGCTACCCACTCTGAAATCCCGTCCTTAAGATCTCCTTGGAGACACTTGTGCCATTTTAAGCCCACAAATGACATGGTCATGCCTGGTTTAACCAAGAGCAATTTGGACCCAGTTTGCTCATATCTCCCATGGTGCACCTCATCCTCGTGTGGGGTTGTTGGGAGTCTGATCTGCAAGGACTAGAAAGACAAATTTCCCATACAACAGGAGCACTTCTTGTTCTGCTTCCTAAAAGCAGAAGAAAGAGGAAAGCATGTGGCAGTTACTGGTTGGGGGGATGGGCTGCTGTTATTGGGGTGGGCAGTTTGGAGGAAGACATTGGAGATACTGCAGGAGACATGGAGCACTATGGGGATCCTAAAATGAACTGGGACAGAGCAGGAGAGGAAGAACTACTAGCTCAACCCACCTGCACTGGAAGAGCAGTTCATGTGCTGTTAGACACAGGATGTTTGTGGAAAGTCTTGCCTTAGGAATAGTGCTACTGTTAGATGATGTGATAAGGGATGAGATTTCCCACAGAGTTTTTTTGAGAGAATGAAAATTGAGCAGTATCAAAGAGACATTTCAAGCTATTTACATTTCATACACTAAGTTGCAGAGCAGATGAGACTCTGATCATGTATCTGTGTTCTGCACATATGACATTTGTGTTGGGTTGTCAGAGCACACCTGTAAGCTCTTTGGTATTAGACTGCAGTGGTGTTAGGTGTCAGTAATTGCTTCCCTCTGGCATTTGCCAATGACTTTTGAAAGAAAGGAGAACAGACCAAGTGTTTTGAGAAGTAGAGGACAGATGGGGAAAGGAGATCGAAAGCAGAAGTTCAGTTTGTAAATGAGGTTTTTGCACAGCTGTGTGCAGTAGTCAGGAATGATCCACATTAACTCTCTGAATTGAGAGTTTAGATAATCCAAAGCCTCACAGATTTACTGACTTGAAAGGAATTACCCGGTGTTCACTGCAGATATTCTTTACTCAGTAGCAATGTATAGTCAGGACAGTGCTTCCATAATCTCTTAAGAAACAGGCCCATTCCTATTTCTCTGCATTCAGAGGTATAGAATAATATGTAAATCTGAGAGTGCAAAGAAAAAAATAAAAGGAAACCTCAGCCATCCTATGCATTCTGCAAAAATACATAGATGGGGTGAATTTTGCAGCTGTCATTCTAAGATTTCAGTGAGCAAAGAATGGATATTTGCACTGATTCTTATTTGCTCCAGCTACAATATGAAAGAAGATAAACTTTTTCATTATTAGATTTCCCTAGCGAAATCAAAGCAACAGGCATTCTTGAGATAAGTATGCATCCTGGTATATATAATCTTACATCTGAATATAGATGCAAATTGATGAATGAAGTAGGCAAACAGCGCTTTCCTACTTCAGTAAGATTTGTTTAGCATTTCTGCAAGTATTGTTGCTCAAGACTGTATGACTGAGGTCCTTCTGCTACAAGCTCAGCTGTAGTTAGGAAAAGGCAGCTTTGTTATGTTGGGTTGGGTCAGTATCCTGAACCAGAGACAGAGATAATAAGCCAGGAGTCTGACTTGAGAAGGCTAATTTGTGGACTTCCACTGATCTTTTTCATAGGTATTTGGTCCTGCATTGCTGGATCGTGTAGCTGTACTGCAAATCTCTGTGGGTTGTCTTGATACGAAGTTAGGAATCCATCTTTGCTGGTTTTCTCTTTGGAATTGCAGTACAGTTCTAATGTGCATCAGAGCTATTAGCCATACCCATCATCTTCCTGAATTTTAACAAAATGTTTGTCTTGTGTGCTCTTAACCCCACTGCACTGTGTGTGCTTTCCTGCTGAGGGCAGGTCCTTGCAGGAGCTGAGGCACCACTTGGCTGTGCCACTCAAACACAATCATCTCTGGAGGCTTGATCACAGTGCTGGCTTCAGGCAGGTGCTGTGTGCACACCTGAACAGACCATTTCGCTATGCTAAAGAAATTACTGCTTGATTAAGTACTTCAGCGCTCAAATGTTGACTCAGCTGATCCTTAAGGGTCTGTGTAAACATTATCTCTTAGGTTAATTGCTTAAGATCTATGTTTGAGGAACTAAATTGCTTGAATTCTCTGCCTTTTGTATGAGTTTAGCAGATATCTGTATTTGTGTCCTTGCCCTGGCAAAGGTCATTCATGATTCCATGGATAGTCCAGGTTAAAAGTCCCAGCTCCAGATGTTAAATCATGACGGGTTATGTAATTTATTACCTGTGTTACAGTATCCCCTGCAGGCAGCCCATGAGGATGCTCGTTCTGTATAAAACTCCTGGTAAGCAGAGGTACCCGATCAGTAGAGCTTACCATCTAATTAGATAAGACAAATGGAAAACACTATTATCCTTGTTAGATAGGGAGCTGCAGCAACGTGAAACTAAGTGCCTTGCATGGGTTGCACTGGGAGACTGTGAGGGAGCCATGAAGCAAACCCAAACTGTCTAAATCTCAACTCAGTGCCTTCATCATCTTTCTGTGATTACAGCAGAACATGTCTAGCCGTCCTGTGTGCTTCAGTGACCTTTAAAAAGCATTTAGTCTTTGTTTCCATAATAGTAATGATGATTTTGATTTCCTTTATCATATGTATCGTGTCCCAATGAAAAATAAATATCCCAAAGGAAAGCTATTTTTCAATTTTTATTTTGTTGAAAATTATAATTGGCAGACTTAGCTGTTTTCCATGGGCAGCACTGTAGGCTGTCCCAGCTGAGCTGATCAGCCTAATTGCAACATTGCCTTCAGTTAAATGTGAAACAGAACATTTAGAGAAGCTGCTGGAAACAAACAGTGAACATGGTCTAGTGCATGTGTTTTTGCAAATAGGAACTTACTTTTGGTCCAGGAGATCTTAGGAGTAGTGGTAAAAAATAGTATGGGGCCCTGTGTGAAGGAAAGGTTTTAATCTCTATTTGGTTGTTACAGCACACATGTATAGATACCATGTTTCCAGACACTTGAAGCTTCAATAATAAACCATGTCCTAGAAGGAAATAAGATTTACAGGCAGTTCTTTTTTTCACCCTCGGATTTTGTGGCACCTTTTTTTTTCTCCAATGATTATGTACCAAGAGCACATTCTTCTTCTCTGATTGGGGTGCAGCATGGCTGATAATCCAGTCAAAAGAGGTAGAGGATGAGGGGATCCTTCTCCACACTTTACCTATATAGGAATAAATTAGAAAGGGGAAAAGGCTTGAAGCAGACAAAATGCTGATTCCTCTCTGATTATCCAAAGCCAGCTGCCTTCTTATAAAGCACCAAAGTTGGGTAAGTTCCATCACATCAAGGATTAACAAAATTTTGTTAATTAACAGAATTAACAAAATGGCTTAGATACACCCACTTCCCCTTATTCTGACAGATCCTGATTTGTGGATAGCCCTGATTTTTATTGTAGAAAAGCTGAAACAATGGTTAATGAGAAGGGGAAGGAAAGTTATCATTAACAGGGGGATCTGTGTGTTCAGTTTAATTTAAATGATAACCTTGTGTTAATAAGCAACTAGTTCATCACAGCTGCTGGAATGAATAAAATCAGAATTAAACTTTGATATTAGGTCAGGACAGCTGTGGAATGCACTGATGCTGTATACGTATCTGTGTGACTATCCAGACATCAAAAGATTCTCATTTATGGAACAGTCCAAGGGGAAAATGAGTGCCCATGGTGTTTTGTACTGTGCTGTTGAGAGTTTTCTGAACTCCAGCCAGCTCATCTGTAAGTGAAACGGCCATAAAGAAAATAAGGAAAAAATTAATGAGTAGGAAGAAAAGGAAACTAAAAAACCCTCCTGTTTCCAATAGTATCACTGGATCCAGAAAGCTAGTTGAAACTTCACTGGTGACAGGGAATTTATTTCAAAGCAACTAAATGGGAAAGAAACAGCCTGTAAATGACTTCATCTCAGTAATTTAATGCTACAGATCAAACAGTAGATTCTCATTCCAGTTAAGCACATGAGCTGGTGTTTTGGCAATCAAACTAGCAAAATCAGAGAAATGCTGGCTGCAGCCACAGCAGCAAGCAAGTAATGCAGAGACCAAACAGATGCCATACATACAGCCTGAGAGTATACATGATGTATTTCACTTCTTTGTGCAGTGCTGTGTTGCATGTGAAATCCCAATTTGCTGCCTGTTTGGGCTGTAAGTACTGAGCACCAATCTCCCCTGGTTTGGTTGTCTCTATTATAAAGAATCTGCTCCTCCTTGTCTTTCAGTTTTTAGCTCCTTCCGCTTGGCCAGTACTGAAACTTGTGAGGGGATGGAACCTGTCTGAGTCCTCCCCTTCCTTCCTTCTTTTCTTCAGCTCTGGGAGCAGTTAATCAAAGGGCCTGGGAACTGAGGAGAGAAAGAAGAAAGCTGTTTTCCTTCCCTCCTGGTTTTAGACTCGACCCTAGGGTTAATGTGTAGGAAGGGCTTACCTCATAGGGTATATTTAATTTTCTGATACAGACTGATGCAATACCACTAGTGCCTGATGTGCTCTGAATTACAGAATCACACAATATCTTGAGTTGGAAGAGACCCATAAGGATCACTGAGTCCTACAGCATGCTCTTTGCAGGACTACGTAACTAAACTAAACCATGCAACTAAGAGTGTCATCCAGAAACTTCCTGCACTCTGACAGGCTTGGAGATCACCAGTTCCCTGGGGAGCCTGTTCCGGTCAGGGAAGAACCTTTACCTAACGCCCCCATTCCTTTTTGTAGTGCCTAGAACCTGCTTTATGGCCATCATACAGTGTGGCAGCACCATGTGCAGGGGTCAGGGGAACTGGACTAATTTAGATCAGCTGCAGGTTTAATCTGTTTGTCTAAATGGCTATCAGTGTTTGATTTCCTAACTCCTTGTTGGTTAAAGTGTATTAGCAATATCAGCTTTTCCAACAGTCTGTGTAGGCTCAAGTTCCCCTGTCACTTACAAAGCCTCCCTTATTCCCATCTCTTGTCTCAGCATTCAACCAACTCTCATGTGCCACAGGTTCTTCGAAAGAAGCCTGGCTCTGAGTCATTTCCAGATCCAGGCCTAGGATCACCTGCAAGACCTGAAAGATAACAGAATTGCTGCCATTTTGAAAGTAAAGGACATGTAACCTGTGTGTTCCTTGCCAGCCCAGACATTCATGTCACTTTTGAGCATAACATTTGCTAATTTTTCTTCCTAATAATAAGACTATCTCATCGGATAGAAAGCAATAGGCTTACCAAAGCAGCATGTGCGCTTTTATTCCCAGCCGTTCTTTTGTTATTTTTAACCACCTTAGTAGTGCAACCTAAATTGAAAAGCAACATGGACTTCTTTTTCTGTAAGGATTAGAATTACCTGAACCTCAGAAAAATGTAACTCTGGAGGTAAAGAAATGGAGGCTAGTTTGTGTACATCAATGATGCCTACATAAGGTATAGCCAGAGCTGATTTGATGTTATAGATATTTCACACCTTCAGTATTACCAGCTAAAAGGCAGAATTAGGTAAGCCAAATTGACTGCTTCTTCATTTTTTAAGCTACTACAAGACTGACATATGTGCATCTGATGCAGCAGCTTCTGTGTATTGCATTTGAGAACCCCAAACTGGGGGTAAAACCAGCAACAGAATTTAGATACAGACAAAATATTCTATCTTGTCATTTATTTTCTCCTTGACCATCTTCTTCTCACCATCTCCTTCACTTACACATACATCCCACTTTCCAGGCACTGTTTTGAGACTTTTAGAAATAAGAGACATTTTCTATTGTTACAGTTGACAGGTGAGATCCTTTTGCATGCTTAGCTCAGAGTTTGCAAATACGTGCAAAGGTAGACCTGCAGAATTTCACAGTAATATTCTTCCCCTTCAGCTCCTCACAAGTCAGCTGAGCAGCACGGTCGTGTCATCTGCCCTTGCCATCCTGGGGAAGCTTCTGTCAGTGTGCCCAGCCAGCACCTGGGGTCAGCCAGATGTTCGGGGTGAGCAGGAGCGTGCAGCCAGCCCTGCCAGCCCTCACTCCTCACGCAGGCTGAGGGAAGTACTCGCTGCTGCTCTCCTGCTCCTCTTGGGGCTCCGAGCTGTCCGATCCTGTTTCATGTCATGCACTCTGCATGACAACAAACATCCTGGGGATGCTAGAGCCAGGGAAGAAGCTTCATTTGCTAAATGCACAGGTGCTGTTAAAGTGTGAGTACAAGGTGTAAGTTTAGACACCAATGAACACTGCATGGCATCACCACAGATGGAGAAGGTTGGATTAAACCCAAGCCAAGTCCTTTTAGTTGTATTCACTGTATCTCTTACCTGTGTTAGATGGACTCAAGCAGCTGCTTTGTCATGAATGGGGTGGCACAGGGACTTCAAAGAGCTTCTCTGGTGTTTTATTTTCTTCTTCAGCCACTGCTGCTTCACAAGTAGGATAAGTTTCTCTCCTGCCTAGTATAAAGTCACACCAGATCATGGCACACCTTTGCACAATGTTTGCAGAAGAAATGAAGCAACCCTTAAAAAAGTCAAAGGCCAGCAAGACCCTTATTTGTGCTAAGGAATCTGTGATCTGCTGATGGGCCTACACCCACCTTCTGTTGTGATATGAGAGTGATACCTGGCTGATATTTGATGACACTTCATTGATTTTGAGTCAGTTTTTGTAAAATATGAAAAAATACTAGAAATGTCATAAAATACCAGTTTAAAATCCTTTGATGCATGGTATGGGAATATCAGGTCTCAACTCTCACTCACTAATGCAGTAAGACTGAATGATTTCAACTGAAAGCTGTAATGAGACTAAAATGAAACACTGTTAATGTGTTAAGACTGCATATGTTATATATCTTCCCAGAAATAATTACTGCAGATTTCTTTGAGCTTTATTGATCAGCAGGAGTTTTTACACATTCATAAAATATATAGTCCAAACACAAACAGAGCTGTACTATATATCCAGCAGGCATAAGGCATGAAAGGCTTTGTCACAATCAGAATGAATTAGCTATTAAGGCTTTCAGAGAATAATAGCTGATGAACCAAATTTAGATACATGACGTTTTCATAATGGAGTTTCTGTTCCTAAGTTTGCTCATATACATTACTGCCTTTTTACAGTTTATGAGCAAACTTATCATTTTTATGCTGAAAAAAAATGATTGTGAGGCTAAAGAGATTTACTTCCAAGGAAGTACTTAAAGAGCTAAATATGCACAGCATGGGAGAGAGAGGGCTCAGATGGGACATAAATCTACAAATATTCAAGGAGTGTAAATGCTGTGGACAGAAGGGAAGTGTTCATGGTGCTACAAAGGGCGCTAAGTAGGAGAAATTGCACGGAACTAACAAAAGGAGCGTTCAGACCGAGTGTCAGCAAAACCTTTGGTACTGAGATGTGTAATCAGAATCCACTGTGATGGAAATTGGTAGAAACAAACTGCCCTTTCCCTTTTGCTCTGAAGTTCATGTAGTAGATTAATACAGTGGGATTTTATTGACTGTAATTCCAGTTATTGTTGCAGTCTGGGCACTGTCTTGTCATTTCTCGTTCGCTGCTCTGTCTCTTTCTGTACAAGACTTGCAGGCTGCAGAGGAGGTCTGTTCTAAGTACAATTCCCACTGCACTTTCTCTTCTGTTCTCTCCTTGCTCAGTACGTTGGAAAAGAAAATCAAAGGAAATTTTAAAAAAAATAAGAGAATCTTTCATAATGTTCCTACTCCCTGTTAATATATCAGATCAAGATGCCTTCAGGGAATTATGTTAAATCAAACTTCTTGTGAGAACTAGTGATACACGGAACACTTTTGCTTTCAAAAGTGGAAGAAAGTTTTTTTTGGGGTTTTTTTGAGTGTTGACAAAATCTGACAAAACCATATCAGTTTTTATTCTGTAAAAGTCAAGTACCAATATGTTACTAAAAAGGTATTCTGGGGAGTCTTTGAAAATGCGTGAGGATGAAGTTCATATTGCTCTGCCTACAAAGCCAGATCCAACAATGGCAAAAATACAGGACCTTTATAAAGAGTGGGTGGTTCTCCAGTACCTGGAGTTCTTTTTTTTCAGTATCTCAGTGGGAATTCTGGTGTGGATTCAGACTTTTTTTAGGTGGCTTGAATTTTTACAAAGTGTGGAATATGCAGTAAATTTGGAAATAGTTTATAGCATTCAGAATCTCTGATGGTGTTACCCATTTTGGTGCTCAACTCATGCATCTCTCATAATTCGGTTCGGCATGGGGATGCTACACTTCTGCAGGGAAGATAAAAGATTTTGACAATGCCAGCCACAGTAATGAGGCATCATCTCTCAATCCATTAAATAATATTTAAATATAAATAATAGAATCTATTATAAAATAGTAGAAAAATTAAATTCAAGGAAGGCTTTAAACTTTCAGGCAGCATGGTAAAGTGTGGCTGCTATAAAATGCATTAAGTTCTTTTGACTTTAAAATGGAGCTCTGTGAATTTCTAGGTGTCCTGGTTTCATCAGGGATAGAGCTCATTTTCTTTCCGTGAGGGTAGGTAAAGGTTTGACATAATTTATTCAAAAAGGAGAAATAATGTTTACACCTTCAGTATTAAATATAAGATGCTATCCCTGGAGGGAAGGATGTGTGCAGGATGTGAGGTTACCTTTGACAGTATTTCTGTTCATATCAAATTACAATCTAAAAATTAAGCAGAGATCTTTCAAATGTGTGGAGACCCTGCATTTTGATATATGTACCTTTGTCTCAAATCAGAGTAAAATGATAAATATAATAATTGGGTCATTGTGGGCCATACCAAGCCCCACATTCCCTTACATTTCTTGACATGCAGAAGTAATAACACCTTGTTCCAGAATAAGAAAATGCTACTTCTAAAGTGCTTAACCCAATTTAAAGCTCCCCAGTAGAAGAGACGCATATATACCGGAGGGGAAGGGATCCAGTGGAGGGCCACCTTCATGATTGTGGGGCACATGATGTGCAAGGACAGACCGAGAGAGCTGTGTTTGTGCTGTCTTAAGAAATTAAGGCAGGGAAGATATTTTATTCATGGCTTCAACTGCCTTGCAGTAGAGCCTAAAGAAAATAGAGCTTTTGGAAGAATTCACAGGGATGGTACAAGAGGTAACAGGCACAGGTTAAAACCAAATAAAATTCCAGTTAGAGATGTGGGATATTTTTGTTATTTTTCTTATCATGAATGTAGTCAAGTATTGGAAAAAGGTATTCAGTGAGGCTGTGGCTGACCGTCCATCTTAATCCTAGGAGATGCTCCTAAAGTGACTGCACACAGCTCTGCACAGCTTCATGTGCTTTTAGGAAGGGGTTGAACCAGGCTATCCCCAGAGGTCACTGACAATCAGTGTGTTCCTGTGATTCTAAGAGACCAGACCTGGCCCATTCTTGAACGCCAGAGTTATATATGTACACATAGTTATATATGTACCAGGCAGACAAAGTAATAACTCTTCCAAGCTATGAAGACCAACTGTCGTAGCCCAAAAGATTCTCTTCCACATGAGGTGTGTATTAATTAGGAAGTAAAATGTGATGCTGAAGTTAAAGCTGATCAGTGAGGACTTGGTAATCCAGCCTCACTAAAAGGCCAAATGCTTGTATCATTTGTATCATCACTATAGCAAATTTGCAGTTGATTTTACAGAGGAAAGGCTGCCTGTAATTTTTTTTTTTTTCCCTCTTCATCGTGGGAGCTGATGCAGGCAGAGAGCAGTTGTTTTTTTGGAGCATTTTCCAGGAGCAACCTCCCTGCTCATGTGTTGTACTTTGTACTGTCTGTCAGAAAAGAAGCCAACTGTCCACCTTGCAGGCTGTTCAAACACGATGGAAAACAGCACAGGCTGTCTGTTGAAGTTATTTGTTCAGTTTCTTAGGTAGGTTATGCTAATTTGTATGCAGTTTGGTGTAAACAATATATTTACTAGGCCATGAACTTTAAAATTGTTTTGGAATATATCACTATTCCAAAGAAACTGTTGGCTCTCGAGTCTTCCTACTGCTTTCATATTGTTTGTTGAAGAGGATTTGAATAATACTTTGCAAGAAATTTCTGTCTCCTGTCATGAGCTAAGTTGAGTAGTGGGTCTGGCACGCTGGGATCCTACTGTCCCTTTCTGAGCCAACCCCCATCAAACTACAAGCATTACTTCAGTGAGCAGCATAAACACAGCGGTCTCGGTTTCGCCATCAGTTACACCCCATTTAGTCTCATAGCAAAATGTTAGGAGGCTAACAAGAAAATCACACGTTGGTTTTCGTTGTGTTGTGCCACTTTTGTCTTTGGGAGACTGAGAGAACATCGGCTACTCCTGACATGGAGAGATGGGCAATTTGAGCAACATGATCCAGCTATTGAGAAGATTTGGGAAGGAGAGGCAGTGGGGTAGCAGAAGGCCCAGTCCAGTGTATAAATGTGTGATGCTCAGTCATCATGCAGAGAGGGAAGTGTCTGTAACATCTGAGAAACCAGGGAATCTTGTTTATTTGTGAGGGAAATACAATTAATTTGTTGTTCTCTGCCTGTGTGAGCAGTGATGGAAATGTGCTGTAAGTGATTACCTAGGGTACAGTTCTTGAATCTCCAACTGATACAAATGAATGAAAAAACTGGAAGTAATGGGTCAAAAGCCTGGTAAAGATTCAAGGGGGATGAAGTTGAAAGTTGGGACCTCCTCTCCTCCAGCAGACTTTTATCTCTCTGACAGCAGGAGGGTGGGGAATATCCATGAGGTAGGTTTGGTAGGAGTTGCATCCTTCCTTTTCCATACTCCTTTAATGAGACTCCGTGGGAAAGTCATAGGCTTTGTAGAATCTGAAGATTGCTGAGAAACTGGCCTTAGTTTTCTTAGGGGTTGGAAATGAACAGTGGTAGACAGAAGGGTGTCACCTTACCTCCCTCCTCATCAAAACTTCTATGGGGTCATTATTTCAGGTGTAATTTATGAAAAGCTGAGCAGCAGGGGCCTCTCCTCTGAACCTCTGCTAGGTTGCATCCCACTGTTTGACAAGTAGTATGGTAAAGCATTTTTCTGTACAAGGTCAGATTAATCTTTTTTAATGGAGTTTCACATGAATGCTTTGCTTTGGGATTGCTGTTTCTCCATGCATAGATCTTTATTATACCAACAGCCTATAGCCCCAGTGAACCAAACAAAAGTCAATTTTATTCTTCTGTGTGTTTATCACCACAGTGAGAGAACTCAATTGAAAAGGAGCTGTGAGAGTTACCAGCAGGTTTGGTGGGGGTTTAGGTGCTGTGAGCCTTCAGTGAGTTCATGTTTCTTCCATCCACATTTGAATGGTATATGCCAAGCTGGGTCTGGCCCAGATAGGGCATTGTTCCCTTTGGGACGATACTGAGGATGGAACCGAAAATGAACTGTTGTTGGAAGGTGCTGTGGGACAGAGGAGCAGGTTGTGCATGTGTCCATGCATGCACTGTAGTCTGGTGAATCACAGGATGTGCTGAAGGGTGCAGGCCTTGCTTTGCAGCCAGTGCAGGCTGAAGCCTGGATTTCTACTTTCCAAGGTGTTGGTTTGGGTTCAGGTACAGCTCCTCTTTAGAGGGGGGATGGCAGATGAGCTGACGTGCAAGTGCCTGTAGCTTTTACCAGGTGACGAGTGTGAAGCCTCCACATTGAGGTTGATCTCACATAATCAGCCTTTGTAATAAAAGATACAGTGCAGGTCTCTGCTGTCTGCATGCATGGGGATTCCTAACACTTGTTAGTTATCTGTGGTATAACCATGTGGGCTCTGTCAATGAATGCAAATGTAAAAAAAGATAGAATTAGATACCTTATATAAAACCAAAATATTTTTCTATGGAAATAAAGAATAATCCTGCTTATCTAGGTTTTGACTTTCTGAACAGTGTCTGTTAGTTTTGGTTGACTGTATGACTTCCAGGATCTGCAGTGCATGAAACAAAATGCCCAGCTTGGAGTACCCCTTCGGTCTATGTAGGGAAAGTCTTAGACATGATACATAAACATCACTGCGAGGATTTTTATTCTGATATTTCCTAAATTTTGAGTGCTGGACTCCACAATTTTAGCATCTTTCTGACAGCTGTGTCATACCTGTTTCTCTAGTGTGACCTGAGGAAGGCAGGAGCACCATCAGGGTCTCACCAGAAGGTCCAGCCTCCTTCTGCTGTTGGACACAATGGCACAGCTGTCAGCAGCAGCTCCCTGCTCCAGCCTGACAACGGGACCTTTTAGCAAAGTCGGTGTTGCAGGGCGAAAATACCCCTGAGACATTAAATTTCACATAATTTGTTGCCAATTAAGATAAAATCTTAATTACTGATCCTAGTATTAAGAAATAATGACACACTTGAGAAAACACCTCAACTTCCCTTTAGACACCTTTCCTCCCCCCTTGCCAGTCTCCAGGCCACTCCCACACTTCGTACTGGGGATCAGTGCAGGGAACTTTCCTTTTTAGCCATTTTTTCTTTCTTGCTCCTTTTTTTTTTCTCTATGGCTCCAACATGAGGTCCTCCCCAGCCCACCATCCTCTCAAAGGCCTTGTTCCTCCTGGGTATCCATGTGCCCAGGTGTCCCCTGCCCCCTGTGTCTGCTGCGGGGATCGTCTGCTGCCTGGAGGTCCAGTTTTTTCTAAAACTTGTAGCCAGATCACATCCTAAGCCAAACCATTCCCCATCTGCTGTTAAAAATGCTCTTACTTAGGGTCCCTTTCTCCTGCAGTCACTCCCTGGCTTCATCTGTATTCTCTCCAAGCTGCTGCGTGCAGAGAAGGGAGGAAAAGCTTTCTTGAGACCACAGGAAAAGCAGATCCCTAAGTTTTATTCCAGTTCCTGGACATACCCACTGTTCCAGGTCATGTCCTGTGAAGTAGGGCTGGAGGTTGTTGGCTTTGTGGAGGTGGCAGAAAGGCACCACAGGAGCAGGAAAGATCTGTGGGGTGGTTTCGGGGTTGTCTGGTTGTGCATGAGCACGTGGGTGTACGATTTGCAGGTTTTAGCTGCTGAGCCCTCTCATCTCTATGATGTGTGAAATGCAGTCTCTTGAAAGCTAATAACTTTTTCACAAACATCCACTTGTAGCTGGGTAAGACAAAAGGCTGAAATTTCAGTGCCTGAAATGGAGCTGCACTGTGTCAGGTCCCAGCTCTAAACGCTGCAGTAGGGGAGGATTTCAAATTGAAGCACGGGAAGTTTAACCTGGGAAGAATAGCGTACTTTGCCCTGCCTCATTCTTAGAAGTAATTGGAGTGCTATTTTTGACGTTCTTCCAAAAGCTTTTATCCTTTCGACAGAAAAAAGCGCAGAATATAGAAGCACAGACAATTAAGGCTTGGCAAAATGATAAGCTGATGAAACTGAGGTCCTGTGGTAGGAAATGCTGATCACTGTATATAATGGGTGACAGTCTTTCTCCTTTGTTCTAGAAATTGTCTCATGCAATCCTGTCTATGCCAGGGAATTTCACAGGGAGAAAATTATGTTCGCAGGCCCTTTTTGGAAAAGTGATGCTTTTATGGATGAGCACAAAAGTACTCTACAGCCAAATAGGTAGAGCAAAGTGTCTGTGCATCTTTGCAGAGAGGGATATGCTTTGTCCTGTTCCAGGTAATGCTATGCAGCAGACTAAAATTGTAAAAAATAAGCAAGCTGCACCAAGACAGGTTTGCAAAGCCATGCAGAAGGTCAATGTTGGATGGTAATGATAGGGAAATCAGCTGGAATCACAGGCATAAATGAGTTCTGTGATTCAAAACTGGGCAGTAATAGGATCCAGTATTAGGGTCAGGCAGGTGTAAAAATACTGGTGATGAAAATTTGAAAATAAATAATTTAAGATTCATGGGGTAAAATGCAATGACTTCTGTAGACACAGTAATTGTACCAGGGAAGAAAAGTATTTTCCCCTTCATGACTTTTTGCCCTCCATTCAGTCACATAAATCCATGGGTTCAAAGGTTTGGTTTTGGCTTACCAGGCAGTGCAGAAATTCTGATAAAGGCTTAGCAGCTATTAAACTTTCATAGGTTTGCAGCCTTGTGGCTGAAGAGACAGTAACTGCCTTTTTCTCTTGGGGATGGGTTTCCAATTAAGTCGGTGTGGCTCGGTATTAGAATTCCAGCCTTACAGGCTGCTAAGTGTGTGAACTTTGTGTTATAGGGAGCTGGACCTTTGCCTGAGCCTAAAAAGCTTCCAAAGTTACTCTCTCCTTTACCTATCTATGCAAAATTCAGTTTCATTTAATGCTCTGGTAGCGCTCACTCTAAAGTCTGCAAGTGCTGTGTTGATGCTGCTGCAGACCCATCCAGCATCGTAACAAAATGCAGAGGATGGGGTTTCCCAGAAGTATTTGGCATTGCCAGCAGTTCCTCTCACTGAAGTCAATCAGAGCTGAGGGCTTTAGAGAATCTACCTGAAATCCCTGTGTTAAAAGTTTTTTAGCTGGTCCTTTGAGCTTTTGACTCCTGGGTTTTAGGTAGTTCCATGGCTTATGAGAAGAGAGAGAGGTGGGTCAACTTTGCTTTGATGTCTTCAGTACAAATCAGCCCCTTTCAGCTGAAACTCACAGGTGATTTGTGTAGCTACCTGAAACTGCTCATGAAGCTAACTTAGTGCACCTTTCACTTCCCCTTGATCCCACAATTACCCTTGAAAGGAGCATTGAGTTTATGATTTATGGCCCAGGCCACCTTCTCTTGCAGTGGGAAGTTAAGCTGTGGATTTCACGGATATCACTGGATATCATCACTAATATCCAGAGAGGAAAAAACCCAGAAAACCTAGCATGGGAAGAGTCCTCAAGGTTTGCTGTCAAAGAGAGCACTGGCTTGCCCTTCATGGGGTTTTGGGCTGTTCTACTGAAACTAGTGCCATAAATGAGCCATACCTGTGCCCAGATATTGTGGTGTTTCCTCACTAGTCCTTTACTTGCTTTTTTCCGTTGCAGCAGCTTTGTATCCTGCTGTCTGTATGACTCCCTCTCCCCATTCTGCATGATCTGCTGAATGTTCTTGCTGTGCGTCCAGAAAAAGCTGAAATAGATGTTGATGGCTTTTGCTTTTGTTTTATCCTCTGTCCTTTCTTCTCTTGACAGTTTTTTATCATGCTGTTAATTATATTTCTGTTGGAGCTCACTGTTGTGATTCTGTTCTTCGTCTACACCGACAAGGTAAGTCAAATTCTTCATTTTTCTTTCCCCTTCAGCAAATTTATATGCCCCTTTTCCCTATAAATAAATCATGAAGAGCTTGGCTTGGTATGCACATCATGCTTCTGTCTTCCTTGAGACACTCCTCTCAGAAGGAGTTCTCTCAGAATGCATAAACAGCCTGGCAGGACTGGGCTGTCTTGCTTGCTCAAGTGTACAACTCAAGGTCACAGATATTGCCAAGTGCATCTGTCATTAACAAAAAAAAAAAAGAAAAGAAAAAGAAACAAACCCCCCCACAAAAAAACCCTAGAAACACCAAAACACCCCACAAAAAAAGCAAAGAAGCCAACAGGCCTTACTAGGAGCATGTAGGTGTAAATAGGATTTTTAAAAATATGCTTATAGTTTAAGAGCCATATTGATTTTGTTAAAAAGGAAGTGTTCTCAGCACAGGCAAAGACATAAAATTCATTATCTTTCCACATTGCTCCTTGCAGCACATGTGTACATAGAGGCTAGTGGAAGGCCAAGGTAAATGCATAAAAGTTCAATAAACACAGCTTTTGTTTGTGCTTTGACATTTTACTTATGTATGACCATTGTTTCTTCTGTTGTAAGGGTAATATTGCCTATCTGAATCATCTTTATCCTTAAAATAATTTTTCTTTAAAAAAGTCTTGCATTAATAAATCCAAAACAAAGGCATAATTGTGTGCCACCTGCTTATTCAATCAAAAGTCTCTTACAACTGAAGACTAAGGGAACTTGAAAATCATAGGAAAAGTGGCAAAGTTTTACCATGAATTAGCATTCATCAGGTACATGAGCAATAAACACTTTCTTCTGGAATGGGAAGGCAATAGCAGAAAAAAAACCCAACAAACCAAAACAAACCAGCAATGCTGTGATCATTAATAAATAAATTATTATTTAATATAATTAGTAGTATTAGTGACATAAGTGAGTGATTATATATTAGTCATATAAGTGAGTGATTGTCAGGTGCACTTCTGCAGGATTTCATAGAGCTGGGTTCTACAGCATTCTGTAGCTGGAACATGGAATTAACTTGCCAGGTAATTACAGTAGAAGGGACAATTTAAAATTACGTGTATGCATTATTGGATTCTGAATTGCTTGTCAGCTCCTGGGAGAAAGATCTACCCATCATACCTGAGTAAAGGCATCTACTTAATATGCAATGGGCCTCCAAAACCCAAACACAACACTTGGCTATAGTTAGAAAGAAAATCAGTTAGAAAATATTATCATGTCATTGTATAACAGACTTGCCTCACTGTGAATATAATGTTGAGTTTTGGTTACAGAAATGATTAGAAGCCCTAGAAAGGTGGAAGAGAGCTGCCATGAAGAGGGATTATGGAGACAACCTAGATACAGCTTGGGAAAGGAAAGATTTCCTCTGCTTAGGAGATCTTACAAGGAGAAATTATAGTAGTTTCTAAAATAATAGTAGACCTAAAATAAAGACCTGTCCTGAACGCAGAAGAAATACTCAAAAATGTTAAGGATTAGGTTTATAAAATAAATGTTTCTTATGTTCCAAGTCATCATCTTGTAGAACTCCCGGCGTTGGCTGGCGTTAAGGCTGATAGATCAATAAATGTGTGGGTATGGAGGAAAGAAAAAAAGCAATTAAGTATTTTTATTCATAAAGCAGTTAGTGCTGTTAGCTTTACAGGTGTGTCACTGAGAATGTTCATCCTCACTCTTCAGAGGTAAAAACAGTGAAAAAGTATCAGAAAGGATTCCCTCCCTCCTTCAGCCTGTTGTCTTGCAGTGGTTTTTATTGATTCTTAATAAAGAGGTCAGGAAATTAACCTTCCTCTGACTCACATACTGCAGGAGGTAGTACCCTGCAGTTGTCTGTGAGATCAAAACAGAGTCTAAAATATGGGCTCCAGTTCAAGTGCAGTTTTACTGAGTTAACAAATTGCTGTAGTCTGGGTATTGCCGATGATCAAATTTGAGGCTCTTAATGTTCCTGTATGACTTTAAATCTTATACTGAGGAAATCAATAGTTTGTGTTACACTTGCAGTCCTGCCTACAGAATAAATAAAACAGCATCAGCCTAAAACTAATATTTTCATACAGCATGTTTACAGTTTGTGTGCTGGCTTTCCCAATGTGGAAAACAATATTGCCACGTGTATGGGGAAGTAGCGAACCCAAACAAGTCCACCACAGTAATTCAGTTAATGTAGATCCTTGGAGAAACAGTGAAGAAACATCTACACTGACACTTGTCCATCAGAAGAAAGTAAGGTTAGTTTTGTGTGCAAAAGAAGAAAGGGACTCTGCAGGTTATCATTATGAGCAATACCAGCTATGGGGTGGGTGTGCATCCATGTGCATGTGGACACACTGCCTGGGCTTCTGGGAAGTGAAGCAGTGTCTCCATGTCCATTGCTGGGACTGTTGCTTTACTACTGTGTTAGTTACCAAAAACATCATGGCGGAAGTTCTTTACAGCCATTCACAGATAGGTTTTTGGCACAAGTCTTTTATTCTCTTACAGTGGAAGGGTGTGCAGCTGTGGAGGTGAACAGGACAGGCTGCTGGGACCTACAACAGCCTCAACTGACCTGTTGTCATTCATCAGCTTGGGAGAAGCCCAAAAATTACCTCTGCCTCTCATTCTAGTGACTTGGTAGCAGCTTTTCTGAGCTTTTAAGCAGCCAACTTGGTCTCATGTCCTAGGATGTCATCTTTTTTTTTGATGGACAAATGTTTATCTTGATCTCATGAGATAAATACTGCCCTGATGTTCGTTCAAAACTCTTTCTCTGAGCTGGCTATCCAGTGTGATATTCTGTGAAAAGACAGGGACTTGTAGAAAGTTCAGGAATCCACAGTGTAGGAAGGAAAAGGGGTAGTGCCTTGTCTCTTGGAACTGCACTGTAGATCTCTTTGGCAGGGCCTGAGCTCACACCTTGTTCTCTATTCCTCCAGCTGTCCTGACTAGTTGTGTTGCAAAATATGAATCTCGTGACTTCTGCAGAAGTGAATGTGGGCTGTGGTGGAGTGCATTGCTCTAGGATGGGTGCCAGGAAAAACCTATAGCCCTGTTATTTTGTCCTGGCTGTTCCCAAAGCAGCAGAGAGACTGGTTCACAGGCTGTCTTCAGCTCAACATGAGCACCTGAGGGACTTGGGAAATTCCTGCTGGCATTTGCACGCGTTCATATAAAACTTCCTAAAGTGTGGCTTTTATTTTCTTCATGTCAGAAGTACCAGCCCAAGAGATGCGGGTATTGAATGGAGTTTGTGTGATTATGAGAACTAAGGCAGGTTGTTATCACTCTGAGTGCAATGTTTTTTCAGGCTACGTTTATGTCCCCATTTGAAGAAGTCCACACTCCAGTGACATTTCTGGAGTCATATGGATAGTTATGTGCATGGCTACCTATTTGTAAGGGAAATACTCTCTTTAGTATGTTTTATTTTGATTCCATCAATACAGAGCAGCATTTGACATTTTTATAAGTTTGATATTTCCATATAAGACTCTCCGTATTTATAACAGATCCACAGAGTACTGAGAGGGTTAACCTTAATTTTGTTGTGATAAGGAGAAAGCAGCAGAGCCCTGTCCTGTCAGAGGCTGAATACTTATATTTCTCAACACCAGATTGGATCCTGCTAGCATGTAAGTTATGCTAATAAAATGCACAGTCTTGAACCAGTTCTAACTTGTATAATCCTCCTGGTTTTAGCATCTGTATTTATTTTTACTGTGATGATTCTCCCGGAGGCACAGAAAAAGAAAAGTCCATATTTACTTTTTTGCAGCTGTAATAGGTGATTTTTGTCAGTAGGTTTATTCAGATATCTGCATTTTATTTGATTTACAGCCAGAGAGATTTAATGCCCACAAATCGAAGAACATAATTAAACCACCAAAATGTGGGGTTGGTTTTTTGGGGTTTTTGTTTTTTTGGGGGTGGGCGGTGGTTTGTTTTTTTGGGTTTTTTTTGTTAGGGTGTTGTTGTTGTTGGTTTGGTTTGGTTTGGTTTGGTTTTTTCTTTTTAAATGTCAAACTGAGTAACATAAGCCAGGAAGGAACAGAAGCGCTGAAGAATCACTGACTATGATATTTGATTATGGGAGCAGTTACTGCTATTGGCAACTTGAAGTTAAGATGAGAATTTTCATAAAGTTTAGGCCATTAACTCGCTTGGGTCCCTGTGAAAATTACAGCTTAAATTCCATGCCTGCTTAGCTGTGTTGAAAATAGCCCACAGAATAGTCCCCAGAGGACTGAAAAATACTGGCTACTTATGTTTTTCATGAAATGTGTGAAAATGTTCTTGTTTTCTATGCTGCTCTCCTCTATAGCTTTTGCTGCTATTGTATAAAAAATAGTCTGTAGATAGATGCATTTCTTGCTTTTTTTCTGAAAAGAAATTGAAAACTATTTTAATTCCTGATTGATACTTTACCTCGTCCCATACAAAGACAGCTGGTCAGAATTTAGTGGATATGATTTCAAGTATAGCTCAGTCCTCACAGCCTCTTACATATCTGGCGTTAGAAAATGGAAAAACAGAATCTCTTCCACCTGCTGCATTCATGTGCAGTTGCTCACAGAAGCGATCTGATCCTGCTGAGCTGCTCACTGGCGTGAGGGAGGGATTCACAAAAAACTGATGGAATTATTCATATAGAAAGTTTAGCTCAAGTCTACTGCAGAAACTTGTTCTCATTGGGCTTCTGTCAAGAGAGCTTAAAAGTTTTCCATGTTTGCCTTTGACAGTGCAGCAGAAATGTCTCCTCGGGTAACGAAGTGCCTCATGTTCCCAGTCAGCACAGCCTGCAGGGCTGTCCAAAATGCACACATAGGGTATGTTAATGTTGCTGAAGGTGGAAGAATGGAGCCTAAAGTGAAGAGACACGATCACCCAAACTGTATGCAGTTTAGAGATGGTCTTAAGTTACTGGAAAACAACTGTGGAAAATCCTGCAAAACTGGCAGAGTGGTCACTGCACCACTATTCAGACAGATGGCCCTTTTCTAGCAATGTTTCTCCTTCAGCATTTGACTTTGCCTACACCATCCCCTTCTTACTCTTGGAACTCTTGAGTGGTGGTAGAATTATTGGGTGCCTGTATCTTCCTTCACCACAGTGAAGAGGGCTGTCCCTGCTGCTGTGCCAGGCTGGGATAATTTCAGAACAGAACCTGTGTGGGTAGCGTGCGCACTTGTCAGCATGCAGGGAAGGTTCTCAGGAGAACAAGGCCAGTTTTAACTCCCTCTGGTATTTCTGCAGGGATGTGCAAGTCCTGGCACATGAATGCAGTGGTTTCTGAGCCTGTGCTTTATTTTCCAGTTAAGGTTCCATTTGGTTTGTTTTAAAAGACCTTTAAGATTATCGAGCCCACCAATCAAGCAGTTCCTGGCATGTACCATCTCTCTGGCAGTGTTCTGGAATGAGGGTTTTGCATTAAGTGCTGACGTAGCTAAAAGCTGTTTCTCAGGATCAACAGGAATAGCACTGCAGGCAGATGTGGAGGGATCTATAGATTGCCTCCTGGATGGTAATGCACTGCATTTACTGCACTGTGAGTCTGATGTGTTAGCTCTGGTCAAGTATTTTATTTCTCTAATGCAAAATAATGTTATATAAATGGTGATATAAAATAAGAAAAGACAGAAGCGTCTCTGTGGTTTATTTTACTTGGTAATAAGCTTAATTTTAACTAGTTTATTAGCATTTCAGTACTGGTGTCCCACAATAGGGAGTTGCAGAAATTTCATCAAAAGAATTTAATTATAGCCAATTTACTTTGGCTTCTTTTCAGCAAAGCAGTTAGGCATAGGTTTAAATCTCTCCCTGTTCAGCACATAACCTAAGTGCATGCTTGAACCCATGTGACTGAGTTAATCATAATGCTCAAGTCTTGTTAAAGTTAGTCTACACCTTATGGGTCTTTAAAAGAAATATTGCTAGGAAAATGCTAATGACAGTGAAGAATTCTGGAGTGTGTAAAGAGGCATCTCTTCTTTCATTCCGTAAGGAATTTAGTGGAAAATAATGAATGTTTGCTTTAAAGCATTATTGGTTAGCTTTTTCCATTTGCTCTGAACAGCTTTCTGTTTAGTATCTTGAACTCCAGCACATCACTTTAGCCTTTTTTAGGCAGGAGGAGGTAAGGGGCCTGGAATCTATTTGCCTGTGCAACTGAGAAAACAAACACACCAAAGGAAATCCCAGTAGTTTCACTAATTCATTTGTCTAAGTAGGATTTCACTGAAAGTGCACTTCCAAAATGTTATTAACAGGCTTGTTGAAGGATAGCACAGTACTGATGAAAAGAATTAAGTGCACGCTCAGAAATAGGTGTATTTAGGAACAATAGCTGCAGATAAAATGCATTAGGGCTCTCCATTGGGAACACTTGATCAATGACTGATCAAGGCCTAATTGATTCCTTGAATAAAACGTTAGCAGGGGAATGGGTGCAGGGAAAGGAAAATCAAACTTTCCTAAATTAAGCTCCATGCCTAACACAAATACCCTTTTTAAAGATCAGATAATGCAGCAGCCTGCCAGCTCTTTATGCCTCCTGTCTTCCTGCTTTGGCTGAGTTCAGAAATGAAGATAAAGGTAGGTGTCTCATCCTCGGCAGTATGGATTTTTGCTCATATTGCAATAAGTTCAGTCTTTTCCATAGTGTCCTGCTGCACAGTTTGGAATAGTGCTTTTTTGTCAGGAGAAATCCAGTTCCACCCCCCAGCCTGGCTAACTGGGATATTAATTCCCATATCTGTATGGATGAATCGAACACAGCTGTTGCTGCCATTGTGCCTGGCTTAAAGCCAGCTGGATCTGTCTTTTATTTCCTAACATCACTAAATTCGTCTAAGGGTTTCCTGATAAGTATTTGGCAATAGATCAGTTAGCCTACAGCAGAAAGAGACGTAATTGGGCCTCCTTCTTGCTAGTTTGCAATCTCTAATGACAGGTTCACTCATGATCTCAGGAGCATGTCAGATTATGTCTTTGCTGTGGAGCACTTTTACAAGGATCTGTTTCACGCACCTCAAATTTCAGGTTTCATAGTAGACAGAATATAAGTGCTGTAGGTCTTCAAACAGCCTCTCTCAAGGAAATCTCTGGAATACAGCAGTGGTGGTTATGAAATACTTTGCACATCTCTGTGCTTTCTGTCCATCCCTTTAAAGGGCATTACAAGAGGTGAGTAGTTCAGCTCTGCTTTTCTGACTGGGAGAAGTGATGGTAAAGGCTAAATCCTGAGGGTGCGGTGTGTCCTGGGAAATAGGTAGTGCTCTCATGTCTGAATGAATGGAATGGGACCTCATCATTCCCCAAGACAGGTTATTGCTCAGTTTTGACTCAGCTGTGGTCACATCAGAAGCCATTTCAGCACCTGGGTGGATGTGGAACCGAGTGCACACCAGTGTTGAGTACTGACTGAAGTGCAGTAAGCGGCACTGGGTTACACACACCCCATCAACATCAGCTTTAGCTGGTGACTGACCCCCAGCTTCCCTCTCTTCTAACTGCTGGCACTCGTTTTATACAATTTTATTTGACAAAGAGAAGAATAGCAGAAGGAGGAAAGAATGGTTTAGAAAGACGATAAAATAAATAATTAAGGCAGCTTTAGGCATTTCAATACAGGCAACATCAAATGCTGAGGGATGACTGAGGTAGTATATTGAAACAGACAGCATATTTTTTATTCATTCTATGAACATTTTTGATGTGTCACAATGTATTTCCGACAACATTAGAAAATGACAGTAAACTAAATGCTTAACATTTTTTACATATTAGAAGAAGAGAGGGGAGGATGACTTTTTGTGTTATCAGAATGTAAGCAGGCCAATAGCATATCATCCTTGTCTTGGATTTGTCAGCTGCATTTGAAGAATGATGAGCTAGGGTGACCACTTTATTAGGCATAATTCGCAGCTGAGGTTTTTTTAACTCCTTCCTTGATTTAACTCAGCAATGGTATGCAGTGAACTAGTTAAGACAAGATTTTGTTGATCAGCAGCTCCAAACCATTACCAGTTCTGGGTTCTCTTAAGGGTGGAGCATGTTGACTTCAAGACCGCAAGTCATGCTCAGGGACTTGGTGTTACCTGAAGTCCCTGATGCGTCCAAGGCTTCTCATTGTAAATATTGGTGCACTGCAAGGTGGTGTAGTCTTTCCTGTTGATAATTCTGTGGGTTGAATTCTTGCTGTGAAGTTCAAGTGTAGGAAGGAGGTTTAGCAACTTTCTAAACACCAGCCATTGTACCTTGTCAAATATATTCCCCAGACTTACAAAACCAGCATAATCAATGGTGATTACCAATCACTGGTCATTGATGCCTGCTTGCTGTAATCATTTTTAATATGAAATAATAATCTTTAATCATTTGGGATCTTGGACTCCCTGAATCTATGCGCCACAAAATCCATGATTGACTTGACAGTAGGAAGTGACTGAACTGGAAGATAGAGTAGATTTTGTGTAAAAGGATATGTCTTAGCAGGGAGCAGAGTAAGAGCTTTATTTTATGTTTTCTCAGTGCACACATTTCTTACTTGACATGTACAGTGCCTCTGATAATTTGGATGATGGTAATATAAAACAATTCTGCTGCAGTGTCCTGGCATTAGCAATTAGTGAGGCTTGTGTAAAAATTGTTTTAACCGTGACACAATCTTAATTCACTTTGTTGTACTGCAGTCATTTTGTGTACCCTCTTCCATGCCTTTAAATTGCAGGGAAGGCATCCCTGAAAACTGAGTATTTTCAGAGAGACTGTTCTTGTCAAAACCCATTCACCTCCCTGCTCCTGCTAGTAATTGTCTTTGATACAATTTCTTAATGAGTTGATTTCTGTGATAGATTATTGAATTATTATACCACAGTATATATTTTTATTTTCTTGCTGTCTCCATTTTGCGCTTTACTGCCATAATCCAAGAATGGTGTTGTTCTCCCAGACGTTTTTGCCATCTGCACCTTGCCTCTGAACCACAGGAAAGCAGAACAATACATGTCATCTCCTTCAGCAGTGTTGATGTTGCCTCTGTTGACAAAGTCCTAACCTCAGCATTTAGGAAACCTTTTCAGAGGTCACCTTGAAGGGCATATTGAAGTGCAAACTGAATTGAATGTTAAATTGGTAAATTATGTAAATGAAGCAAAATGGAAAAGATACAAAAGATCATTGAAGATATTTGAGGAACTACTAAAAGTCTTTATCTAGAGATATAATGAAAGCAGAAAGTAACAAAGCATATAAAATTTTGATCAAAAACCAGATCTTTGTCAGATTTATCGCACAAGACATCTAGTTTTTCTTTTAAAAATTCAGAACCAAAGGAGTTGCAACAAGATTTGAATTAATCAGAATGGTTGAAGGGATATTTAAGAGCTGTGAAGAGAATCAACATTACTCTCTATGCAACAAGCACGCACAAGGAAATGTCCTGTAGATTTCTTTCAAGTCCACCTATTTCTCCATGAAGAAGGAATGCATTGTAGCTAGCACAAAAGCAGCTGGATCTGTGCAAACAAAGAGAAGAAATGGCTTTTTCAAGGTCGGTCAGCTTGGGAGGAAAAAAAAAAATTCTTTTCTTTTGAGGACTGTGAAGAAAATGGGGAGAATGTGCTGCATACCTTGAAGTGTGTTGAAGTGGGACTGATATTTCAGTAAATGTCAGCAGCGTGCCCTTGCTGCTGCCACCGCTGCAGGTGACCATTCAGCAGCCAGGTGTGGCTTCCCAGAGCTGGGTGTTCTGATGGAAGCCTGGCTGGTGCTGCCTTTGACACTGATTTATGTGCAAATGGCAGGGTCAGCCCTTTCGGAATGACTGCTGTTATCGCTGGCAGCTCTGAGCAGTGAGGACTGCTTCTCCCACCGCCGGCCCTAAGTGTTCTCTCTTTCAGCTCTGTTCATGGACGTGCATGTGAGAGCTGCAGTGAGAGGTGATTAGATGAGTAAGACTAGGACACTGGAATTGCTGCTGGATATCAGTTTTGCTGTATCCATTTCAAGCCTTTTAGGAGTTTATCTGCACAGTGCAGTATCAGGTGTCAGCACAGAATGAATGCACAAGCCACCACTTTCTGTATGGTAAAATCCTGGCCTAAGTGAAGTCAGTGGGAGCTGCCTGTTGTCTTTCAGGAAGCTATTATCCTTAATTTTAGTGTTTTTCGATCTCTTTCCCACTTCCCAACTTAGTGATCCAAATAATGCTCACTTGTGTGTGTGCCATGATGTCCTCCAGTGCTGTGGGAGATCCCACTGCCTGGCGGGTGTAGTGATCAGGG
The DNA here is from genome assembly GCA_013400735.1 of Pomatostomus ruficeps. Lineage (NCBI taxonomy): Eukaryota > Metazoa > Chordata > Aves > Passeriformes > Timaliidae > Pomatostomus > Pomatostomus ruficeps. Next base: position 54,567 of record VYZT01015808.1, on the reverse strand, counting down.
AGTTCTGTTCTCAAGCATAATGTCTTAACCTTGTGATGCAGGATGTACGGGATGCTGTTGCCTGCTAAGAAATTGGTTGAATTTTGGCTGCAGAAAGATCACACATTTCCAAAAGAAATGTAATTAATGAAATATAGTTTCCTCTGGATGTTAATTTCCTAATCTCTGCTGTGGCAGCTTGGCTGTTCCATCCATGTTCTCAGGGACTGTGCAGCACCCATGCTAAGGTATGGAACTGCAGAATTGTTTCGTTTAGGAGGGATTTCCTGCGATCTGGTAGTCTAAGCCCCTCTTCAAGCCGGAACAGCAAGAGCAGGCTGCCCAGGGCTGTTTCCAGTTGGGTTTTGACTGTCTCCACAGATTGTGGAGGCTCCACAATCTCTTTGAGCAATGTGTGGCAATGTTGGACCACTCTCACGGTGACCTTCTTTACTACAAGAGTGCATTTCTGGATCATGGTCAGATAATGTCTACAAAATCCCCAAGGTCTTTCTCTGCGGAGCTACAGGCGTCAAAAGCTGTATAAAGGCAAGGTGAACAACATCCACTGCTCCCCTGTCGTCCACAGAGCTGGTTGCCATAGTTTGGAAAACTGTCATGTTAGTTTAGCATGATTTGCCCTTTGTAAACCCGTTCTGACTGCTCCCAGTCATCTTCCTGTCCTTTATGGGTTTGGAAAGGGTTTCCAGGATTGGTTGCTCTGTCCTCTTCCCAGGGACTGAGGTGAGAATGACAAGCCTTTAGTTCCTGATCTTCCTAATTGCCCATGTTGAAGACAGGAGTGGCATTTGCTCTCTTCCAGTGTTCAAGAACTTCTCACCAGCCTCCCGTGGGACAGAGTCCTCTCCTGTCATCTATGGTATTGACATTTCCTGTTCAGAACTTTCAATCACTGTGCTGGCAAAACATCCCGAGTACTGCCTGCCAGGGCACTACATATTCTGGAGCAGATGAAATATCTATCTGTTAACACTCCCATTTCAACCTTTTTGTCTCATTCTGGGTATTAATTTTGGGCATCTGTTGCAACTAGTCACCACTTTTCACAAAATTTATAGAAACTGAGTGTATCTGAAATCTGCATATCTACCAACCATTTGACTTCATTTTTTGGCTTTATAGTAATTTGTTGAAGGCATATAATGGCAAAAGCTTTTCAATAACAAAATGCTCCCACTGGTGCATACCATAGGTTTGAAGTGATTAAACAAAAGGAGAATATTTGAGTTAAAATTGAACATGCAACTTAAAGCTTTTCCTCAGCGATACTTAGTGAAATGACTGCTTTTCCAATTAAGCTTTGACTGTCATTTACTTGGAATTACTTTTTAAAAATACTTTGAATTCCTGGAATATGCTTGATATCCAGCTGCTAAGGGGGCAGCAGTGAGGCTTCATTCCGTATCAAGCTGGACTTTTTGAGGATTTAATATATTCCTTTTCTACATGCCTGTTTATTAGATTTTGTGATTGGTTATGGTTATATTTTTATATTCATCCCACCTAGTGCTATGTATGTTAGAATGGAGAATGTGACGTTTTGCTTTCATATAATTAGTGGGGCCATGCAGATTTCATAGGAGTCAGATTCTGCATACTGGAGGGGGCAGCTCCTAGCATACTCCTTAGACACCTCAGAACTGTCAAAATTACTGTGTAGCTCTTTGAGGAGATTGGATCAGGCTCTGACATGCAAAACTATACTCTCTTCTTGATCTAGAAATAGATACGAGATCCTTTTCTGATCCAAAGGCCTTCCTCCACTCATTCCAGGCATGTTTTGAGCAACGTTCTGCTGGAGTAGCTGGCCCTTTGGAGCAGGCCTGTTTGCTGTGTGCCCGGGACAGCATTAGCCCTCCCTGTGAGGCTGGAGTGACGCTTGCAAATGACTCGTGGCGCGTCCTGGTGTGAATTTGCCAGTGTGTGGTCCCTGCAATGTCCTGTGTATCAGGTCAATGCCAACAGCCTGGCTCAGAGGTGGACAAATGGACTCTTGTCCCATGTCCTTATGAAGCAGTTCCAATGCACGTGAGCGATATATTTTAAACCACTGTTTCCCAGACTGTGTGGAGTTTTTTCTGGCCTCAGCAGGGTGCCATGCAGTGGTATAGCCTCTAGGGGTCACTTGGTAAGCCCTCATCTATTCCACAGCTTTTATGTTTAGAGTTGACACATCTCATTAATCTCTTTTATATTTTTAATAGCATATTAGATTCAAGTACTCTAGTATTGCTCTTTTGCAATATTTTTCCAAATGAACTTTTCTAGGGAAGATTAATTTATCAGAGAAGTGTTGAGTAGTCTTATATAGATTTTTTTTTAAAGTGGCACATTTAGGGACTCAGAGCTGATGAGATGCACTACCTCAAGCATGTTTCTTCAGTCACAGAATTATTCTCTTTCACCTCAAAGACTGTTTGCCTTGTTCAGCTCAGCACCATGAATCCACAATTTAAATAGTGTGAATTAAGAGGATCTGATCTCTGATCTCTGAAAGCTTGCAATGCCCTGGTTGCTCTAACCTTCCAAGAGGAGAGGACATTGAGAGGTCCCCTTGTCAATTCTGACTTGCCCATCACTTCACCTTCAGTCTTAGAAACAGTTTCCCAATGGAAATTTTAAGTTGTATGCTGATAACTTTTGTTCTGATGGAACCGATTTAAGTGGAGTCAAGTCAGCAAGCATTTGACACTTGTTACAAAGGCTGTTTTTATGCAATTTCTAGGTGCTCTTTTAAGTGGTGGTGCTGGAGTCTGATAAAGAGAAAAATTAATGCTAAAGGAAAATTGTATTCGGCAGATGTTTAAGTACATCCTACATAATAAAAATGTGTTTTTAAGCTGAGAGGGATGTGGGTGTCTCCCCTTGTTGACCTGCTTGGAGATAATTCAGAGAGGCTTGAATTTGGAGAGTTCATGAAAGTGCTGGGATGTGGAGAGCCCTGAATCCCTCTCATGTCTGCAAGTCATCTCTGAGGTGTAGTGGCCCTGAACAGCAGTACAGTGGTGGTTCAGGGCACTGCCCACCACAGCAACTCAATTCACAATGGAAGAATTCCCTGGGTAAGAATGAATTTTAACAGTCTCTTTTTTGTGTCCTGTGACCACAGTGCTGAGCCTCTTGTATTCCCTTTGGAATAGGGTGGTATGTGGAGGGAGGGTAAAAATGCATTCATATTATTAAGTGTGTAGGTTTGGATCACTTCCTTTGTTTTATCAGGAACTGGCAGCTTAACCGGTCATCCATTTCAAACTGAAATGGAAGAATAAATTAAACAAGCCTTTTATCTCAGCAAATTTTTATAAAAGGGAGTGGGGAATGAAAGATGGATTGCATTTTATGAAGTAGGAAATTAAATTGTCCTTCCACACTCTCTAACTTAAAAATCCAGGAAAACTCAGGAAACGCTCATTGCTTTCTGGATGTACCAGTATCCCTCCTCAGACCTGGATTGTCTCAGAAGGTACAGAAAGGGCTTTAGGATTTGGGAGGGGTGGCTCTATAGGTCTTTTCCTGCAAATAAAGCTATTTCTCATAAGTGTACGCAGCACCTGAAAGGGAGTTTCTTGATCTGCACAGACTGACCCTGCAGTGCTCTGTGGCTTCACCTCACCCACAGGGGCTTCAGTAATGGTCCTAAATCAGAGATGAGTCCCCTTTTCTGATCTCTCCAGCAGGCAGCTCTGGGCAGTGGGATTAGGTGTGGGGAAAGGGAAGGTTTTATGCTGCTGCCTTTCTCTCAGGGAGCACAGACTGCTTTGGCTTTCCCGCATCATGCCTGGGTCGAAGATGGGAGTTGCTGATGAAGGGATTGAGTGAGGGGCTTTACACTTTGCTAGAGATGAATATGAATATGAATATGATTGGTCACCAAGCTGGGAGTCATGTTTTTTTGCTAAGCATGACACAAATTGTGGCAGAAATGGCTGTTCAGGATTCAACTGGAAGCATTTGTTCTGTCTCTCCATTCTAAGGAATGCAGTCCCATGGCTCCGAGTAATTTAAAGTGATTAAAAACTCGCCCCCAGTGAAAGGAGTGATGAGGGGGATTCTTTACTTATTCCCCGTTAGTCCTGAGCAGGCTTGACTCATGAATCCTGTAACCTTGGCAGCAAGAGAATCCCCTTTTGCTTCGCTATCTGCAAGGAAATGAATTACACAAGCATAGAAATTCATGAACAGTGAATGCTGCAATTAATTTTGTTAAAGTCTCTTTATATATTTAGTTTGAGAAGAGGAAGGAAGGAGAAGCTTATCACCAGCTATGAGTCTGAAGCCACAAATCTCACACAGCTTTCACTTCGAGATAAAAATGAATCTATAAGGAATCCAAAAACCTTTTGTTTATTTTATATATTGGAAGAATGAGAAATGATGAAGGCAGTAGTGTAAAGCAGTGTTAACATCACAATCCCCATATTGAATTGATTAGCGTGGAGGAAACACATTAATAGCTTTTTTATTACTAGTCTGAAAACTTTATAATGGCATTTATTGAAACACAATTGAAATGTGAATGGCAGAACTTTATAAATCTATAAATGTGGTGGCCTAAACAGTGTCTGAAAATGTTTGGGTTTTTTTCACAGAAGTCCAGACTTTGAAGCTTTCCAGTTTTCCCCATTTAATCTTCCATTTGTACATACCAAACAGGCAATCATGGCAGAGGAGAGGCTGGATGTAAAGCTGAATGTATTGAATGTGCACATTTTTTCTCTTTATGGCCAAAACAGGTGCATGTAAATGTTTCATCAGCACACCCATCAAGTTCCCAGTGGTAAATTTAGCCACAAGCATTTGAGAGGTGCTTACTATGCATTTAATTTAGATCTAAAAAAAGAAGTAGCAGGTTTATTTAAAATGCATTACAGCCAGCTTATTTAATATTCTTATTCTCATATATTCTTATTCATTATTTATATATGAAAAATAAATGAGAAAGTCACAGAAATACCCATGCAGCTCAAAGCGATGAGGATGGTTATTCTAAAATAGGTAAAACCTGGCTTAGCAACCAGACAGTCATTTCATGATCTCTGTTTGAGTAAAACAACCTCACTGAAGTCAGAGGGCATCTCCCAGACAGAGTAACTCTGTTATCCTCTCTTTTTAAATTGCACCAAATATTCTTAATTTTTCATGCCATTGCGTAATGTTGTACTGTAGGGAGTTCTGGCTGGTTTTTATCCCTCTTATTCTTTCTGTGGGCAGGAAGTGTTAACTCTTGCTGTGGCACAGCCTCACTCTGCCACTTGTAAGAAGATGCGGGGACTTCTGCTTGTGCATCACCCACCTTTCCATGACAGCAGTGCCTAGCACCTCATTTGGAGTTGTGTTTTCTTTGGGAGCTGCACTGATGTCACTTGTGTCGCTTTGTTTATCACATCGGTTCAAAATGGGTGGCCAGAAACAGTAATGGCTGGACAAAGGGGAACAGTGGTATGGTAAATAAAGTGCAGTAACCAAAACCGCTATCTGGAATATAAAAAGAAATAAATCCCTGGGTGTGTGGAAAGCTGCACTGAAGGGAGATGGCTACAAAGCATGAAGGAGGTTCTTTGTGGTAGGATCAGATAGATACAGGCCTCTGAAAGGTGTATTTGGATGGTGTTTGTTTGGAAACTATCTGCTTGGTAAAGTTTGGGATAACTATGCCCTAAATCCTTAAATATCAATCAAAGTAGATTTATCATCTTTCTACTGTTTCAACATGTTCTCAGCCAGAATCATGGGATTCCGTGAGGGATTATATATTTGGGCTTCTCTGTTGTGTTTTACCTGCTCTGGCATGCTTCTGTTTATTCCCTTGTCTTTGCTAGGATGAAGTTCTGCTGCACCCCATCCTTACAATAGCTCTGTAAACAAGAAGAAAACAGAAAGCTTACTCCTTACACCTCTTCTTGAGCTTAGCTGTATTGCCTTACCCAAGTTTTAGAAGATAATTTTAACAACATAAAAAACTCTTCATGGATTGTTCAAAGTGACAGGAGAGAGAAAAACTAATTTTTTCCCTCTCTGATTTTTTTCTCCTGACGAAATGGTCTTTTGTGGCAAAAAGGAGCACTTTTTTCCACCCTAATCCCTTCCTATCTTGTTTCATCACAAGTCATGCTGCATTAGAGTCCTAATGTTTCTATCAATAAATGATGGATTTGCCAATGGTGATTTAAGTTTAAAATTACTTGCAAAAACTTAATGAAGCCTGCAAATCATGAATTAGATCTCAAAGAAATCATCTCTGACAGTTAAAAACTACAGGGCCAAAGTAATTTCAAGGGTGGCATTTTTCTCCCCTCTATAAATTATGTATCAGGGCAAAACAGAGGTGGCTCTGTAGGCATTATTATGAGAGTAATAGCAAATAGCAATTTGTCTCTTGCTGCCAGAGCTTTCTCTTACTGGTGTGCAGTGGGGTGGGTGACAAGCACCTGCAGAAAAAAATTAATCTCTGCTGCAACTAGTTTTTCTGAGTGCTAGTCTGTTTCTTGTCCGCTTGGATTTTTGGTTTTTTTCCCACTGGTTTGAATGATGGTTTCTAATCCCACTTCCCAGTCTTGTGTCCTCATTACCAGACTGCTCAGACTGCTTGTCTGCTGTGGACAAAAATGATATCCTGAAGCTCTCAGCTACTGTATTTTTAAATGAGGTTATATTTTTATAACCCCAAGTGTCCTTTGCAGATTTAAACTGTCCCTTTGGCCCACACTTTACCTGTGTAGGAGAGGATGCCTGGTGCTGTTTGCAGTTTCATGAGAATCACTTTTCTCAAGAATGCACGTGGGGGATTTGCTGTTGCTTGGAGCATATTCATTTAGTTAATTAGATTTGTGAAAGAAAATTGAAAGTTTCCTGTCCTAAATTCCGTATGTTTAATGCAATTTGCAAATGGTTATAAATCTGTCTAAAATAGCCGGAAGAGCTGTAGTTATCCTGTTGATTCTGTCCTTTCTTTTCCCTCAAATCCAAGGAGATAGGAATCAGTAAAGCCCTTCCCAAAAAAGGGGATGGGTGAGCAGAGAGTGCTTCTAATGCTTTCATAATCTTGCCTATAGACTTCTCCTCTCTGTTCAGTTTGTTTGAATTGACCCTGCAAATGAACCCTTTTTTCATCAAACTTTGGGTTCATCTTTGCCATTATTAACAATTACATTGGGTGTTTCAGAAATCCTAAGTGTTTTTGCACCCTCACATACCAGTGAACACACAGCTTTCTCAGTTTTCCACTATTTTGTCCTAATTTGTTAAATGGTTTTATTTTTCTTCCCCATGTGTCTGCATAAGCTGTCCTGCTGGGAAGAAATTCAGGCCTGGCTGATTAATCTGAGCATTTCTGTTGTCCTGTTTATGTTGTAGAAAGAATGGTGAGCACAATGGGGTTAGTAATTGAAGCTTGTTTCAGTCCTCTCATTTACTCCATGTATGCTGGGTGTCATTTTTCATCTGCAGAGCTGCTTTATGCAAAAGCTGGATATCTGTTACTTCTGATTTGCATGGTTTCAGCTGTGTTCCCAAGATTAGATTGTCTGTGGCACATTTATCTATCAACAAATTGTTTGTCTACGTGATGAGACATTCCCTTTGGCAAGATGGATACTGTTCTTCATTGCTCAGCCTCCAGGTTACAGCACTTGTGATTCTTGACTGAATGTTTCTTTCACAGAATTCTGTGTGCATTTGGCTGTAAGGCCACTTGCACCACCAGTGTGAGGTTAGCAAAGAAATTATTAGTGCTCAATGAAGTCTGTATGTGGGGATGTGGCTTTGCAGCCTCAGGACAGCTGGAATCCAGTCCTTGTCCCAAGCCTTTCTGTAGTGTCCTTGGAGCCCTCCATGTTTTAGTTGGGCAAATCTCTCAGAACCTTGGCTGTGTTGGCAGAAGAGATCACTGGCACATTTCTCCTTCAGTGGAGCTTCCTGCACTTGCATGTTTGCCTGTGGTGTCACATAGCCAGTTTCCCAAAACATTTCATCATCCAGGGGCACTCTGACTCCTAGGAGATTTACACTCCACATTCTGTCTCGGTGATTCCTGAGTTCTTCCTCCTGTCAGAGTTGCTGCCACTTTGCTCTTTTGACACATTGTGGTTTGAGAGTTGTGGTTTTTCCTTTCACTCTTAATATACTACAGCACTTCCAGTGATGCTGATGGGTTTTCCCATTGTTAGTTCTCTTGATGACTTCCAAATTCTCCAAAATTCAGAGACAGGGACTCTGACCACGCAGAAGAGTATGTCAGGTTTTTATATCCCAAAGCAACAATAGATTGAATAGAGTCTTTTGAAATTACATAGTCAACATGTTTTCTGTGTTGATTAGAATGGTAATTGGAGCCATTGTTTTTTTGTTGTGTTTTTCTTGTTGCTGTTGTTTTGTTGGTGGTGGTTTTCTGGGGGTTTTGTTTTGGGGTTCCTTTTCCTCCATTTGTCTTCACAGACGTGATGGCAAAAATTTCAGCAACACTATGTCAAGAAGTTTAGTAGTAGGGATAAACACCTGATCCTGTATCTTTCTTTTCTGTTTTGGAAAATCTATCATAGATAAAGAGATTCTTACAATTTTTTTACTATTGCGTTTTCTAGCAGTCAAGCCCAAGTAAAGGGAAAACTGGCATAGCAAAGACTTCCCCAGCAGTTGTCAGATTGTTGCACACTGAAGCAGTTCTTGTGTGACCACTTGAGAGCTCCTGCTGGTCACAGGTACACAGCTGAGGGGATATGGTCACTGCCTCTTGTTAAAGTGGTCATGCTTTGTGAAAAAAAAAAAAGATTTAAATAGAATCTGATTGGAAAAAAAAAAACGAACAACCAAAAAGCCACAGACGTATCATAAGAAAGAAATGGTCTTTAGTAATTTTTGTAAGTGCATTTTGATGCTCAGGTGAAGGCACTGTCTGTCCAGTAGTTGTTATTTTGTGAGATTCTGAACAAGTATGAATAGTCTAAATAGCAACAGCATCTGTTAAGCAGTCCTATCATCAGCCCGTGGGGCTATGCCAGGGTTTCACCAGAGCTGGGAAGCTGCGGGCCTTCCCTGGATGAAATCACGCAAGATAACAATGGTGGTGAGGCAGAATGACAAATACAACTCTTCCTTCTTACAGAGCTGGGGGGAGGGGACTTGCCTGTTGTTTTTTAATATTTTAAAACTTTTAGCATAAACTACAAGGCCTCAACATTTTTTAATAAATCCTTTTTTAATAAAAGCCAAAATTCTTAACTACAGCTGCTGGATTCAGTATCTGGAGTATTTTACAAGCTCCTATGCCAGTATTATGGGACTTCTCTAAGTGTTCCAAAAGCTGGTAATATTGGGAGAAGTACAAGGTTGCTTCTTTGGATTAAGTGACTTGTGCAGGCTAACCCCAGCCTGCAGTTTCTTTCATGCTGCTGGGTTAATTTTGAGGGTTTTGTGGGGTTTTTTTGTTATTTACAGGTTTTTTTAAAAAGCATTCTCTTTGACACTTTACTATTTAGGTTCCGCTGTTTGTCATCCTGAACCAAACAGGCTGTTTTGCAGTCCCCTGACAGAAGGAAAAAAATGTGTTAAAGGAAAATGATCAGTGATGAACAACAAATAAACAGCAGAACTGGTCTCAGACAGATTTTCATTCTTGCTAAAACTGCTTTTTCCAGCATATATATGCCTGACTTTATGAGCATTAATTGGGTGTGGACTGGAGAGTGTCCTGGTGATCCTGCACCCTGCCAAGCCAGTGCTGCAAATTCTCAGGGAAGTGGCTGGCAGGACAGGTGAAAAACAAAGGACGGGTAAGGGACAGAGTGTTCCTACGAAATTAAAAGAGCCAAAAGAACTCAATTGTGTGGACTGGCAAAATTATCATGGGGCATTCATTGCTGAAAGCTAAATTGAAGGCACAGTTTACTGTTTCTCTTGGAGTCCAGACTTTGTCAGAAGGACTAAAATGTGCTTGCCTGTACCAGGGGAGTAAAGGCAACACATCTTGGAGCTGCTCACCTGTGACTCCTCAGGCTTGGCCTGTGCCCTGCAGCCACAGTCCTGCGTGCTGAGGGCTCCCGTGCTGTAACCAGGGAAGCCATGTGAAAGCAGCCTCTAAGAGAAATGCCCTGAAAGTGCTGCAGGGCACATGAGCCCATGCAGATGGTGGCTCTGGAGCAGCTGGCCTCTGTATCTTGGATGACACGCTTCCCAGAGGGCAGTCAGTGCTGACATGGGAAAGGGAGATGTGGATTTGGCAGATACAGCCCTCATTGAGATAACTCAGGCTGTGACTGAGCAGAATTTGTGTCCCCAGGTCACAAGTGCCAGTTTAACAGGAGCAGTGCCTGAGTCCAGGATGGGATGTGCTCGAGAGACCGATATGTTTGCTGTCAGCTGTTCTTTCAGGGTGGATTTGAAGCAAAGGTCAAAGTGCAGGGCACAGGTGACATAATCTGGCATGAATAACCCAGTCCCTATCAATGGAAAACTTGTAGCCTGCTGGAAAGATTTGTAAATTTTAAGACTAAATGAAACAGTTACAGTCCTCTGTGGTCCGTAGTGCTTCAATCAGTATTCTTGTCATCAAACTAATTACATCTGAGTTGTAATTTTGCAAAATTCTTGAGTCTTGATTTAAAGGCATCATTGACTGCGTCTCATTCCTCAATAATTTGTTCCAAGGATTTATTTTTGCCTCATGGTTAAAATTATGCCTCGTTTCTATCTTGTATTTGTCTGTCTTAAAAGTCCTCACCATTAACTCTCATTATCTCTTTTTGTGGTAGAATGAAGTGTTGTCTGCTATTGAGAATTGCTGCTCCGTGTGGGTACCTGAACACTGCACTTACGCTGCTTTTTAACCTTGTCACTCTAGTTTTTCCAAGAATGTTAGTCATGTGAAGGAAAGCACACTACTCAGTGATGGCTTTTTATTGTAAGTTTTCTCTGGAATCTTTTCAAATTTTCAGTAGGTTTTTGAAAACATGGATGTCAGTTCTGCAGTGTAGAGGTAATGACACAAATCTGCCTTTATGCAGCTGATGTTGAATAAACCCATGACTGTTTTTTCTGTGAACTGGAAGTGGTGCCCTCAGAGCATGTCTATCTCCTTTTCCTCAGTCCTTCCACAGATTTCCTTCTTTCCAGAATATAGTTTCCAGTCTTGTGGTGTGACCTCACATCTTTGTTCTTAGATGTCTTTTCTGGTATTTGTCTGGATAAGCCCTGAGGCTCTGTAACCAAGCAGGCCAAGTGATATCAGCAGATTCTTTAATGCACGGCAAGTTGTGTGTGGTGTCTACAAAATTTCATTAACAGTGATTTTTATACTTCTTCCATAGCATCAGAAAAATACCAAATAACTTTGCATCAAGAACTCACTAAAAACCCACTGAATGAATCCCCTGTTTTTAATATTTCTTTTTTGTAAATTTTACTTTTTAAAAGTCATTCAGTGTGGCTGCAGTGACTTTTTTTTCCTCTTGTGCCCCCATAACCCCTGACACTGATAGCAAATTTCAGTCAAATTTGAGCTCTTCGGAGGTATCAAACCCAGTAAATTTAGGTAGGTGGAGAGGCCCAAATGAATGCCCCGTGGATAAAATGTCTTGGAGCTATTGCAAGCAGTATTACTGAACATCAGAGAATCCCAGGGGAATGAGAGGGAGCAGACAATTTCCACTTTTAAGGAGAGACTTGTGATTAATGCTTCTCTTTCACAAAAAGTCAGTCTCTTAATTAGGAAAGGGGCTCATTTTGAAAGGTAGAAGCATGAACAATAAATTCAAAACAAGCCAGAGGCAGCTGAGGAGCATCCTCACAGGTGTTCTTGGGACCATTGTCACATGTGGCAGGTTAATCTTTCACTTTGGTTTCTGCTTGTCTCCGAGGGGTAATTCACCCCTCTGACACACACTGCTGCTGAACAAACCAGACCATCAGCAACAGTGGTTTTGAGCACCTTGATGCCGTTTCTAGAAGGGATGCTGGCACATGGTAGAAATTCATTTCAGACCCTAAGCTCAAACACTGCCTATTTGAAAACAGCAATTTTGGTGCGACTTAGCAGGGTGTCTGCTGCTTGTTTGGTAAATGCCAGTTTTTCTGTGCAAAACCAGCACATATAATTCTGTTCTTCACTCGGTGAAGGCACTGTCACTTATCTCTGTTTAACATATGGGGTAACAACTATATTTCCTTCTTCATTCAACTCATGTGACTTCCAGTGAGAAATGTGGCTTTGTTCTGACATTATTAGAAGTAGAGAGTGTTGGAAACCTGCATTTTGTGCTATATAATTGTGACTGGCAGTTTGTTTATTTGCGTGTTCTCTGTTATTATGGAAAGCAATCTCCACGAAGTTTATTCATTTGCAGTGGCTGAGTCCCAAATCATTCCATTCACTATAAAATCTGTTTTCAGTGAAGTGCATTGACGAGCTGCAATTGTTGGTTTCATTAAAACAAGGGAGGCATTTAATAGCAGTTATTCACTTCTGTTGCTTTGGTTATTTACCAGCTTTCCAAGACATTTTGTTAACCAGTTTATGATATCATCACTGAAAAGCTTACCCGGGGATTAAACCCCGTGATTCCAGTTGGTGAAGGTCAGAACACCCAGTGTGTCAGGGTTGTGAGTTTGGAGAGGGAATGGTTTCCAAGCTTGGATGTACCCTCATAGAAACATGGGTCTGAGCCACTGGGGACACCTGGTGAGGATGCCCAGTTGCATAAATGTAGCAATTCCATTGTCAGGCAGATTCCTGCCAGCTGAGGAGCTGGCATTTAGCATATCCTTTGTTCTGCCAAGTACACGTGTCTATGTGATTGGAAGGAAATAACGTTTTTTTCACGGAAGGAAAGATAGGTGAGGAGATCGTCACCTTCTCTGCTCTTTGGCCAGGCAGCTCTTGCAGTGGTTTTGCTGAGTCTCTGCTAGGTAGCCAGCTGTTCCTCCAAAGCCCACTGTGTCTTCCCTGGATCTTGGGTTTGTGCTGCCCTCTCTCTCAGGCGGTGCATTCTGCACTTTTCCTATTTCCAGGCTGAGCAGAGACCACGCTGCCACAGGAATGAAGCCTGCTGTAGTGCACTTGACTTTGCCTGCTGCTCAGTTCCCTCCAAGGATGATGGTAGTTCTCCTCACAGCATTATTTATTTAAAGTAAGTTAATTTCAGAGAAAGCTTATCTTAAGAATAATAAAGCAGGCTGTGTGCAAACCTCACTTTCCCCTAAGGATTAACGTTCCCTGGATCTAGGAAGACACAGCTCTTTCAATCTGTTTCCACAGAATCACTCTTTCCAGACAAATTTCTCCAGGCAGAGTAGCAGATTTTAACCCTTCAGTGGGTTTGGTTTGGTTTTTAAATGGGTCTTCTAGTTCCAGCTCAGAGAAAGGTGCCTTATCAGCATGCATTTGTTTTCCTTGTTCTAAGGAATCAGGAAAATTTCTACCCCTGAGGAAATCAGCCATCCGCCTCCCCCAGCAGCTTTGCAGCTTTCCCAGTTCTTGCTGGTGCCAGTGGAGCTGAGGTCTGTGTTCAGCAGAGAAGGTCTGACACCAGGAGGTGCCAATGCCTGTGAATAACCATGGCAGCTTGGAGCCTCCCCCATGGCCCCAGCAAGGCTCAGGTGACACCAGAGGCCTGATACAGAGAGGGTGTAATTGTTTTGACGTTTGCAGAGTTGTTTTTACCTTACAGCAGTGGACAAATCTGTATTTTGGCTTGTATTTTTCTATCAAAGTCATAAATGTAAGAGGAAACTAAGTTAACTGGATACATGGATTTGCAGATAGCCCACACTTAGACGGTGTGGGGGCCTTGTTCATCTTCTCTTACCACAGTGGGAGCACAGGGCATGATTTGCCTTAGTTATCCCTCCTCCTCTGATATTTTAGTAGTTCTCTCTCTTATTTGAATGCTCTCTCATTCACCCTTAAGCTAAGTAAATGAGTTTTGTAAATAATTGAAGCCAAGTTTGATCCCATGGGATGGCTGCAGCAAATGGCTTAGTGGGCAAATGGCCAAGTTCTTCATCTCTGTGAGCAAAGTGGTGCCTTCCCCTTTCCCAGTCCGCAGCATCTGCAAAGGATTATGTGTCCAGTGTCGCTGTTCCTAATACCCGATCGCACGGTGGTCATTCATTCCTACACGGGAAGCGCCTTGTCTCCCTGCTTTTGCTTGTCTCTGCAGTCCTGAAGCCTTTGTGGCAGCTAATTGGATCTAAAGCTGTATTGACATGTGCATCCCTGGGTGGATTGAGGGGGTTTTTGGCACTCGTTTTTGGGTCTGTATGGTTGGAGATAACAGGTTGTCAGCACTCGAAACACAAATGCAACCCACCTTTCATGTCTCTTGACAAACAAAGGCTCAACAGCATGTATCATATTAATTAGCATCCTTCCCAATTTGCTTATCTGAGGTTATACTGGTAACTGCTGAGGACAAATGAAAGTGATTGTCTATTTTAAAATTTAAAAAGAAAAAAAAAAGGTAAGGATGCTGAACACAAATAACCTGGGAATATGTTCAACATAAGCATAGGTTTTGAAAGAAGTGTTTCCCTTTTCTGCTGGCCTGGATTCAGTGTGCATGGCATTTCAATACATGAGCATATTTCAGAGGAGTCTTTACACCCTGGCACAGGTGTGCTCCTGTGGCCACTAGAGATCAAGGCGAAATTAGCATTTAGTGGGACAGGAAGGAAAGGAAAGAATCAGGACCACGTGTGGGGAAAGACGATTGAAGTGAGTAGGAGGGGTGGCAAGGGAGGGAGACAAGGGCTCTGAGGAGAGGTTGTGAGATCTGTGGAACACGAGGCTGGTGTGTGAGGGCAGAGGAGGGTTGCTGAGAGCAAGAGTTGGTGGGAAATGTAACTGGAGAAAGGGAACAGAAGCTCTTTTGTGTCAGTCATTTTTGGAGCAAGCATATGAAGAAAACCTGCTGCAAAGGGAGTTTTATTCTGGAAAAGAAACGGCACAGTTAGCCCATGATGGCACCCAGCTTTGCTGGTGTCACTGCTGTTGAGGATGAGCATCCTTTTTCCCCAACCAGCTTAATGATCTGAAGAGCCTATTTATATGTAAACAAAAGTTTCCTTCTACAGAATCAGCATTAAATGTATCCTGAATGCTGTATAATTAGGTATGTCACAAAACCCATTCACTTCACTATTCACTCACCTGAAATTCCTCCAACATGCTGGTGAGGCTTTTGTCACCAAAATCCATAATGGTTAAGAAGAATTGACTTAATAACACGGTAGTTACTTTGCAGTGTCAGGCTTCTGAGTAAGCAATTGATTTGATTTACCTGCCTAGTTTCACCCAGCCCTTTCCCCATGCCTGCTGCAGCATTCAGACTCCTTTGAAACAAGAGGCAGCAAGCCAAGAATTCATATTTAAAGCTTTTACCCCTAGTTTCACTAAAATAAAGAAGATTGGGGAGGGTTTTTAAGGAGGTCTTGGACTATCTCCTTGGGAAGTACCTGTGCTCAGGTGCCATACAGACAGCTTAAATAAGGTGTTGGCTCTGCTACTGGCTTCATTCTCTCAATGAGCCAAGAAACTGCAGGGCTGCAGCTTAACGCTGTGAGCCTGTGTCTCTGAACTTGTTAGGATGTGCTCTATTCAAACAAACCCAGGGACCTGATGCACACGTTATTCAGCTGTTGCTGTGCCTGGAACAGATTACATGGCCACGGCCTCTGGCTGCAGAGCAGTGTATCTCCCCTTACACCAGCAATAATAGGGGGCTAAACAATGGTCAAATGCCTGTCTCTCCCTTGGACTTTTAAAGGAATCATTTGGACAAAATCAGGTGTGGTTTCCTGTAAACATTTGAATTTGCTCTTGCATGAAAAATTTTGAGTTGCAGAGTCTAGTGACTTGCCGTCCTTGTGATCTCCTGTTTGAAACAGAGGCACTAAAGCTGCTGTGCCATTCATTGGCATTTTAATAGTGTGGAAAGTACAGGGGTGTTTCAGTGGCTCCTTTCCTGCAGCCTTAGCTGGTTGCTGATGCTTGCACTCAAGCACAAGCAGCTGCTTGTGTGCAGAAGACAGTGACTGAAACTGCAATTAATTGTATGCACAAACCATGGCCCCGGGAAACACTGGTCTGAAAAACCCAAGTTTTTTTACTTTATTACTTTCTTATGACTATCTTTTTGTTAGAAACACTATTGCAACTTCTTGGTTCTTTGCAGAGCACATAAAGGGAGACTTTCTCTTAGAGTTTCACCAGTTGCTTGCTCCACGCCAATGCAAGATGGACTTGTCCTTCCTTTTGCTTCCTTTTCTTCTCTCAGATTCTGTACAGGGCTTTGTCTTCCAGGTTGGACTTGGTATTGAAATACCTACTGCAAATTATTTAATATGTTACTAACTTTTTGTCATGACTAGAATCAGGTTGTTGCTGAGAAACAGTGACTTTTCAAGACTATGTAGAGAGCTTATGGCACAGCTGAAAGGTCTTACCTCAGCTGACCTCAGCCAGTAGGTTTCAGAAACATTCATTCTTCTTTCTGCTCCCAGACCATTCCCTTTCATCTTCTGTTCCTGTATTCTTTACTCTTCTGGAGTTACACAGCCAGTGCCAGTGCATCTCTCTTGATATCAAACACTGCTAGAGCAGTAAGTATTTCAACTAAATTATTGAAGTTTAGAAGGTCTGTAAAGTGATGCCTGATGCTGGCTTTTGCAGTCAAGCTAGGAGAAGAGAATTCACTACCTAGTGGGTTTCTGTGTTAAAGGAAGCATTGACCAAAAAAAAAAAAACCCCACAAAAAAACCCAAAACCCCTAACTATTAAGTCCTGAAGTTGTTTCACATTTGGGGACAAAGCAAGGAAGGGAATCCCACAGCACTGAGCAAAGCATCCTGGATATGTGCGACATTGACAGTAATGGCAAGAAATTAGTTTATTGTCCCTTAACTGCCAAGTATCAGCAAAAATCATGCAGCATCTCTTATTCACTAAAATATTAAAAGATTTCTAATTATAGGCAGATGGTATAAGGAAGATTACAGTGGTGAGGAGAGCATTCACTGCTCTCAGCTTCTTATAGACAAGCTTGGGTACATCTCATTTAAAACAAGCCTTACCTGTTGGTACAATCAATCTCATCTCTTCTTAGCAGGCAAAGGCTCCCAAAATGACCTTATAGATTAGGCACTTTCTGTTTACATTCAATTTCCCACTCCCTGCTATTTGTAGAGAATGATTATCAAGGCATTAAATTAAAAATTTTGCCCGGTGGGAAACTATTGGATATTTTGTCATTTCCTTAGAGTCTCGCCTGTTCTGCTGGAGAGACAGAGAGGTAGGGGAAGCAATCACCAGAAAGGTCAAGAATATTTGCTTACCTATATTGGAACACTGCAGAGAGGCTTTCTCCAGTTTAGGGGACTTTTTGGGTAGAAGTTTTGTTCAGGTTGTGGTAGGAAAGCATTGAGGCTTGAAATTAAAAGTCTCCAGTTGCCTGCAGGTTAAAAATCTGGGGATGCTGCTGGCATCCTCTGGCCTTTTCCTAAAGGCTATGCCACAGTCTTAGTGACATCTCACGCTTTTAACAAGTTGAGAAGGAGTTAATAAGGATCTCCCCAAAGCCTTCTTTTGACCTTTATGCCAGAGAAGATTACAGCAAAGCCACCTTTCCTCTCAATGTGCTGGGGCAGTGGAAGGACTTTGTCTCTTCAGTATTGGTGGAGCTTCAGTTTGATCCAAGTCGTGCATCATATTAGCTGTAAATACTGATAATACCCATGTTCTGGCCAGACACAATTCTCTTGTTTGCCCAAGACGTTTTGCTCAAAGCACTTCCTCCTGCTTATCAGCAGCAAAATTACAGGACTGGGCTTCTCAGGGAACAGTATTTGTCTTCTGCTTCATGCCTTAACTGAAAGTACATAAACTCCAGAGCCTTTCATTTAGACAGAGAGTGAGAGGTCTGTGATACCACCCCCAGGAACTGAGAAGGCTCCTACAGTCCCCCATCTGTAAAACAGAGATGGAATTAATTATGAACCTGGGTGTTTGCAGCGCAGAATGTTCATGTAGTGCTTTCAGCATGTCTCCACTAAGCAGGGGTTTGTTGTTGCTGTTGTTACACAATTTTTATCTCATCCTCAGTTATTCCTAGGTTGTCTTATTCAAGGAGACAAGGTGGAGTCTGACAGCCCCAGGTCCTCTTGAAGTGTGCTGGCTTCTCCAGCTGGGCTTGTCAGCCAGCCAGCCACAGCTCAGAGGCTCTGGATTTCCGAGGCAATGAGGGGACAAAGCTGACAGCAGAACCAGCCTTACGTGTACATTGCTAGAGTTTAAGTAGCTGCCTCAAGGGAATACAGATTAAGAAGGAAACACTCTTTAATTTGGCTTGGATTTATATGCAGGCTGGAGTAAGATTTTTTTAAGCGATGTTTTGTCCCAGCTGTAATTTAGGTGAGGCTCAGATAGATCCCTGCCCTTTCTCTCTAACTGCATCCAGCTTCCAGCCATTTTTCCTGACCTCTGTGGCAGGTTCTCTCCAGTCCTGCCACGTCTCTTGTAGCTTTCCCTTCTCCAGTTCAAATACTGAGCTTCCCTCATTGCCTGAAACTCTCTGCACATGACTTGTCCACCTTAGAGCAGTGTATATTTTTTAGAAAGTCTCTGTAATAGGACAGTGAGAGATTTAAGAGCCCTATTTGGGCCTAATGGAAGTCAGCGAGAAAGTATTGCTGCTCTTTGGAGTAGGATCTTAGCTTAGATAAAGTGCAGGAATATGCATGCCCTGCTCCAAGAAGTGCTTCTCCTGAAGGCACGGATTGTAGTGGATTACCACACTGGGACACACTGAATTTACCAGAAACACCACTGAAACCTGATGGGGCTGATAAGCATGGGCAAGGCTCCAGTATGTCTGAACCCAAGACTCATAGGAATTTACATGGATGGCGTGCCAACTTGAAACTTTCACCTCTGATCCGCTGACCAGTGAATCCCAAGGCAGAAAATAATTTTTCTCTTCTTCACAAACAGATTGATGAAAGGTTCTTGCTGCCAAATCTTTCAGAAACTCTTTCGTCCGAAGAAATCTCTGGTATTCCACATGTCTAAAAACAGGCACCCCGTTTAGAGCAACAGTTTGCCTGAAGAGAGTTTTTATTATTCTTCTTTGTGCTCCTTCACTGGAGCTGTGATTTGTGAAGGGCCTGGCTCATGTATGGAAGAATGCAGGAGATTCAAATTGCAGAATGTTAAATATAATGCTTCAGTCCCTGATTTGAGATAGACGTTTTGCCTGGCTGAGGACTGGTAGCACAGAGACAAACAAGGGAAGCTGACAGATTGGTGAATATTGGGTGGGATCATTTGTCAGGAGATGTGATGAATCACTGTGGCGCAGCATTTCATTTTCAGAAAGATCATTTTCTGAAAAATTCAAATTAAAGGCAGAAGAGACAGC
Source organism: Pomatostomus ruficeps (assembly GCA_013400735.1). Taxonomy (NCBI): domain Eukaryota; kingdom Metazoa; phylum Chordata; class Aves; order Passeriformes; family Timaliidae; genus Pomatostomus; species Pomatostomus ruficeps. The sequence continues at coordinate 35,164 of VYZT01015808.1, read as the reverse complement.
TGGGGGTGTTTTGGGAGTTTTCATTTAAATCAAACTTACAATTAGAATAAAGGCATATTGAAAAGTTCCTGGTATTCTAAAAATATTTTGAGGAAGGAAAAAAAAATGGAGTTTAGAAGGAAACAGGAGGACCTGGAAGAGCACTTGCCAGCTGTACCCTACAAATAGGCCTTGGGTTTTACTTACCTCTCTCTAGTCAAAGCCAGTAGGAATCATATGTCTAGAGCTTCAAGCAGTGCTTCTATTAGGGGAAAAATATCCATCTTATAACCTTGTACACAGGTTATTTGAGCAGAGGTCAATGTGCTTTTAATAGGACTGCACGTAGAGACTGAGCTCCTCGCAGCGTGAACAAGAGCAGTGCTCCTGTTTAATTTCGTCTGGGCTCTTAGGAAGTCCAAGGCTGTGTCAACACTGATTAATTCATGCCAGGTAACACATTAATAACAAATGGAAACAGGGGAGACAGAGGGTGGGGGGCTTCCTGCTGGTACTTCAGCTGCAGGCACAAGTGCCAGGAGGCCAAGGGCCGATGGCTGCTCCCCCTTTCTCCTGGAGCCCAATGGCCACCCACAGACTCAGCTGTTCTGTACAAGGTTATTCCTAGGGGATGATGAACACCTCTCTGACCCTAGCGTAAGCAAACAGAAGAGCGTGAATGCTTCAAGGAGCAGCTCTGTGACAAAGAGATTTTAAATCAGCTGCTCCTCAGCGAATAGCGCACTGCTGTATGTACAGCACACTTGATTGGAAGGTCAGAGAGAAACTTTAGTAAAACAGAACTGTGTAAAATCCTACCTTTTACCATCACTCAAATCAATATGAAGTTCTCTGTCTGTGTATATGTGTAAAACTGGTATTTCCAGGTACCGTCCATGTCAGTGAACATGAAATAAAAAGGTAAAACAATCTGGTGATTCTGTTTCACAACACGTGTTTGCCTCTTTCAAAGTTGTAGCCTACTTAGGCACAAGAGAGAGATAAGGAAACAAGACACACGTTTGTGAGATTCTAAAAAACTTACGTCCTCTTCCAAGCAAGATTCAAGCGGGCACTTTATTATTAAAACAACAAATAATGATGGGTCATACCATGTGCAGGACTTGATGTTGAGGCTTTCTGAAATAGCAGTGGGAGAACTGGTGACGTAGTGCCTGTTTTCTTGGCTAATGCTCTGCTGGTTGCTCAGTTTCTGAAATATGGAATCTGATGCCAGTTTTGTTCCCAGTATAAAGGCCTTGCACTCTTTGTGCAGGAAAAGTGGTTAATTTTATCAGGAAGAGGGGACTTGCTTTCATTTTGCCTCAGCAAGTTGCTTGCTAGTGAGGCTTCTCTAGGCAGAAGGAAGATCAGGAATGCTTGGTGATACAATCCCTTGGTGACACAATCTCTTGAGATCATGTTAAAGCTCACATGGACTGAGAAAACTTTGCTCTTGATCTTCTATGTATGTTAATTTTAAGTTAATAAATTATCATGACATTAGTATCCATCTCAAATAAGACGTCAAGATTGCAAAGCAAAACGTGAGAGAGGAAATGCAAACTTTCCATTTTGCATTCTTTTGTTAACATGGGATTTGCCCTTCAGATAAGAATCACTGTTCTCTCTCTTGTTCCATATTGGTGCTGATATGAACCTAAGGCTAGTGTGTAGCTCTCTCACTCTACAGGACAGATAGTCTCAGGTGACATAAATTAATATTCAAAATAAACCCTTCTCTTTCATCTTCAAGGTAACAGATCTACTAGCTGATTTCTGTCCCCACCTGCCCTCAGTTACCCTGTTTCTCTTCATCTCTGTCAGTTTCTGAATACGAATTAGTTTTTCAACAATTAATTTACCTCACTGCCTCTGTAGGACATTAACTAAATTTCCAAGCCTCTCTGAGACTGGCATCACAACCATGACCTTCCATCCTGATAGATGGCTCTGCTGGAGACCACAGCAGGTCCAGTTGAGACCCAGGGAGCTGAGGGTAAGTGCAGAGCCAAAACACAGTTCAATCTAATTCTTAAATGAATGCTAGGAATCCCCAACACATTTAAGTTTATCGTTTATTGCCTGTAATTTTCTCAACTAATTCCAAATTTAATGACAGCTTTCAGCTTTGGTGTTCTCTTCTAATTAACGTACCAGTGACTGTGTATAATCTCTGCGTAAAGCCAAAAGCATCTTACATGATAATTACAGGGGGATCACAGCACCTACTGTTCAAGGAAGACATCTGTGAGAAAGGCCTTGCATGATAGTTAAGGTGCTGAGATTAAGTTGTACTTAACTTGTGCTGTTTCTTGTACTGCCTCGAAGCTCTTTTATTACTGGCTCAACATGATGCTGGTAAACTTTCAGGAAGGAAACAAAAGAACTGGACAGATTAAGCACAATCTTTTACACATACAGCAGAGGCTTCCTCAACATGGTGAACTTTTGAGGCCATTGGTTTTTTTGTGGAGTCATATTGTTGAGTGACTTTATATTTATGCCATAATAATTATGATGTAGTGGGTTGAAAATTCCTCTTTTACACTGCACGAGATGCTTTGCATCCACCTTTTGGCAGCTGCTAATGAAAACAATTCTGACTGCACAAAGCAGAAGGAAAGTCCAAGTGTGTGGCAGGAGCAGAATACCTTTGCTGCCTCTGTTAACTCAAAATTAGCATTGGTTACTTCATTTTAGACACATGCCCCCCCCAGCTGGAATGACAAGTGCCAGAGGGGCAATCACTAGGGAATACACCATATCTGTCTGTTTCCCAGTATGGAAGAGTACACGTCATGCACTTGGTCACAGTTACAGATACTAAGCTGAAAGGAAATGCCGTGTGTAGGTGAATGTTTTCATACATAGGCCTCATTTGCAAAGATGAGTGAGGAAACTGTGTCCAGTCTCCTTGTAGTACTTTGGTGGTTAAGTGAGAAAGGAAATTAAGTTCTAGTGGTCTCTGTGATGGAAAACATGAAGATAAACTCAGAAGAGGAACTCCTCATGTTATTTACAAAGTGGTGGTTCGCCTTTTATTAATTTCAGCACAGGACCATTTGTCAACATCTCTCTGCTCTGTGCACTTTTGTTCTGAAATGTGGTACTCAGCAAATTTTGAGTTCTGTGTCTTTTGTTGTTGGTTTTAGATTGACAAATATGCTCAGCGGGATCTGAAGAAAGGACTTCATTTGTATGGGACAGATGGAAATATTGGCCTCACTAATGCATGGAGCATCATTCAAACAGATGTAAGTCTGAGTTCTCTTTTTTTACCTCTTCGTCTTTACCTTCTGAGTTCTCTAACAGCATGTTCTGGATGTGAACCTAATTAAATCTCCAAATCCCAAGCCTCTCTCTTTCTCCCACCCAGTCAGCACGTTAGCAACTAAACTCTCTGCTTTTTGTAATGAGCAGTAATTTTTATTTATTTCTCATTTGACAGGGAATATCTTCTTTCTTTTAGAAGGTTATATTAAGTTGATGCCTCAATATCATGTAGTTCTGTGCTATGTGGAGGGTGAAGGAGCTGGTCAGACAGGAAACCAGCAGTACCTTCAAGGTCAGAGTGGGGGGGCTTATATTGGGATGGAGAGCAATAGCATAATAGCAAAGAACCTCTTCAACCCGTTTTTCATTTCTGTCCTGTCTCCTTTCACTGCTATTATTGTTCCCAATAATGAGTCAAAATGGAAACAGACCATGGTGTTTGCAACTTCCTCCTACAGTCAGTACGTTTTCCCCAGCAGAATTCAATCATCCTCAATCACAGGTGGACTGGGAATGTTTTTTGCTATGTTGCCGCCACTGTTCCTTTGCCCTGATTCTCTGACAGCCCTCTGCCAGTGTTCATCTCCTAAGGACTGGTGAGCATTGCAGCTGGCTTCCTCCTGTCCTTGTCTGAGGAAACACCATCACTGACGGTTCAGATTTATTAGCTCTGTACTTCTTGTTTCACATTCAGTTCAGTCAGTTCTCCTGGGGGTGATCTTTCTGGTTTCATGTTCTCTGCTTCTTGAATGGAAAAGTGCTCCAACTTTTCTTCTGCTTTAGGCAGAAGCACTTGCACTGCCTTGGCTTCATGCAGAAAATCTTGCAAAGCTTTCTCAGTTTCTCCTCAAGAGGTGCGAGTGTGGCACGGAGAGGAGGGCTTCAGTCTTGCCTGATGTCTTAAAAGGATCAAAGACAGTAACCTCTCCCAGTGCTCCGGAAATCTACCCTTATGGACAATACAGGGTAGCAGGAGCAACAGGCTGCTAAGAAATTATCTGAGAAATTAAAAACTGGGGATCACTAACAGACCAAAGAATTGACTGGCCAAACTCCACGTGCATCTTTGGGTCTGCAGGACCTGTCTTGTTGAGTGCAGTAGGTTGCCAGCAACACTCCTGTGTGTGAAAGATAAACAGCTCAGGTCCAGCAAACAAGCCAGTTCCAGTCCTGCATGCCAACAACTGCATGGGAAAAGTTCTTTCAGTTACCTTTAAAGGCCTCAGCATCTTGCAATATTGTTAGTATTTTCCTCTTCCGATACTTTTTCCTTTTTCCAGTACATCAAATATGAGAAGGCATCAATTACTGACAAGAGAAATGCATTTTGTGGTGCTAGCCAGAGAGTAAGCCATGTGAAATACCGATAAAATTTTTAATATCATTGCTTATATCTAACAGTATTAGATTTACTCTTTTACAGTAACTTTATGTGTAGTAAAAATGTAGTAAAAACTACCAATATTAAAACATTTCCAGGAAGTAATAATCTGCTTTTAGTGATACCCCAAGAACTGTTAAAAGCATATAGCAAAGGTGGGGGGAAAAGCAGTGTTTGAAGGACTCATGGGATATAAACACCACACTTCTGCTCCCCTTCATGTAAAATAGGTGTAACAATATATGCTATGTCTAATCCACACAGTCACATTTTTTCAAAATCTTCATGAGTTGATTGGATTCAGGAAAGATGTAAAAGAATAATGAGAATTTTGGAAAGTGACATTATGGTGAGAAATTGTAAACAGCTTGTACAAACAGGAAAAGATGAAGTAATGATGTGATTGCAGTCCTTAAAAAGAAACCAGGAAGGAAAAAGGGTTTTGAGAGAAAAGGGCTCTATAATTGATCCAAGAGCTAAAAACTCAAGTTAAGACACATCTGGTGGTAGGATGCCATTGTACAGCAGGACAGTAGATTCTTTTTCGATAAAGAACAAGACTTGGCTTTTTGCCTAAAGGAAGTGGTCACATTCTGTGACCAGCTTGGGTTTGAGGCAGGACTCCGTGGTCTGTGGTTTGTGTAGTGCTGCAAATCATGGTCAATTGTCCTGATAAGTCCTTTGGTCTTGAAATCCATTATAGTTTAAAGAGTGTCTTAGAAGTTTCAGATTAAACTCATGTTAGCTAACTCTCAGGAGCTCAGAAGCTGGCAAGAAAACGCCATCCCAGGGGCTGTGTGCAGCCAGGGGACATCACTCTCTCATGGCCACTGTGCAACTACCACGTGCCAGCTTGGCAGTACCACAGTGTCAAAGTCACAGTGCTCCCCATGCTGGGCACTGAGGACAAGAGCAAAGAGCTCCCACAGATCCATTTTTGCCACTCTGCATAATTGGTTTTCACATGTATCTTTCAAAACTGTGTGGGAATAGACTATTGCAGAGGTGCAGCAAAGACAATCCCATCATGGTTAATTATGTAAAACATTGCAGTTGAATAGTGCTATCTAAATGCCGACTTGGGGGGGTTTGTGTAATAATCATTATCTCTTACATCCCTAATCAGTAGAGTGTAATCACTGATTGGAGGATTAGGGTGATGCAGGGGATTTTCTGCAAGGGAAGTCCCAGCCCAGGCTTGCTGTTTGCATTCTGTCTCCTAAGGCTCTCAACACAACCCACAGTAGAGCGGCCATGTTGCCATATAGGATATATGACATATAGGACAGCGTCTTACCTAATGGGAGACATCAGTCACTGGCTGAGCCACGGGCTGTGTCCATATGTGGATGGAAAACAGCAGCCTCACAAAAACAAATGTGCCATGTAAAAAACATGACAGTAACAGAAATCATAATGAGCCCTTCTCCCTTGTCCCCTCTGCACTTGCAAGCCTTTCTTTGCAAAAGTATTTTTCAGAGCTTGAGCAGTGGTTAAGGCAGTAGCTCAGACATTCTGGCATCGTTCTTCATTTCTCCCAAGATTTAGTTAGAGACCATCCCCATCCTGCATTCACTAGGTACAAGTGTGTGTGGCAGCTCTGCCTAAAACAGGAGGAAAAAGTTTTTCCAGGAAACAGAACCACATTTAGATGGCATTGGCCTTCTGTAGGACTGGCCAGTCACAAACCAGACGGGAGTTTTGACTGGGAGTGTGGATACCCAGTGCACACAGTGACTTGTGAGTGGTGATTATTTCTTTGTCTAAGCATGAAAGGCCTGAGCACTTTTTGAGGATGGCTTTCTTCTCTGAAGCCTTTGTGCCTTGAGAAATGGTTTTCCTGTTTTTAACAGAAGCATACAATTTTCAAGAAACGGGAAACAACAGAAAAACAGGGCCTGTCTTTTAAGAGGAAGTTGCAGTTTTGGGTGATGCCTGAGCTGTTCGTGTTACCGATGAAGGAGGTGGATTAAGCTGCACACCTGCAAAGTGTATGAGAGGAAAGGCAGTGGATTCATTTTGCAGTCCTATTAAGCCTCTAGGTCAGGGAGCTGTTTCAAATCAGAACATTCTATTGATTTCTTTTTAATACCTTCAGCTAACCAAACTCACAGCCTTTCTCAATAGTGTTTCAAACCTTAAAAGGATCAGAAACACAAGCAGATGAATTCTGCGTGTCATGACTGAGGACTACAAAAGCTTACAAAGTGATTTTTAAACATGACTAAAATTCTAATAGTTCAGGAGGTAAGTTACCCTGAACTGCATTACACTCCTTACCCACCAGGACTGGTTAAAGTTACCGGTGGAAATCATTGGAAAATGAGAAACAGGCATTAATTTTTAAAATGTTGCTTTATCCCCAACATCTTTCTGATCAATATTTGAACACTTCTCCTTTTAACTAACCAGGCAGTAATTTGAGAGGCATGCAGAAAACCTATTAGCTTCACTAAAGTGAGCAAATTCAGCTCACTTTTGCTGCTGTGTGATGCCTTTTCATGTCTATTTAGACCACTGTAACTGAGAAGAAATTTGATCCATCTCCCTTTACCCAGTCATTGATTCTGTTAGATCAAGCCATACTTCAGAATTACTGCTGAAGTAGTCCAAACCACCCATTAAACATGATTTTTAAAACAAAACAATATTATTCATCACTTTTTACAGTGATGGAGGAAAAAGGTGTATAGAAGGCCCCCTACCCTATCTCTAGTTCTTTGCCACATTCACAAAACCAGAAAACAAGGCATTGCTAAACAACTGTCTGCAACAGGATTTGAATATCTGTTTATTTTCATGAACCCTATCCCAGCCTAACTGACTTTGCAGGAATTTGGCAAAGAAGATAAGGCCTACTTGGCCTTCAATATTGGGATTACCCATAAAATACGTACAAGTGTCCAACTCCTTACCACTTCTGTTGCACAGAGATAGAAACTTCTTTAAACTCCCTTTTAAAGTGTTAGTCGGGGTACCCCCAAATAAACACTATTAGTTTGTAATTGTTTATAGAAACCATAAATATATTGTTTGCTATTGAAAGCAGGAACAGAACTAAGGAATTAGGCAACCTTGTTTAACTCTATCACTTAACTAGTGAAGGGAACAAGACAGGACTGTAAATGTGACCAAAAAATGAATGTGGTTGTAGCAAGAATCAAGTCTTCAATTGTTTCATGCCTGGCATTGGCAGAACATCAGCCTTTGTGGTAGAACTGGCTACAACAACCTGCTGGTGAGAGAAATTATCCTTCGTGCGCCCTGAGCTTTCTCCATCCTCCAGGTGTAGGCCTGTCTCCAACTATCCCTGCTTAGAAACCTTGCAAATTTTCAAAAGAGAACATTGTTCTCAAATCTAAGAGGACTCTAAAAAAGTCCTCAACATTCCCCTTTCATCTCCCTCAGCAATTTGGCTGCTTACTGTTCAGCTGCATCAGCCTGGGATAAATCAGTTGCTTGTAACATGATCCAAAACCACTCCTACACTCTCTCTATTCTACTTGGACATACATAGTGAAGTCTCTGAGTTTATTATGAGCTGATTTATTATTATGAGCTCAGTTCACTGAGCTCTCAGCTTATCTGCCTTTCTGGCTTCTTGCTGGACCCCTTTGCTGCATCTGAGCTGGTGACCCATTCAGTCCCATTGCTGCTCCTTTCCTTGTTCCTGCATCTTTGACCTACTGCAATGGATCGGTGGCCCTGCTCCCTAGAGATGCCAGTCACTGGACTTGGCTTTCACTGAGCAGTGCTCCCTCACTTGCTTCTGCACTTTCAGTGGTGTTAACTCTTCTGTATTCATCACCTCCTCTCTTTTAGGACTATGGCTCATCCGCGGCTTAATCCCATTGCTCATCCTTCCTTTGTCTTCCAAAGATACTTCTTCCAGTTATAGTTACAGACATCATTTCTTCCAGTCCCAAGACTATTGATCCTCTGGTACGTCCTTCTTTTATACTTTGAAGTTCTCTTAGCCCATTCTCCTGTTGCTATGTCTGCCCTGCTCTTGTACAGAGAATCTTTGTGGGCAGGCAGTTTGTGTCTAACTGCAGCTTATCTTCATAATTGCATCCCTTCCTATTTTCACCTTGTGGTTTACCAGGAATTTTTACTCTTTGGCGTCCCAAGCCTAGCTTATGGCCTAGCCACCTCCTGCTTCACAGGCTCCATAGGAGCAGCTGTCCTCAACTTGTTAGTGAGCACTTGGCTTCAAAACCCATGCTTCATCTTCATCTCCTTAGTCTGTCAGACTGACACCTTCAGCCATGCATTATTATGGGGAGAAGGAGTCTAGTCTTGATTTATGCAAACTTGCGTCACTTGTGTTTGGCCAGAACATCACTCAAATGTCTCAGCCCTTACCGCTGCACTCTCTACATCACAGATGAGCCACATTTTTAAGGCTTGCTGTTTACAAGCTGTCACTTCTCACTGTCTGTCAAAGAGCTGCCTCCTGACTCTAATGATGACAGCCTGCAAGACCTTCTTCTTGTTAGATTTCCAAATAAACCAGCCTTCCTCAAATGCACGCCATGTGTTCCAGGCTGCTCCTACCCACTTTTGGGACCTGTTACACATGGACCTCCTGTTTCCTGTGCAGGAACATAGAGGAAAAAAAGAAAGGCACAAGCTTTTTTTCTAATTTCACGTCAGTTTGTAGAAAATGAAGCCTGTAAAGTCGCAAATCAAACAGTTGCAAGTGGAGGATTGAGTCCTGCCACGGACCAAATCAAAATTCAGAGCAGAAACTTGAGGAGAATAGATGTCAGTCCAGGAAAGTTTTCTGTCTTTTCTTTGGCAGAAGAAAAACTCTGCTGTAAGCACTGAAACATCTCTATCAAGGAGTACTTTCTGAGTGCCTGAAGCATCATATGATGCATGAGGCAGCGTGTGACACCTCTGCCCTCTATGGGTCTGGAGTGGCACATTTTGTGTGTGCAACAAGACCTGAACACTACAACTCCACCTACAGCCTGAACTCTACAACTCTTATATAACAAAGGAAAACTCTCCCTCAAGCCAGTGTAAACATCAGGATCTCAATCAGGTCTTTGGCCCTGGTGATGCAGATGTCTGCATGATTATGAGTCTGTCAGAGCAGGAGGAGTGGTCTCTGTAGGGATGCGAAAAAAAACTCTTCAGGCTTCTATAAAATCACATTTGAAAAAATAAGATCTTGGCAAGTCATTTTGGGACTATGTAGGTGGCTGGCATAGCCCTGAAAAAGTGCGAGGTACTGTGAATAGCAGAGAGCAGTTCTGCAGCCCAGTGTTGTCTTGTTTTATTCACTGGTGCTGAAGTGTCTAAATACCAACAAATTCATACTTTCGAGTCTGCATAGGGGCAACAGATGGTGTATACATCTCTATGGTAATGAGTCCTAGCTTGTTTTGTATCACAGGAATGTACCAGTTCCCAAGGGGGAAGATGGCCACAGAGCCATTCCCTGCACCGCTGAGTGTTTCCTGTACCTGTCATCCCACTGCTGGAGCCGAAGAGACCTTTGGATTTAGCAGTGTTGTGATCTCTGCACACACTGTGTCATTGTAGGCAGGCACTTAAGGCACCACTATCAGAGCAGCATCAAACGATGACATTAAAGAACTGCACCATAGAGAGAAGAGGAGGAAATACATCTTTTGCTGACTTTCAAAGGTGATTAGTAATTAACAGCTTAGTGAGAAATTTGCCTTGTTTACTTCAATCATGATCCCAGAAGTAGTGTGCCGTAGAGATCCCAGTATCTTCATCTCTTGGGTGCTGTACCTGTACCTTTTTTCCTGACAACAAGCTGCAAACAATAACTCTGCTCAGTCAATAACTCAATCTCAGGACTTGTCTGAGGTTGTCCAGTTTCAGCTCCTGAAGTGTCCTCCCACTGCAAACAGGTGCCTTTGCTTCTTGCATCAACATTAGCTGCATACAAGGCCATATTTAAACATAATAAAAGTGGAGGAAAGTGTCTGTTTGGGTAAAGCTGAGGAAGTACTGTATTTCTTTAAAATATCAAACCTCTGCTGGCATGATCAAAACGCACTGAGTGTCAAATTCCAGGAGGCAAAGTCAGAACAGGCGGAAGTCAGTGACAGATCACACTTAGGGTATCACCTCGGTTCATCTTTTTCCAGTTCAGATGCTGTGGAGTCTCCAACTACACGGACTGGTTTGAAGTGTACAACACAACCCGGGTGCCAGACTCCTGCTGCTTAGAATTCAGTGAGAACTGTGGGCTCCATTCCCCAGGGACCTGGTGGAAAGCGGTGAGTAGCTCTGTGGCACACGGCAGCAGCTGCCTTGCAGCCCAGGTGAAGGGCAGGCAGGTAGTCATTTGCAGGGCTGTGCAGGTGATAAGCTGTGCACCTCATTCATCTATCCTAATTCACCTTTCAGCAGGGGTTTTCAGAAGGCTCCTGTTGAGCTGTGGCCTTTGACCTCCAATGAAACCTCCTATTTAGTAATTTTTATGAGCTGATTTCCTTCCTGTAGGCTCTAAGCTGTTGCTTCACTTTGCTGACAGGTCCATTCCAACACTGATCTGCAGCACAGACTAGTGACATCTAGCTAGGAAATGACAGGAATGTCCTTTTTAGTGTCCCACCTACTGAAGTCAGGTAGCAATAAAGGCAAGTGGTTCATGCACACACAGGCCCTGGAGCAGCAGCCACAGCTTATCACAGCCCAGGCAGTCCTGAGGCAAGAGGACTGTGTGAGCCTGGAGCACCCTTCTCCCACCAGGAACTTTCTTTTAGGGGCTTCCACTGCACAGTAGGAACTGTGGGAACTGTTCCACTGAGTTGCCAGCAGCATTTTTTTTCAGTGAGTTTCTGCACTTGCCCATAATCAAATTCAAAACTCCATGGGATAATTTCCTTACAATGGCCTCAGCAAGATCTTTCTGGAACAGATAGTCAGAGCCTAAAAACGTCTCTGAAATTAGCTCAGCAATTCTTTGTGCTAATTACAGGTAGTGCAATTACACAGGAGGGGTGTGGAGTAAGGCCATCTGATGAAGTGGAATTATAACTAAGTTGTGCTGGTTCTAATGGTTTGTGAAGACAATGAGTAAAGCTCTCTTGGCCACTTTCTAATGAGATTTTATTTGCATGGATTGGCACTTGCAGAGGCTGAGTTCACATCAAACACAGCTTCCTTATAATTCTTGAGTAGCTCCAGGTCATTTTCTTTAATTTAAGGACTGAAAAGTTCTTCTATTTTATTCGGGGTAGCAACAAAATCAGTGCAGGTTAATACCCTGGCTTCTGGTGGGCATTAATAGCTTTTCCTTCATACGTATGTAAAACCCACTAATTGAAGGCTGAATGGTTCTTGGCAATGAACATTTACAAGAAGGGGGGCACTGTTTTTGCACAAGGTTGTCTTATAGACATTATTATTTAAAGAAAGGTTTCACTTGGGCCAATTCCACCCTCCCCAAAACTGGACCAGTGAAACAGGGCTAAAGCTCCTGCAGAATTGAAAGCAGGAAGAAAATAATGGAGGCGTGCCCATACTGCAACTTGAAATGATGGAAAACAGTATTAAATGGGCCCATGTGCAGCAGGAGCAGCTACTGAGCCACGCACACTGGGACTTTTGGGTTTCGTGTGTATGTATGTATTGTAAGAAGTATTTACTTCCCTGAAACCTGTAGAAAATGAAAGCCTTATTCTAAGGTTCTAACTGCTTCTAGTTGGGTTTTAGAGGGCAAAGAGGACCCAAAGCCAGTGCTTGTTTATTTGTTGTAGTTTAACCCCAGCTGGCTACTAAGCCCCACACAGCTGCCTGCTCGCTTTCCCACCAGTGCGATCAAGGGGAGAAGCAGAAAAGTGAGAAAAGAGTGGGTTGAGATAAAGACAGTTCAACAGGGAAAGCACAAACCATGCTCTGTGTAACCCGTGCTCAACGATAACAAAAACATCTCCAGATTATCAACCCTGTGTTCAGCCCAAATCCAAAACGCAGCCCCATACCCACCACTGTGGAGAAAATTAACTCCGGCCCAGCCAAAACCAGCACAGTAGTTTTAGTTACTGGCTCAATTTATATGGCGCAGAGCTCATGCAGCATTTTGGAGGTGCACTTTCTTGTGTCACTAGGATTAGTACTCCATGTTCAAGCTTCAACCCAAAAATACATTGTAGTTGCTCCAGCACTGACATGATAATCCAGGCTACCTAGCAGCTAGGTCACATCTGGTTTTTTCTCTGGCTGTATATTCCCAGGAGAGTAGAGCTGTGTATTTATGGCTAATACAATTTTCTTGTTTTGGTTTTTTTTTTAGCCTTGCTACGAAACTGTGAAAATATGGCTCCAGGAAAACTTACTGGCAGTGGGAATCTTTGGATTGTGCACAGCTATGGTGCAGGTACAGTTTAATATCAATTTTCAAATCCTAATTGTAACTAAGTAACCACAGATTCAGATATATTCTGCTCAATCAGGTTTTAATAATTTTGCATTATGGTAGAGGAAAATTCTGCAGGACTTCAGTACTTTGTGTTTTACTTTAGTTAAAATACTGTGTACAAGACACAGAACTAGGAATACTGCACAGTTTTTTATGATGCACTGCAAAGAGCTGGCACTTTATCAAGTGGTTCATCTAAGGCTGAAACTGGACTTGGGAGGGAAGACTGGACTGGAGACACCTGAGCAGGGCAGGATGAACTGCCTTTAGGGTATCTGTATTTGTCCAGTTATTCTCCAGAGAGGACTTAGGCTAAATATCCAACTTCAACATAGTCTAAAGGTGGCTTAAGTCTTCAACCTCATCCCTCAGGCCTGGGGTAAGTTACAAATGTGGTCCCCATTAGTCAAGCTTGCCAATAAACCCATGCTCCTTTGCTATTAATGGCAGGGAAACACGGTAGGTAAGATTGTCATAGACTTGCCTATCAGATTTTTGAGTTGCAGTTCTTTCCAGTGTGACTTTGGTCAGAGAAACATCTGTTGTCGATTGCTTTGTCTCTTACATGCCTGTGCCTTTAATCCAGCCTGCTGTGGTTGTGCCACAGTCTAAGCACCAGTGTCACAGCCTGAGGATACACAGGTGAAAACTGTGCTGGAGCTCAGGCTGGTTCAAAGTCCCTTTCCTAAATTCAGTGAAGATCTGGCTTTAGTTTTGAGGTCCCCCTCTCTCACACTCAATATGCAAGCACAAAGGATGGCATTGCTAAGCTAATTAACATCATGTAACTGAGATTAACCCATGGTGGTTTGGTGTTTTCCTTTTTTTTTTTTATTTTGCCTGGTACGCCACTAGCAGCAGCAGGAGAGAGCCTGGCATCAGAATTCTACTCACATTCCCACTAATGACAGATTAGGCAGAATGGCACATATCTTACTCTCTATATGCCATGTATTGGCTGCAACTTATTAATGCAAATGCCTGACGCCTCTCAGGCCCAAATTCAGTAGAGTTTTGGGGTTTGTTCCAGTATAGTAAGCAGATATACTTAGGGAAAAAATCATAAGGTCATATGGCAGACAGACAATTTATGACTTTTGTTAATATATTACCATAATTAAAAAAACAACAAGCCAGCTTTTGAGCATCCATTCAGCATTTAGGGTATCTTTAAAGGATACACTAAAACCCCCAGCAGCCCATATTAGAGTCCTCCTCATAAATACCCTAAATAGAATCACATTCTAAGACAATACTACCTTTCTGACAGAAAGACATTGCTAGTTTGCATGAGAGAAAACACTTCAGACAATTTAAAAATGCAAATTCATATTCCTAGTAAATGCTGTGCAGTGCAGGGAAAACACCTCAGAACAGAACAGATTTTCAGTCTGTCTTCCAGCTGCATGGTGTGATTGAATCTACCTGATGATAAAAGTTTCTGTGCACTGTCACCTAAAATGAGCTGGACTCCCTCTGTTGCTGCTGTTTCAGTGTTGTTCTGGCCCTAAGCACGTGACAGTTTTTCATGTTAAGAATCTTATGGAATCATATAGTGACATAATTTGAAGGACATACAGCACATGCAACAGGAAGAAGAATCTTCCTCAGTTGTGAATGCTTCAAGTCATAAATCATATTCAGCCACCTCTGTTTTGTTATGTCGCTGCCCCCAAGGGTGTTGCTTTGCCAGGAAGCAGAAGACAGTGTGCAGGGACACTTCCAAAAGGCCAGTGCTTGCTCTAAACAGCACACCAAAACCTAATAATCTGATTTCCCTGTGGAAGAAGGAGACTTGAGGAAGTTTAGCAACTTTATAACCATTTTTTTTCTTCATAAATGTAATAGTGTGTGTGTACTCATATATTCTTTCAAAGTACTCATTAGCAGGAGCTATTACTCATGTAAAGACTAAATTTGAAGTGGTCAAATTAAATGCTTAAAGCAGAATTCATACCCTAAAATTTTCTACCTGGCAGACCTTCATTTCAGTGACATCTCTTAGAGTGGTGTTGCACAGGGAAAGCAACAAACACTTAGTACATTCATGTAAGTACTTCAGCTGGAAGGAAAATAACTCTCCCCATCCACTTTTGATGAAGTAATCTACCAGAGGCAGCACAACAGGTCAGTGCTTGGCTGGGAGAAGAACCCCCACCTTCCTGCTGCTTCTCTAGAACCGGCTGAGTAGAAAAACACATCCATTGTTGATGAGGCATTGATGGCCATGATTAATGGATGTTCAATCTCCAGTGATTCCCCCACAGGGACCTGTGCACACATACACTTGGAAAAGTAGAGTACAGTCAAGTAAACCACAGCATCCGTAGGGCCAGGGATGAACCCAAAGTCAGCTATAGGGATACCCACACAGCCCACACAGCTGTGGATTGCTGCTATAAAATATTTTCAAGCAAAAGACATCCAAACTTTTTTGAGTATACTTCTTTCCAGTATCTAGTGGTTGCTCTTGATGGAGAAATCAACTCTCCCCTGCTCTCACTGTTCATTCTGTAAAACAGCAATGCAGATAAGGACAAAAGGCAGACAGACACTAGGAACAGAACAAGGACATGAACGGGCAGGAAAAGCAGTATGTGATATGTCCTCCTGTGTGTGAACAAAACCAGTGTCATGCTTTTCTCTTTTTTTCTTGTTATTTCAATAAATAGGGGTTTTTTACTTACTGAAAAACGATTGTTTGTTGTTTTTTTTCTCTTAGATTCTCGGACTCACCTTTGCAATGACCATGTATTGTCAGGTAGTCAAGGCAGACACCTACTGTGCATAGATACCATTCCCAATCTTTCTGCTTCTCCTCCAAAGGACACAGGAGAAATCTCCTTCATGCTCATTCATCTGACCTTTTTCCCCCCTCTTTGTACTATAAACTGTGTATAATGCTATCTTTCTGAAGATTTTGTGAATCACCCCACTTTACTGAAGGAGGAAGAAAAGAAAAAGTCAGTACTTGAACTGGCACAGGTAAGAAGCAGCCTTGTCTTTAAGCAGAGGAAAACCTCCAAAGAGCAATGGTTCCTTTTCCATGGCCTGTGGCAAGGCAAGAGGGGCTGCTTACGAGGGGCTGACTGCAAACCCACATTAGGAAAAGATGGCACTGAGGCAACCTCTGCAAAAGCTGCCAGGCTGCCTTCCCTGCATTTCCTGGTCTGGAAGAGAGGACATAGAAAATAAATGTTCTTCAGCAAGAAGGTACAGAGTAGCTAGCACTGAATGCAATTGTAATTTTACTACAGTTTGCACACAGATAAAATGTCAAGATCGAGCAGCCCTGCCTCCAAGTGTCTCAAGATGATTTTGTAGCCAGGAGAGGATCATCTTCAGAAATACGTTGTTTTAAAGGAGTATTTTTAATCTTACGCGCTGCAAAGTCAGGCTTTTAATCAGAATCTGTACAGCGAGATCCTGGCTGTTCATGGAAAACAATAGTGGACATTGCCTCACTTCCTAATTGCCAGTGGCATATAGATGGTTGACTGTATATGTTATATATATTACATTCATAAACACATACTTTTCTGAAAGGAGGTGAAAATACCCAGCATCTAACCTCAGAAAGAGGAAACCTTTCCTATTTTACATTCCAACTGAAATAACCAAGTATTATTTCTTGTACAAGGCACTATCACTTATACCTCTGGGAAACAAGTAATTACTTTCAGCTGTATCTTCATTTCAGTAAACAACTTGTGAGTGGGCTCTCTCTGTCAGTCTACTATGGTTATATTTTTTATCATCCCTGTTTCAAGTAAGTCTGCCAAAAAATATCACTCATTTCCACACTTGAAGATGTGTACAAAGCTGTCAGCTGTTCCTTCCCTGAATCTCACCATTTCATTAATTTACTTTGGGTTAACATCATCTGGAGGTATGATAGAGTTTGCCTTGCTGAGGAAAAATCTTTTGCACATTGCTCATTTTTCTGAGAGTTATTAAGACTTCAGATGCTTTTATGCTTAGCTTTTTTTTTTCCTCCCAGCTGCACACTGACAACAGCCAAGACACATCAGTCTCTGTTAGAACTCGAGTCACTGCTCAGTGCTCTTTTTCAGATGCATTTTCCTTCACCTAGCTGCTGGCTAGAATATAATCCACACTTTCTGGAATATCACAGAATCACAGAAATATGCAGAAATCAAAACCATAACTTTCCTTATCTGGGGAACAGCCATTCATTGATAACAGAAGTAATTTATGTAGTACCCTCCTCTGCACATCTTCTGGTGATGAGGTTAAGAATCGGATGTATCCTGTTGTTCAAACAAATAATTCCCTGCCAGCAAACAGCTCCAGGTAGCGCACATGTGCCAGGGAGAAGCTGAAGCACTCCAGGGAAAGGACGCAGCAGGGAACAGGCAAACAGAGCAATGCAGATGGCCTGCTCCCTTCAGCCAGCCTTTGAGGGGCTCTCAGCCACTGACATTTGGACCAGGGAGACGACCATGGAGCCCTGTTTTCCCAGGAAGCTCAGTGCAGCCATTCCTGCAGACTGGAAGCATCCATCAAGCTCATACAGAAAGTTAGCCTGCTACAACAGCAGGTCTCAGCTATGAGTGACATTTTGTGTGCTTTGATTTAAAGGCAATTTCCAGCACAAAGCTGGACTTGCCAACCCACAGCCCATTGAACAATCCCCTTTACACCCATAACTAACCCTTTCCTGGACCTGCACTATTTGACAGATTCACTCTTTAGGTTTGGGGTTTTTTTTTGTTTCTTTGCTGATTTCCTGCAGTCTTCCCACTCTCAGGCATGAGCTACTCCATATTTTCTGGGGAATTACTTAGGACAGTCTGGTGTTTAAAAGAGCAAGTATCTTCCAAAATCTTACCCCCATGGGGCATTTAGCTGTGCAGGCTAAGGTTAAAGTAATGTATTACTTGTGTGCATTTTATGTGGCTTCCCAGTCACTTATCACAGCAACCTCCCCACCACTAAAGGATTTTCCTGTCATGCAAGAAAGCTCTGACAGATGTTAACCGAGCTGAGCAAGTAGCCCACACACAGGTGCCCTGCACTCCCAAGCAAGAAGCTCACTCATGGTGTTGCAAGCACCACAGTCTCCATTCTCTCTGCTTCTTGAGCCTAGGCTGACCTGCAGACTGTCCTGCTCTGCTAAAGATGGTGTAAGTTTGTTCCTTCTCTCTCTCTACTCTGTTCTTAACCTGCACAGACACAATTCCAGGTTAGCTGCGCCATTAGTTCTTGCTGTGGTTTACAGTTTGTACACAGGGGTGCTTCTGCTGACAACTCAGAGTTTCTACCACTGAAAAGCAGCCTGACAGAGTGATGAATACATTAATAAAACATCGATTTTTTTTGAGACAGATAAAAGGTAGACAAGTCTAGTTGTAGTGATTCCTGCCATTAAAAATTAACACAGAGACAGCAGGCTGATGATGGTTCAGTTGATAGGAGCAAACCATTGTGCAGAACTCCCACAGAGAGCAACTCATCAATTTGCTTGATGGTGGTGTAGGGAAAAGAGAGATCACAAACCCTTCTCTCCTGTGAGTCTCACAGCAATATGTGCTGAGCTCTTAGAGCACACTGCTAGACTTCAGCTAAAGCTTCAGTAGAAACAAAATATGGGAAACAGACTGGAGACAAGGCACATTTTGTGGTTTCCTCTAATCATTTTCCACAGTTCCGGTGTCTTTACAAGATAAACTGCCTTGGTTTTCAAAAACAAGTATCTAAAGGGAGAATAAGCAACACTCACTTTGTAAATCCCAGTCACTGCAACAAAAACAGGTAGTTGGGGAAAAAAACAAAACAAAAGAAAACCCACAAACAAAAAAACCCTCAAGCGGACAAACAAACTCTAGATCACATATTGCTGCTAGTAATTCTTTTCTAAATACCATCCTTCCACTACCAACTAAGATGCTACTGCAAGTTGTTCATAATTTGAACTGGACTGTTTTGTATATTTGATGTAATTAACTCTCTCCATACAGACCAAACAGATGTTACAGTGCTACAGCATTAGGAGCACAATCCAGTTTCAAACCTCTGAACATACTGTGTATAACAAGCCTCAGACTTACCATATTTTCTTAAGAGCATTGCATCCTTTCTCTGCTGACAAGGTCAGAAGATTTTGTGATGTGTAACAGCAACAATCTTTAAAAAAAAAAAACAAAACAAAACCAAAAACAATGCAGTTCCATTTTACACATAAAACTTCACATTAAACTAGTTGATTATAAATAACCTGTAGTACATAATATCCATTTGAAAGGCTGCTGCTATTGAATGCAGGCAGAGCAACACAGAAGTCATTCCAATTGCTTCTATTAGCGTCTTGTCACTTTTAGTAAAGTCTTTTATATAATTTTGACTTCTTATCTTTAAACATGAAGGAGGACTCAATACATTTAAATTAAAGGCAGAACCAAAGGCAATAAAGGAGCACTCCTAATTTATTCTCATTTCTGTTTCTGGTTAATAACAAGATATGAAGGCACAGCACATATGGCTGAAACTACTGAATTCAGCAGCATCAGGATTTAGCTTTTTAGACTCAGCCCAATGTACTTTTGGCTTTTCATCTTCACAATTATTAAAAAAAAAAAACAAAACCAAAACCATGTATTTAATAGAATATAGTTTATTTTCCCGTACTGGCACTAGGGCCAAATCGTACTACTGGTACAACAGAATTACTTAGCTCCTCATCGTACAGTGCAGAATCACTGAAATTCACTCCATTTTCTGGTCTATGAATAGTTCTTTGATCTTCCCCCTCAAATCAGACTAACTCATAAAGGTTTATTCTTCCATTTAATAATTACCATTTAAATGCACCATTGTAGGCTTTATAATATGGAGAGGAAGGAGCTGCACAGAAGCTGTAAAAATACTCTGTCTTGAATCAGCACTAGGGCTGCCATGGGACTCCACTCAAACTCTCACGTCTCACGAACTGATAAGAACCGGTGACACTGAGTACGCGTGGCTCTGGGCTGCCTCTTACACCTTCCCAGGGTAGGACAGGAGGTTGTCAGCATGGACAAAGTCACAGCCTTTCATTTACCCCCTAGCTTTGGTGTTGTGCTATAAATGTGGCACCAAAGGTAAGCAACAGAAACCAGCAGTTGTTGTGGCATTTATTTTAATCCCAGGCTCTTTATTTACTCTCTACTTAATTTACCTGCAGGAATTTGCTAAGTGTGAATGATCTTCATAGATATTGAGTTAGACAGTTAGAAAACACATTGGGACTTGCCATGGGAAATCTTGTTTGGATTCCATTGTGAATTCTCCTCCCTTGTCACTGGTGTCTTACCACAGTGGGCAGGTCTCCTCGGTTCCTTGGATTTTGTTGCTGCAATTACAATGGGACATTTTTGTGCATTCATATGAAGAACAAAATTTAAAATATACATTTTATTTTTTAAAAGTTATTAAATATTCTTTAAAGTTTACAACAGAATGTCTTTTGTATTCTTTATAAGCAACTGCACTACAAGCTGAACAGTGATTCTATACAGACCCAAGGATGTGTGTGTGTGCAAGTGCCCACACACTGTATGCAATTTAACAAAACCCTACAGTGTTCTACTTCTTTGTCATCTCTCATTACCTTTGATTTGACCTATCCTTCCTTACAGATTTGGTTTTATTATTATAATTATTATTTAAGTGGCTTACCCATTCCCAGGTAAATTTACACCCCTCTTTCCTCTTAAGGACAACCTGAAATTATGTGGTAGTCGATAACAATTCAGAAACTACTGGGAGATCAGGTTTAGTGTTAAAAAAATACTCAGACTCAAACCCAATTATTTTGTGTTTGCAACTTGTCTGTTACTGATAACTTTGAAACAAAAGGACTCATCTTTTTCTGAGGTAGTTGCTTACATTCAGAAATTACATAGAAAAACTTGAAAAATTAACAACAAAATGTTTTTAAATGGAACAACTAGGAACTCGTACTGTGTCAGATCAGAAGAAACTCTGGTTAGCTAGGTATGTTATCTGCAGTAATGCCTAACTGCCTTTTTTAATACAATTTGTTGTACCCTACAGGTCAAACAGCTTCACAAGTGAAATTGCCACTAAGCTGTGCATTCTGAACAACAAGAAGGTGTGCTGTTGAAATTGTAATGGGAGAAGTAGAGACCCAGAGGTTTTAGAGGTTGTTGCAGGAAGCATCATAAGGGATAACCCACACCTTCAGTGGAAGGTTCTTAGAGCTCCCTCAGTTTAGCAGAGATGTTTACATTACTTGAATTGACTTCATCCCATTAAGTGCACCATTGGATGGTCTCATTAACCACATCTGTCTTTAATCCCTTTTTGACTTTGGGAAACTTTACACTTAAGTGTTGCAGTGTAGTGGTGAATTTCACAATTTCTTCATGTTGCATTTAAAAGAGTCCTTCTTACATGGATTTTAACATGTTGCCTTTCAATTTCACCATTGGTTCTATACTTCAGGAACCATAACTTAATGATGCTTACGAAAATATATGGGCTCAGAGCAGCAGTATTACCTTTACAGCTTAATTTGCCTTTCCACTAAAGCTTAACCCTGGGTAATTGAGTACTCTATTGATATTCAAGATCCCATTGTTTCAAACAACTATGCCCAGTGTGCCTTCCCCCAGCAGCTATCCCAGTTGTCTTTGCTTTTCAACTACATGTTGGCATAGACAGAGTTGTTTCTACTTTAATCGACGACTAGACAAGTGTTTCACCTGACATCCTGCTATTTTTCCAAAGTACACTTAACATAACCTGGAAATATCAGGCCTAGCTGATTATTCTGGCTGTGTAGTACAAAGTACTTTCTGTCTGCATGGCGATAATTTTCAAGGAGAATTAAGGGCAGCTTATGAAGCTTCATCCAAAGTTCTGTCTTGACACATGAAAAGTGCAAAACACAGAGCCCTATGTTTCTTATCTTACCATGTTAAAAACCCCAAACAACTAAGGAATCTGTCATTAATAACTCATCTAGCGAATGCCATTTGAAAGGTGGTTTTTCTGAAATCCTATCAGTTGCCTGTGGTAGGTCACTTTACCCTAGGCCTTGCTTCCTTGTCTCCCCTGCAATAAACTGTTTCCCCATGGAAATGCTGTATGTTCACTAGAAATCCTGGGGTTTGTTTGGGCCTGCAAGAACAGCTTAGTTTACATTCCTCCCTCCAACAGCCAGAAAATATTCACTACCAAATCTACACCAGTCCGTGTTAGACAGCTAAACAGAAGTCCTGTATCTTAGGATGAGGGTTTTTAATGAAGAATTGGCTGATCAGTTGAACCGATTTCTCAAACAAGTCCCTGGTATCTGTTATGCAGAAATTATTTAGGCAGAGCAGAACATTTTGTCACTACAGAATTGCTTAACAGAGACTTCCCTGTACTTGCAATTAAAGGATAATTTGAAAGGATGGGATAATTATCCACTATAAACTTCCCTTTATATTCCCATGGTATTGCTATTACAGAGTATAGTTCAAATCACAGGCAACAAAATAAAACATATAACTGTATATAGTTAAATACATAGAAAACAAAAATTTATAGAAAGCAAAGTACAGCGTAAAAAACCCCCAATTGTTAGTATGTATTGCTTATGTGTCTGTGTCTCATATGGACAGTGACAAGAGTTTCAGGTACAAAGCATTCATCCTGAAGTTTAACTAAAAGTTACTGGAGAAATACAGGGATTTCAGGAACTGGTTTCTGAAAGTCTATTCAGATGCAGTTCATCATTTCCCTCCTCCACAAATACTTTTTTTTGGCCCTAAAGCTTAAGTCCATCGCTGCTCCAGCCCTCCCACCTCTGCCATTTAAATCTGCTGTTCTGCACACAAAAATACTTGGCTGGTCAAAGTACCAGTCTGTCAAATGTGGAGGGGATTTGGTGGCTTATATTGTATAAATTTTAGTGCCCGATGATAAGACATGTTACATGGCTTTACAAAATCCAGGTTTAATACTGAGTTAGGAGACCACAGTCTCTAGTGAACAGAGAAAAATAACTACTGTGACCAAGTAATTCATGCAGCCTGGTTCTGGACCTAAGTAGTGACTGAATCTGAGTTGCTCTTGACGTCCTCAGTTCCTTGATGTGAGCCTGCAAATTGCTAGACAAACACTGTTACCAAGCAGAACTGTCAGTAGCTGTTTAGCATTCTCCAGAGACTAATGCTGCAGGGATTCTTTTTCCATTTTTTTTTAACCCAGTTTACCTTGGAAACTTGCTCAGTGTTATTGTAACAGCCACAGATGCAATTAACAGATTCTGGTATTATATCCCAGCTTGATTAATAAGCACCCAGAATACTGAGGTAAAAAAGTGCCTCATCTTAGAAATGATGCCTTTGTTGCTCTTTTGAAATGCTCACCTGCACCCACACACTTCTAAGGTGACTGGGGCAGCATATGCATCCCCACAGTTTGTACTGTGGCAGCCCAACTGCCCAAGATAACTCCTATTTTAAAAAAAAAAGTAAAAGTGTGTTTGTGTAATTCTCAGTTCTCTCATTTTCAGGCTCTCATTTCTCAAGGAACAAACCCACTCCCTCAAGGGAGTTAGAGCTGTTCACAAACTCAATTAGGTTGAAGCATTTGCAAATACTCCAGGAAAAGAGCACTCCTGCATGGTGCTGATTCTAATGCTTTTTTGGAACCCCACCTCTCACTCTGTAATCCAATGCCAGGTCTCTTACCACAGTCAAAGTCACCAAAAGCTTCATTATAATCTCAGAGCATCACACAACCTCCCTCCCTCCCCACCAATGGCTCCCTGTATTAATCTCATTTTAGAGCCATGCTGGCGTTAGTTGAACAGGGAGGCTGTATGGAAGTACAGGTCAAGCTGTTTGGGTAAATTCTTCATGCTGTAAGCTCAGCTGCAGGAACTGGACACAGAAACATGTTAGAAATAGTAGTATTTCCCCCCAGAAGCCAGAGGTGCTTTGACTATTCTGGTGAGCAGCTAAGTTATGCTCCTTGGCCTCTCAAGGGCAGAGTTGCCTCAAAACCTCATGATTGAAAACACTCCTACTTTTGGGGGAAGGACAGAAATTGTGAACTCAGACCTGTGCACAACGGAGGGAATTATGGATTTGCAAATGCAAACACAAGAGAGTACATAGACTGAATTGATGTGTCATATAATTACTAACTCACTTTCCCTAAACAAAGTAACTCACCAGCTTGGAAGTACAGCTTGTTGTCATGGAACTTGCTTGATATTTGGTGCTAATAAAAATTGAAGTTTTAAATCTCCCTGTGAAGTCCGTGCATTGAAGTTCTTCCCTATTAAACACCTTCTTATTCCCGACTGTGCACCACAGCTGGTTGCCCTGACACAAAACAATCTTCATTATCAAAAGGTCCTTTGAAATAAGTGCTCACAGGTTTCAAAGGAGAATTATCACAGGAAAAACTGGCACAATTAAAAGCTTGCTGCAAATCACACTTTCTTGTCCCTGATGGACTCAAGAGTTAATGTACGTTCAGAAAATCTGTGTGCATGTGTTCTTCTCCAAACCAGAATATTCCAATGCACACAATCTTTGCTATGGGTGGCACAAGACTCCAATTTATCCAAATATCTGCACCAGGAAAGGTGAGGAAGAAAAGTGAAAATAAAAATTACAGGAATGAAAAAACATAAATGCAAATTAAGGGAGAAGGTTGTAAATGGACAAGAGACCATCTGAGCAGACTGGTTTTCCCCACTGTAAGGTACAAATATAGAACGGCATCCCATGAAACATGGGGTGAGCCCATTCAGAACAGGCCCTGTGTCCTGTTCCAACTGCTTTCCTGTGCTCTTCAGACTGCAATCCCATCTATTCCCTTCCCAGGTGCAGCAGGTTCACTGAGCAAATGAAGAACATGGGAATACTCAGAATGATGAACAGCTGTAAGGGGTACAGACACTGATTTCTCTTACATCCTCCGAATTTCAGTTCTTCCAGCCTTGCAGGAGATCAATCCAGGGAGCAGTGGCGTTGAATTTATATGTAATTTACACATTACTGAAAAACGCTGAGGATGATGAGACACATCCGCAGGTACTGAGGGAACTGGTGGATGAAGTGGCTGAGCCACTATCCATCCTATTTGAGAAATCATGGCAGTGCAGTAAAGTTCCCACTGACTGGAAAAGGGGGAATATAACCCCCATTTTTATAAAGGGAAAAGTGGGATACCTGGAGAACTACAGGCCCATCAGTGTCACCTCACTGTTCAGCAAAGCCATGGAGCAGATCCTCCTGTAAAATATGCTAAGGCACATGTAAAATAAGAGTGTGATGTGGGCTTCACTAAGGGCGGATCGTACCTGACAAATCCAGTGGCCTTCTATGACTGGGTTACAGAGGTGGATAAGGGAAAAGTGACTGACGTCATC
The DNA here is from genome assembly GCA_013400735.1 of Pomatostomus ruficeps. Classification (NCBI taxonomy): domain Eukaryota; kingdom Metazoa; phylum Chordata; class Aves; order Passeriformes; family Timaliidae; genus Pomatostomus; species Pomatostomus ruficeps. Next base: position 9,718 of record VYZT01015808.1, on the reverse strand, counting down.
TACCTGAACCTGTACAAAGTATTTCACACTGGCCTGCACAACAGCCTTGTCTCTAAACTGTAGAGACCATGTTTGGATGGATGGACAACTCAGTGGATAAGCAACCAGCTGGATGGTCACTCTCAAAGTCCAAGGGGAGACCAGGGATGAGTGGTGTTCCTTGGGGGTCCAGGAGGACTGTTAGGATCGGCGCTGTTCAACATCTTTGTCAGCAGCGTGGGCAGTGGGGTTGAGTCACCCTCAGCAAGTCTGCAGACACCAGGCTGTGAGGTGCAGGCCACAGGCTGGAGGGAAGGGATGCCATCCTGAGGGGCCTGGACAGGCTGTGGAGATGGGCCAGTGGGAACAACATGAAGTTCAACAACACCAAGCGCACATTCTGCACCCAAGTCAGGGAAATCCCAAGTACACATACAGACTGGGATACAGGACTGAAAGCAGACCTGAGGAGAAGGACTTCAGTGCTGTTGACAAGAAGCTCAACAAGACCTGGCAATGAGCTCTTGTATCCCAGAAGGAGAAGCAGTGCGGTCAGCAGGTCGAGACAGCTGATTGTCTCTGTACTCCACTCTAGTGAGATCCCACATGCAATACTGCATCCAGCTCTGGGGCTCCTGACTTAAGAAGAACATGAACCTGCTGGAGCAGATCCAGAGGAGGCCAAAAAGATGCTCAGAGGGCTGGAGCACCTCTCCTATAAGAGAGTTGGGATTGTTCAGGCAGGAGAAGAAATGGGTATTAGAAATAAATTCTTGACTGTGAGGGGGGTGAGGCACTGGAACACGTTGCTCAGAGGAATTAATGGATGCCCCATCCCTGGAAGACCAGGCCGAATGGGACTGTGAGCAACCTGATCTAGTGAAAGGTGTCCCTGGCCCAGGGCTGGGGGTTGGAACCAGATAATTTTTAATGTCCTTTCCAACCTAAATCATTCTATGGTTTAAAAGAACTCAGCATGTCACAGCTGATCTGTCACAGCTGTTCAGTCACTGTTACATGGAGCACAGTATCCTGCAAGTGAAAAAGCTTTCTTAGTATCAGTGCAACTACACAGAACACAAGGGTGTTCAGCTACACAGTCAGATCTAGTGCTGAACAACTGAGTACCCTGGTGCCTTATGTGCACAAGCAGCTCTGGTGAAGTATTAAGAGAAATTCAGGATAACACTGCCACTCTCAGTGCTGATGATGCAAGCTTATTTCATTTTAATTTAGTGAGCTCTCACTGAAATTAAGGATTCCCTGAGAGCTTTATAGCATGAAGTGAAATGACAAATTAAATTGAAATTGAGATAATCCCCAGAAATGTATACACAACTAAACCAACTCAAAGTCTAGACACCTTTCAGACCGGCAAGTTCTTATAAAAATGAGAAAAAGCAATCTCCTATAATTCTCAAGCTTTTCAATTTGTCTGAGGACATCCCAGAATGCACCACATTGTGTCTACACTATCATTGCAGTGGGACTACGCAGCTCTCTATCAGAGAATAAGAACTATTGAAATGGGTTACATGAACCCAAAGCACCAGAGAATTTCAAATACAGGAGTTTAAAAAAAACCTATTTCCTCTGTCTACCTTATTGAGATCACATATCACAAGCATCAATGTAATTTTCACTTCAGTATTTTCAAGTAGCAACATTTGCTTGTTTGAAAGCCTAAGCAAGATCTCTGTTCAGGTAGGAAAGTTGCTCAACTCTGCAATTTTTGTTTTTCTAGTCTGTGTAAAACTCTTCCTGCGGCAAAAATATAATAAGTGAAAACCCACAAGGAATCACACTCTGGGTGCACAGATGTGCACAGAAGGAATTTAGGCCCCGGGAATGAAAGTAGATTTCCCAGTAGGCAAAGTTGAGCTGTAGTTTCAGTTAAGTCTTCAGTGAAATTCTCGAAGCAGAGAATATGATGATTCCCCAGGGAAACTGCACAGCCACAATGCCTAAGCATATTTAAAGATTATCATTCAGGGCTTTTAAATCGAGCTCTGTGTTTCCATTAATCCACTGAGCTGCCAGCCCAATCTCACACTGGCAGGCTCACTGCTCTCTAACAATTGAGAGCTTATTAAATATTAAGGTCTTAATCTTAAGTACTTCTGTTTGACTGAGAAATTCTAAATAGCGCACAAAAGATAAACATTTTCCCACTAATATATATACATACACACATATATATACAGAGAGAGAGTGAGCAGTATTAGATAAAGGCAAATGTCCCCAGACTAGCAGGAGAATTGTGTAATAAATCCATTCATTTTAAAGCAGACCATGTATCCCTGCAGTCACATTCCCTTCCAGTTGTCTAGACCCAGCTTTCACAGGTTTACCTCTGAGGGACAAAAGCTCACCTCTCTCCTGCCTTGAAATGTCAGCTTAGGATTTAGAAAGATGTTCACAGCAGGATTCACACTACTCTAATAATGCTACACTAGAGGTAAAGAGACAAACAGTTTTTAAGATAGCAGGACCAGCAGCATGTCTGAGACTTCATCTCTCTGACTTTCCATTCCATTATTTTTAAAAGAATTCAGCTCAGATAGCTTTTGCTTAAAAATTAGGCTAAAATGCATGAGCTGTTATGTTCATCCCGTACAAGATTTTCTGAAAAATCATTTTCTACCTAACAGGGACAAGGGTCATCCAATCAGATGGCTTACCTTCCTCTTATATTTCAGAAGGATCACTTTAGATCCAGCACAGCTTGGGGTGGGTTGGGAGACACCAGGAAAGCTTTTAAGATTTTTAGATTTTCATACTGTTAAGGCTTTCCACTAGACCCAACAGTAAAAAAGATAGTGACAGGGAAAATGGTCAGCAGCAAATGAGGGTCCTGTTTCAGGACTTCTCTTCTGGAAGGGAGGCAGGGAGAAGCCACAGGGTGCAGAAATCCCAACTGCCTCTTACACAGAAGATCTGTAGTGCAAACACTGCTGCCCCCTGGAGCAGCCCTGTGAGTTCACATGGAGCGTGGCTTGTTACACTGGCTGTGGAAACAAGACCTTCCCAGATTACAGAATTCTTTTGTCTTCTTTCTCTGTGCCCTTCTCTTCAGCCCAAGCCTCCTGCTGGAACCAGACCTGCTCCTCTCTTCACAGCGTCACCATTCCCCTGAGGGCTGGCCCGCTGAAACCTCTCTGTCAGAAATCAGAGCCCCATCAGCTCCTCTACAAACAATCTTGAATTTCTCTTTCTAGACAAGCTCAGATATCAATGGTCAGACAGGCATTACGCCACAGGAGCAAAATGTGGATCTTGCCAAAAAATGAAAGGAATAAGGAGCTTAGAGTCTGTGTGTACACATGCAAACCTGAGTGCTGAGGTGAAACACAGTGAAGCAAAACACTGAGCAGCTGCCTGAGGCTCTTTCAGCAGGACCTGAGCACAGGCTGGTGGATGCCCTGTCCTGCTCCGTGCCAGGGGACACCACTCTGACACGGGTAGCTCATGGGAACTGTCATTCCCATTACAATATTTATACGTGGGCCCAAGAGAGTACTTGCAAAACCAATATACTCACAAAAATTTCCATTATTTTCCAGATGCAAAGTCACCATTTGGATGCATTTTGACCAGTGGTTTAGCTGAGACTCAGCCTCATGTTTCCCTGACCCATGTCATCTACAGGGACATCAGTATGGGACAAAGGATTCCTGTTTGATGACCACAAATAACAATTCAGAAAAGCAATTTCTGCAGTTAGTGCAATAAAGTAAGGAGGTACTGAGGGCTGGCAAACACGTAAGCCTTCAAACCCCCTGGAACAGATAATACAGCATGCAGAATTATGTAAGAAGTTTTGTACTGCAAGTCAATCCCTTTATTAAAAGAGGATTACAACAATCACAGCATTTGGTGTCATTCACACACGCACACACACAACCCATGTATTAACTCCTGTGTATGCAAAACTCAATTTGGTGATATGCTCCTGCAGTCTGCTTGTCCTGGCCCTGTCTCCCATTCCCCCTCCCCCAAGCTTTTTACCTACAAAAATGTCAGTAGCTCAGATTTAAATTTCTAAAGGAATGGGGGTGTAACATTTACCCAGAACTCTGTGAATGTTTGTCCTTCTCCCACCTAGTGGCCCATATGGCCAGAAAAATGGTAAGGTCTGCAGAGAGACAAAGTTTAAAATAAATAAATAATATTCAAACTCCTTTGTAAGATCTACAGGCCAGTCCTTGAAACAATTACAGATTTGTTAATGAAATGTTCTTCCATTTATCCAGGGGTTTTTTTTTCTGTCAGCTAGTTTGGTTTGTTCATCTCTATTCTATACTTGAATACCTATTTTATAAATACAGTCTTTAGAAAAACTAGCTATACATGCTTACAAATGCTTCTTTATGCAAAAGGAACAAAACCAAAACACAGAATCATTTTAATGGACAAAATACTTGAGGTGCAAAATAGCTTGAAGAAAAATAATGTGTTACTTAGGTAAGCACAGGAAGGAATTATTCTGGTAATCTGCAGAACAATCCATGACTCATTAAATAAAAATAATCTTTTCAGCTTCTTTCTTAATTAATTCTTTTATAATCTTTTCATAGGTAAGCTAAGTTTGCCTTGCCATAAATTCTATTCCAATAATAATGGCAAAAGATTGAGACATTTTTCAGGACACAGGTAATCTTGAAGCTACACCAAACATCCTTGCTCAGGGTGATGCACATTTGATGTGCTGTTAATGGAATCCTTTCAGCTGAGCATCACAGGTTTTCCTGTCTGGCAGAAAGCAGAGTGTTACAGAGAAAGAAAAGCACTGCATGGAGGGATACTCCGGGGGCTTACCAGGTGCTGCTGCTTTCAGTGCTCCATTTCCAGACCGCTCCAGTACAATCAGAAATTCAAAACCATTTCCATGTGCAGTGAGTCAAGCTGTTCTCCTCCTGCTCTGTTAGTGGCTGCAGTCAGTCTGAGTAACATCTCCCCATCACCATGAAGAAACTGCCCCTATTTAAGTGCCTGACACCTGCACTATAGAATGCTTCACACTAAGCAAAGCTTTCATTATTTTGGAGTTGCCCTGAAATTAGAAGTAAATTCTTTCAGATGCTACTATTTACTTCCAGAAAAGCCCCAAAGGAGTTATTTAATGCTGCCTGTGCAAATAACTTTAAAACCCTTTTTTATTACAAAAATAGCATTATCAATAAAAAATGGCTAAGCTACACAACTTCATGGCATAACTGTTCTCAGAAGCATTCTCCTTTTCATTGTGCAGAACCAACATCTACTCTTCCGTTCCAAACAATGGTTTTAAACTTCCTGCAGGATGAGAAAGGCATTATTACTTTTTTGATTCCTCCTATTCTTACTGAGTCAACATAAAATGAAGGAGAATTATGTTTCCATCTGAGATTCATCAAAAGAGCTGCAATCAAGTTGAGTTGCACTGCTAAGTTCTGTTAATTAGAAACAACAAAAATCCTTGAAAACAAATGGGCTCCCAGACATGCAAGTCAGTGGCAAAATGGGGCCTGTCGAATCTTTTAGCAGCAATGGTCCCTGAACACCAACAGTGCTTGAATGTCAGCAGAACAAAAAAAAAAAAAAA
>VYZT01015800.1:1575-22354 GCA_013400735.1 Pomatostomus ruficeps | reverse complement strand
ATGGACATCTAATGGTAGCAGTTGATATTCCATTTTGTTCATTAGTTTTCCCAAAGGTAAACTTGTCCTTGACAATTGACAGTGCCTTTTATTATCCATATAAGGTTATAAGAACCTATATGGGCCTGTCTTTGGATTATTTAAAACAGGAAGGTGTTTTCTGAATTTATTGTTCCCTTGTATGAGTTCGAAGTCACATTAGGAAAAATTAAGAGCAAATTTATCTTAAAGAATAGGGTATATCCTCAAGTTCTGAAAAGAATTCTGTTTAGTGGAGAATAGCACAGAGGAGGAAGAAATTAAAAATCAACTCTAGACTTCTGGGGTAAATTTTCAGAAACCAACCTACTCACAAAACAGCCTTGAGTAATGAGGTTACTGGAGGAGTATATTCTTGCTCAAGAAAATGCACAGCAGAGTGCAATAAGATCTTCTAATTTCCTTTACTGTTCCACTTTAACCACAGCAATTTTTCATACATTTTATACACAATAGTCAGGAAACATTAAGGAAATCACTTGTTCAGAAAGCTTACTGAACTTACATACAAGCTTTCCAAGACAAACCTTTACTTGCAAAAGTATACAACATTTAGTATGCCTATAGTGAGAGTTTTATTATTTAAGATATTTTTAAATCTCCCCAATGTATTTAATGATTTTCCCCTTTTACTATTAAAAGAAAAATCACACTTACTAATTCTTTCTTTTTTCATTATTTTCAAGTTACCCCACGGATAGTATATTTTAACAGTAATCAAGCACCATTCTTAAAATGAAAATACTCCTTCTAGTACCAAAGCACCATGGTTTTAATGTCTTTGGGGGGATTTTTCTGTGTTTCAGTTTCAAAGTTATTTAACTTTACTTAGACCTGGGACTCATCATGTTAGCCAGTTAAGACTGGCTAGCACATCACTGCTTGTTCCCAATAATTTGAGATTGAAAGCTTCTTTCATCTTTCTTCCCATGTGCACTGACTCACCTTCCACCTTCACAAGAGATATGTTATTATCTTGTTCAGTTAACTTTACCACTTCAGGTCTGATAGGGAGATAAAGTTTCCAGTACCATAGTACATGTCATTTCTCAAGAATATTTTTCTGAAAGGAACATAAATATGAATTACTTCTTAAAACCTCCTGCCATAATGAAAAGACTTTTCATGAACTGAAGATATTTTTGTCCAAGCTTGAGGAAAGGCTTTAATTTTCCAAAGTGATTTTAATCAATGGAGAATTATACTGAACAATGACAGATATGCAACTACTATACACAGGCTGATGATAAGATAGTTTTGCATAATAAATGTAGTGCAGAATGAAGACAGTCTACACACAAAGGGCAGAGTGGACCTTATTTCCTCTACACAACTAATACACTCACTTGTCGACTGATGCTCAAGTAATTTGAACCACTATCAAGTTTTGTAAAAGCAAATTTAATTTAAAAAAAATTCCTCAATCTTACATAAAGTTTTACATCAGCTGGTCTCCCTGTGAGATACTCTTATTATGTTTTATCTGTTCTAACACAATTAGCAGTCCAATTTAATGTGTAGGGTGCAGGCTATTGCACCTTCTGTGACTGGCATTATAGAAAGCAATACTCAAAGAAGTGTATTATCTGCTCAGTTTGAGGGAGGGCTTTAGTAGCCAGTTTTGGTAGAAATTTATTTTGAAGGCCAACAAACATATTTTATATTTAGATGCCCATTGGGTTGCTAAGGAAGTTCTTCCTAGATCAAGGAAAAATACCTTATGCATAGACCTCCCACAAAGACTCTCACATCATTTTTTTTCCTTTCCAATTTTTTTTCCATAAAAATAAAGAAAAGCCTTTTCTGTTAGTGATAAGTGCTGTGACCACAGCAGCTTGACACAAATTAGAACTGACCTCCATGTGTTCCAGTGGGATGGATAGCTATGAACTGGAATGTGCAAAGACATACTTTGAAACCATTTACATTAAAATTGCTATGACTGCATTCTCTGTAACTTGGATAGAGCTGAGGTTTTAGTTCCTTGATCTTATTTTCAGGGATATGAAAGGGGGAAAGGGTAGGGAGACAGGGAAATCATGTATAGATTAATTCTCCTTTTTGTTACATTGTTCTGTAAAGTGTAAGTGAAGAAGATATTTTCATGTTAGACTAAGTAGTTACAACTACCTAAAACTGAGCCCATCTGACCAGATAATCAACAGCAAAAAATAAATCGAGAAAAAAACCTTGATAGTTTAACAAGACAAATGGAAGATGCAATTGTGTCACTAAGGGCTGAGGGGCAGAAATGCTGAATCATAAAACCAAGCTGGTTCTGCCAAAAACCCAGCAAAATATGAGAACCTTAAATGTGTGGTTACTCAGACTTGAGATTTCCCTTTGGTAGGTCTATCTGAGAGCCAGACCTCCCCATCACCAGCTGGCTGTATTCCACCTGGATGCTCAATTCAATCCAGCTGTGGTCAACAGGCTATCACATCATCAGACTCTGAAGCCAGATCCCTGCACACCTTCACAGCTCATTTTTACTAGGACTTCCAGCACATGTGGCTTCCTTGCTGCTATCTAGTGCCATAAAGCCTGAAAATGTACAGACATGCTCTAAGAAATTAATGTTTTTCTGGGGTTTTCTGCTTTGAATTACTATTTCACTATCTGAAGATATTCTGATTCACAGCAAGAATTAAAAAGTCGTAGATAACTTCGGATAGAAATTGTGTAATAAAATTATAGATAACGGAGGACAAGAATAGAATTTGTGATTTTTTAAAAAGAACTGTAATAGTATACAGATGGTTTGAAATATACATTTAACATCTGTACTACCAAGCTCACACTTTTCTTAACTTCTTTTTTTCTTTTTTAGTGAAAATTCTGAAAGTTCTGCTGTCAGTGCCCAGTTGCTCAGGGTGCTTTGCATATTCCAGTCTCTTGTCTTTCCTTCCCCTCTCACCTACACTGACACATACATCACCTGCTTATCATCATATGCATTGACTTTCAGTGATTCACACAAAATTAGACAAGATGCTGCACCAGGGGAGGTTCAGGTTGGACATTAGGAAGAATTTGTTAACTTAAAATGTTTTCAAGCACTGGAACAGACTTCCGAAGGAAGTGGTGGAGTTGCTATCCCTGAAAGAGTTCAAGAAACAACTGGATGTGGCAATTAGTGCTACGGTTTATTTAATAAGGTGATGTTCAGTCAAAAGTTGGACTTGAGGACCTTGGAGGCTTTTCCCAATCTTAATAATTCTCTGATTTTATGACAAGATAGCAATTAGATAGGAAGCAAATAAGAAGATACTTCTTACAGAACGCCTTAATGAAATCTGAAGTTGGAATTTTTATACTGTGAATGTTTTCAAAAAAGGATTGGCTTTTCCTATTCATGGTAAAATAGCATGACATTAGTATCAAACAATAAAATTATCAGGATTTTTTTTTATTATTGTCAGAGCTCTAGGTAGGCAAACATTTGATATCTTGATCATCCCCTGGGGCACTCCCATCCCCCACAAATTTTTGGTAATGATCAGCTAGAAACTTGTAATCAGTCATTGTACCCTTATTTGCAAAAGAAACTTAAAAACTAAATTTTAAAATTACTAAATATAGTGGAAAAAAGAAGAGTTCTAAGTAGGGTTCAAATTCCTTTATCTCTCTCAATAAGAAAACTCATATATGTTATTAATAGAATGGCTTGAATAACTATATCATTAATAACTATTAAAACAAATAATTTTTTAAAAAGCATGAAACCAAACAAGCTATATTTCTTTTAGGGATCAAAATATCTGCAGTGGTTTTGTTTCTCATGTCTATATAGTTAAAATTAAAGGAGTCTGACTTATTTCTCTGTCCCTCTGGAAAAAATATTAAAACTATAAAGCAAATTCTCTAGCAGAAGCACTTGGCTCTACTTAATGTAATGTTTGATGTTTCTGTTGAATTATGTCATCCAGCTTTTGCCAAAATGAATAATCCTGAATTAGAAGTTACAGCAGTGACCTCTGTCTCTTCTTCATTAACACATTTCAAGTGTTCTCTGTGTAGTATGTACAATGTAATTGACATTAATACTTTTACTACTACTGTAAGACATTTGATTTTGTTTTATGATAATCAGCAAAATAGTCTCTTTCAAATTGTAAATTCCTCTGGAAACAGTGAGCACAGCTAGCATTACACGTGCCTTTCCTAATGAATATTTTACCTTATGTTAATATACTCTATGCTGATTTTTGTGGCAATGGAGAGGGAAATGTTCAAATCACATCCAAGCAATGATTCATGCAATCTTAGAATAGAGTGAATGATTGACTTCGTATGGAACAATTTTCTCTTGAAAAATGCTTATTTCATCCTACTAAGAAAGAGCAGATGAGATTCTTAAGTGGCTAAAGATAGGGGAGACAAATCTTGCCCTTATAATCTCTTGTGAGTGAGTGGTTTAGGATTTCTCAAAGAATCACCATCAAAGGTATTAGCAAAAGAATCTCTAATAGGAATTTATAAAATCATAATAACATTCTTTTAAATAAAATATGTTTAACAACATATTCATATCTTTATCCAGTCTTTCTGTCTCAGAAAGGCTCATAATTTAGTAAAGTTCAATACCAGCCAGCCATCTAAACCAGCCAGAATATAAAATGGAATTTCAACAGCAGGCTACTTCTGATGATAGTTGAAATATTAAATGAGTAATGTAAAAAGTCAGCTTTTCTTTCCAGATGTCCCAATCCAAAACACAAAGAGTATCAGGCAGATAAGAAACAAGGAGCAAATACTTCTGAAATTCCAGAAGGAATTCTCAGAACTCCTGTGCCCTTTCTAAAGCATTTCACTACACCAGTTTTATTTTTCAGATGTGAGGTAGTATGGCAAATGTGCACTAAAAATATCCCAGTATTTAATAAGAAAATTGTTCAAAATAACACTGATGAGAAGGAAAAGGATCTATTTTTAAATGTGATTATCTGCCATCAGAACAGTGGGCCATATTCCCAGACAAAAATTTAGAAAGTACTAGGCAGAACACAGAAACAGAGGTTTTCACCTAGTATGATCCTTTCTTAATGTGGCTGAACTGTCTGAAGGACATTGTAGGAAAGGACTAGCATTGTGGCTTATCAAAAATCTGTCTGCATTCCTACCACTATGGTGTCCAGTGCCATATATATCCTCTTTCAGCACTCATATTTCCATTGTTATTTCCTTATTCAATGTTTCTGTTACTTCTTAGTTTAATTTTCCAAGCATTCTCCCCATCTTCCTATACTTGATCACTTACGCCAGATCCTGATTCAGCCTGCATACTATACACTTTATTTCAATGCTGGCTCCTCATTTCTCTGTATTCGAACAACCTTTTGTTTCTTGGATTCTGCAGATATAGGGGGGTGCAAGTAATAAAATTTACTTCCCTTGTTTTCGGTGTTTCTATGCTACATAGCTTGAAGCCTCTGGGAATAGTCAAAGAAAACCTATCTCACCTCATTGCAGTCTTTGGAGATTTTTGATGCGAAAATCTAAGAAGCCTGCAGCAAACTTATTTTATTTGGCCTTTATTTGGGTCTTTTTTTTTGTCAATATTTTGTAGATTTTGATAAGATCAGTAAAACATGCACCCAATCTAAGAATAATAATTGGAAAATGTCAAATTTCCTACTTTCAAGTAGGGGGGTTCTAGCACTGCTCAGTGGAAAGGTCAGTAATCTCTTTTTTGTATTGATTTTTCTAATAGGCATAATATCTTTTTTCCCCTAACTCTATGTGTCTAACGCAGGTTAAAAAAGGTGATTCTGCCCCTCAACTCTGCTGTCGTAGGACCTCACCTGCAGTGCTGCATCCAGCTCTGGGGTCCTTAGCGCAGGAAAGACATGGACATGTCCAGAGGAGGGCCATGAAGATGTTCAGAGGGCTGGAGCACCTCTCCTCTGCAGCCAGGCTGAGAGAGCTGGGGCTGTTCATCCTGATTCTAAGGAGACATTATTGCAGCCTTTCAATATTTAACAGGTATCTTATAAGAAAGATGGGGACAGATTTTTAAGCAAGGTCTGTTCTGAGACAAAAAGGGGCAGTGGCTTTAAACTAAAAAGCAGAATCAGACTAGATATAAGAAAGAACATTCTTTGCAATGAGGATGGTGAAACACTGGAACAAGTTGCCCAGAGAGGCTGTGGATACACCAACTCTGGAAATACTCAAAATCAGATTGGATAGGTCTCTGAGTAACCTGATCTCATTGGAGATGCCCCTGCTCATTCCAGGAAGGCTGGACTAGATGACCTTTAAAGGTCCCTTCTAACCCAAATTATTATATTAATCTATTTTTGAAGGTAGAAGAATTTTAGTATTTTCTGCTTTTGCTTTGTTAATAAATCCTGATGTAGACAGCAACTGTTTTTTAAATAAAAACTCTCAGGAAGAAAGGCTATAAAAATACAAGGCTACTTTTTACTCTTTTTTTAGGAGTCAGTGCACGTTGCAAGTTAACAGGAAAATTTACCTACAAAGATAGAATTAACTACTTTGATCTCACACTGTTTCAATTAAAAAACATCAAGCATGAATGTAAAAAACCCCACTTTTTATAGTACAAAACTTCCAGATGATTCTTACAGCAATTCTGTTCTTTCGTTAATTCCTAGTATTTCAGGAAATGCTAATTAAGCAATTTTAATCACAAAGTCATGCCACTTCAGATTTTTGAAACATTTATAAGAGACTGCCATTTTTTTTTCATTGAACCAACCACCATTATCAAAACTAACACATGAAATCACTCCATCTTAATTTCAAATATTTAATCAGAATAATGTGTGTCTTGGGGAAAACAGATGCACTCCTATCTGTAGAATGTGTCTTCAAATCCATGAAAAACCAATTAGACTGGAAACAGTACATGCTGCATACAAAGTAGAAAACGTCTTACAAATTTTATTGTTGCAACACTTATAAATTTCATGTGCAGTTATCCAGGTTCAATTCCATCCTTCTGTTGTATGGTAGCAATATCCATCAATTAGACATTTCTTACACTGATACCAAAACTCAATTTCTTCGTATTTGTGCAAAGTATCAACCCCCTTAAACCAGGTACTTTCTTTTCCTTATACGAAAATTATTATTGTTCCCACATTTTATTAATATCCCCAGTACTGTCTCCTAGGTAAAAGATTAATTACTTGGCTATGATTCATAGGAATGGAGCTGCAACTAAATTACCTATGTGGCATGTCAACCACTTCTTTTGTTATGTCATGACGTACTGCTATTTAAGAGTGGAAACAAAGAAGTATTCATTCTCCTGTAAATTGCCATGCTCACATCTTGGGAATAGCATCAATAACCCAATCAACAGAAGATTATTAATCTGCAACAAATGTTTTCTGTCATCAACAAGCTTCATCTTTAATACCTTCTTCACTTCAGTGCTCATTAGTTATATTTAGGTCAGCTATACTCATGCTAGCCTTCCACAACAGAAAGTATTATTTTCTGTTTCAAGTGGATAGGGAAAGGAATAGATCTGCAACTAATTAAAACAAAATGTTGGCTATCATTTCTGACAAAAAAAAATGCATTTCTATAACTCTATTTTTTGTAATTACATTATACATGGGATGGTCCATGAGAGTAAATGGAGGCAAAGGACATTTTCACTCTTGTAATTAAGGAGAATTTAGTTGTTTCTCAAATACCAAAGAAACAAATTATTGTAAGGACAAGTTGGGGAAGGTTTGGATATTTTTTTTTCATGGTGGGGGGGACTGGGGCTTAGGAGTTGTTTTATTTCCCATTACTGCAGTGAGAAATGCAATATGTTGCACTGTGTGTCAATAAACTGTGCTGATATTCCTACCACATATTTTAAAAATCTGAAATACAGAAACCACACATGTATAAAACAACTAATAGAATCACTATTATTTGATTGACCTTATCTGTGGTCACTCTTGACCCTTTATATCAATTTAGAAAATCTGAGTATTGAGCTAAATTGACTTTAATGGTTTTTAAGGCATAGTGTCATTATATAAAGTCTTGGGCACTTATGTATATGATAAAACACTTTTCATCTAATCTTTCCTATCTCTGTACATAAATCTCTTTAAATATATCTTCAATGTCAATAAGCCTGTTCTATAAACTGTTTTGCCTCACATAGCTTGGTCATCATCCTCTCTTGTATATCAGAAACACTTCACTGCTCCATTGTTTTATACGACATATTGTTATACTTCCCCTATAGTAAATGCAATTTTGCAGATTCAAAAATTTCAAATTATTCTTTACTTGCAAAACAATGCTTCCTTACAGTTTTCAATTTTGAGGGGTTTTTTGTTTACTGGTAAAGTCAGATTATTAGTGGGTAGGGAGACTATTTACAAGGCAAATTTTTCTGGATTTAGTTTAAATTTCAGCTTTCATTTTAAATATTCGGGGTTTCTTTTAAGTGTGGCCTTTTTTAAGAGTCATAAACAGTAGCTACATTCCTTTTTCTAAGTAGAATTTCTCTTCATTGCACGCACTTTGAAATTAATTTCTTCACAATGTTGTCTTCATTAAAAACTTGGCCACCAAACTAAAAGTCAGTATAATCTCACTTCATGGCCCATCTCTCTTCATTGCACTTTTTCACCTTTTTGTTCTTCTTGGTTTTGAAAGAAATGTTTCAGTCCCTCTGAAACCCTTGAATTAGTAACATGTAACGAGTGTCAGAAGAAATTATTCTGCTTTTTTAAAAATAGCTCAAGCAGAGAATCACAAGATCATTTGGGCTGGAAGAGAACTTGAAAACCAAAAGAATAAAAAGAATAAGTGGGATATTAAGATATTGGGTAATGTTTCAGATTTTTATCATCTAAATACTAAAGAGCAAAAGAATCATATACTGCTTCTGTATTTCAATATTTGCACTTGTAGGTTTTGGCCTTACACTTCTACTAGCATGAAATGTTCAATGACGGTTGAAAGATGGAGGTTTTTTTTCTCCCTGGTATTTTTCTTTGAAGACTTCAGTAATTAGAGAATGGAATGTCTTTGATACAATCATGTAGAAATTATCTAAATGTATCTGCAATTCTAAAACAGTAATTGTCTTTTTTGCTAATGCTAAAAGAAGAGAAAAAAACACAAATACACTTCACTGACCTTTTTTTCCCTATCTGACTTCATATACTGTCCTTTTAAAAATGAATGATAAGGATTAATTCGCTGGTAACAAGAGAGTGTGAGTTTGCGAGAGATTGCATGGCTGAACTGAAGGGATTGGAAGAACATGTGTTTTAGCTGTAACAAATTAACTGTACATACCAAGGCTAAGCGCAACACAGTTAAGTGACCCTTCTACTTAACCAATTGCAACAGTAACTCAGCTGAATCACAAGGCATCTTATTATTACATAAATAACTGTAGTCTTCATGTAAGGCAGCTATTCAAAGAATTATCTGTAGCTTTAAAAGTGACATTGTATACTCTTAATGTTTCACATTCCTAAAATTTTAAAAATATTATCAGTGACATCCACCAAAGAAAGAAAATAAAATATATGAAGACTAACTGGTTTGAATGGATTTATATTATGAAGTCATTTAAATGACCTCTAAAATTCTGAAACTGGTTCTGATTCTACAAAGTACTTAGACACATTTGAATTTATGTGTGAAAACAGTTTACCTGACATTTACTCATAAAACTGTATTGTGTGGAGTGGGAAGCAAGAGGGAAAGTAGCCCAAGATAAACAATCTATCATGTTTCATTTGCAAGAAAGGCAGAAAAGCATTACCTCTATAAAGAAATATTTCACATAGAAGTATGTGAGCAACTAGCTCTTAAAATCCAAACAAATCCAACGCAGAGTTCAAATCTCTAAGTATGTTCAGAAACTTCACATGCTCTATTTAGAGATAGCATTTTGATTAAGTTATTTCTAAGTCTGATTTGCCAGGTGATTTCACCAGATAGTTACTTAGCATTCTTGATTTATATTCAGAAATCACTGTTTGCAATGAGAAAAACATATAGTAAAACAGATTTATCAGTCACTTTAAACTAATTAAAATTAAAAAATAATCTTCAGGAAACAGCATAGTGGACAAGTCCCTATGATAAGAGTAAGAGACAAAGACAAATAACAAGAAAAAACAGTCTCTCTGTACACAAGAATGGGTATTCAAAACAAAGCTTTTTAACATGCAAGGGAAAAAAAGAGATTATAACCACACATACTACTTGAAGTACTTTTCCAAGTACTTTTGCAGAATTCTACTATGTTTATTTAATTTTTTCCATTCGTCTTGTATACTATGATTTTCATATGTATTCAGATGTGTGCTGTGGTATTACAAAGCCAAAGTTTAAGCTTTGCTTCAGGAAGCATTAAACCTCTCATTGACCACAAGTATGCTATCATTTGAAGATTTCCTGTCTTTATGTGGGATCTGTGGGTGGAGAAGTTCAAGATGTAATGATTTATTGTTCTGTGGAAAATGCAAGGCCAGTTTAGACACACTTAAGGCAATTCCTTCCCATTTAGAAAACTTTCCATTAGTGATTTCTGTCACTGTATAAACCCTCAGAAAGTATGAATCTCTGTTACATACCGACAGAGAGTACTGAAAACAATATAATTTTAATTTCTGCCAGAAACTAAAGTACCCAACAATTTACTATAGGTGTAGACTTACCAATCTGGTACCTGAATCTGAGGATTCTGCTGCATTCCTCTATTGCAACTTTCAGTTTGAAAACACAGAACTCCATGGTTGTATCAGCAAGAAATGATCTTATCTAATAATCAAAGAGAAATTGCTTTTTGGATACAGTTCAATTTCAGCCTGGAAATTGAAAGACACTTCTGTGGGTAGTGATGCCATCGAATGCTTGTAAAACAGATATAGCTGTTACTTTGTCTCAAAATAATGAATCCGTTTTAAAAAAGAATTTTAAATACTGACCCTGTGGATTTAAGGGTATTTTGCAGCAAAGTACAGTAATTTCTTCAACTAAGTCAGACTTTTTTGAAACAGTAAGCAAGAGTTATGACAATAAAATGCCATAAAAGAGAGATGCTCTCAGGAAGAAAATGAAAAAGTTACATTACTTTTCAAAAAATATTACTAAGCATATATCTGCTAGAACTTTAAAATTGTCATAGAAGCTTTGTATTTAAATTTATCCTTTATTTTTGACCAATTTTTAGCATATTAAATTCATATTGTCTTACACTTTCACCAATATCTCAGTTGCTGGCAGTCTTTCTGTGTAATCACAATGACAGTTGTGGTGGTTTTAGTAGTGGGGTGAGGGTTGGGGGGAGGGGCATAAAGATGGTTCCTGTGAGAAGCTTCTGGAATTCTTCACCATTTCCAGCAAAGCCAATCTCTGATGCCTCTGAAGATTATGGACATGCCACTGGCCATGTTTGGGCCAATTAGAAAGGTTGGTTACACTCTGTGATGACATATTTAAGGAAAAATCAAAACAAAGTGTGCACGCAGCTGCTTGTAGTTAGAGAATGAGGAGGGTATGAGAACATGTGAGGGAAAACAACATGGAGACACCAAGGTCAGTGGAGAAGGAGGGGGAGGAGGTGCTCCAGGTGCTGGAGCTGAGATTCCTCTGCAGGCTGTGGTTAGCCCATGCTGTCCCCCCCGCCATCCATGGGATCCANGTGGATGAGTAAACCCACACCATAGAAGTTCACAGAGAACTGTCTCTCGTGGGAAGGACCCCATGGCAACACAAAGGAAGGACTCCTCTCCCTAAGCAAGGGAAGAAGATTCTGGGAAAGGAGTGACCTGAACCCCCACACCCTGTCCCCGACTCACACTGGGAAGGAGTGAGGGTGTGGGGGGAAAGAACAGTGTCTTTAAAGGTTTCTTTTACTTCTCATATCCTCCTTCTAACTCTAGTAGTAATAAATCTCACTTTGCAACTTAAGTAGAGCCTGTTTTGTTCTTGGAGTGTTTTTCTCCTGGTTCCTTACATCAGCTCATGGACCCTTGTGTTAATTTTTTTTCTTTCCCTTCTCCTTCTGTCCTCTGCCCAGCTGTGGCAGGGGAGGGAACGAGTGAGCAGCTGCTGTGGGTTCCTGGCGTTTAGCCAGGGTCAAACCATGACAACAGCTTAGGTTGTTTCATAGGAGAGGGTTCCCCTAAACACTCACTCAACATGGAATCATAATTGGGTTTTATGCTTTCTTGCCTGAGAGAGAATCATATTATTTTGGGCCTAAAGTTCTACAAAGAGTATTTTTTTAAAAAATGCACACATAGCACAGCTGACTGATTGGGATGTTGATGGATAACTTACAAATGTATTCAGGCTGCAGGCACTGGATACATTTGAGTTTATGTGGTATGAGCCTGTGATTTTTTTATAGTACTGGCAGAGGAGTTGAAATGCTCCTATTTTAGTGATATATGATTTAGTCCACAGTGTACTGCAACGCCATCCAAAGACTTTGAAGCTGTTAAGCAATTTTATACTCAAGGAAAAGATTAGAGGGAGGTATTATTAAATGGCTTGGGCAGCTGCTCTTTAGGGAAAGAAAGGGAGGTGTTGACCTTCACTCTGTCTACAGTATGGATCAAAGAATCACAGAATGGCCTGGATTGGAAGGAACCTTTAATTTAATGGTCACCCTAATAACCTAACTTCATCCTATATTTTCTATATAGTAAGGTGAGGGCCATAAGTGATTTATGGTACAGAAGACTGCAGGGAGCTGGAACAGGTTTGAAGAGTGTTGATTTCCTTCAAAATTCTTAATTTTTGGATGGCAACAATTAGGTGAGGTAGATTGAGGAAACTCAACGTCACAGAGCCATCTGCTCACTGTCGCATAGTGGAACGGGAAGAGAATAAGAAAAGCACAAAAATCCATGGGTTGAAATAAAGACAGTTCAATAGGTAAAGCAAAGGCTGTGCACACCATGAAAACAAAAGAAGGAATTAATTCATCATTTCCCATGAACAGACAGGTGCTCAGCCATCTCCAGGAAAAATAGACTCCATCATATATAATTGTTGCTTTGCTTGGGTAGAGAGGTGTTACAATTCTAAACATCCCCTCCTTCCTCTATCTTGTCTGCAATTTCTGTTAGTGGCCATGACACCATACGATATGGGATAGCCCTTTGGTCTGCTAGAGTCAGCTGTTCTGGCTGTGCCCTCTCGCAACTCCTTGTGCACCCCCAGCATGTTCACTGGCAGAGCAGTGTGTGAAGCAGAAAAGGGCTTGATTCTGTGCAAGCACGGCTCAGCTAAGGAACATCAATGTGTTGTCAACACTGTTTTCTTCACAAAAGCAAGACATCGCCTCATAGAAGCTACTATGAAGAAAATTTACCCTGTCCCAGCCAGAGCCAGTACAGAAGCATAGGTATCAGCTGTGATGGTGAACATAACAAATTAATGCTGTGAAGATTGAAAGCAACAAAGAGCTGTTTGGTCAGGAATTATTGATAAGAAGGCAAAAAGTAAATTCTTTAGTGTAACTGCAAAAAAAAAAAGTCTAATCTACAACTGTAAAAATGTCCTGTTCTCTTTCCCTATTCCATATTCTGAATCAAAGATATTGCAGCAGTAAAGTGGTTGTGAACAAACTTTTTTCTTTCTATAAAGGTGACCCTGAAAGCTACAGATGAGTGCAGCTTAATGCAGTATCAGGGCTGTGAATTGAACAATGCCTATAAACAAGAGGCAGGTCTATGGTGTGTTGGATGTTCTTTCCACAAACACCAGTCTCTGAAGGATATAAAGCAAAGTCAAAGCTGCCTTAAAGCAGCAGGTGAATGTTTTGCCACCTGAGGGGCTCAGAACCTTTGTGAATCAGATCAATAAAGATTTGATGATTCAGGAGGACACTTTAACCCCTAAAAATACCATTATTTTAACAGCAATTCTCAAAGGAAAGCCGGGGAAAGAAACAAAAATGTTGTGGTCAGCTGCTGCATAATCAAGTTGTCTACTAAATAAAACTGAGACCTTCTCTTTGTCCTACAGCTCTGTCATATTTTTTTCCTCAAAACATTCCAAAGAAAATCAATAACATATCAAGAACACAGTGATACCTGGCAGTTTAATTTCAGAAAGTCTGCAGATCAATAGCTGTAGAGAGGCTTAGAGTTCTTCAGAATGTAAGTGCAGTAACTAATTCTGGGGACTATGTAGGTGAGTGTGTGTGTGTGTGTGTATGCGTCTGAGAGAGAAGCTGAGATTTACATTCATTACTGAGACTTTCTGCAACATTGCATTTCAGTCACTACCTTTACTGTTCCTTTGTGAAACGGTTTTAGAGCTGAATGTTTTTCATTCCTTCACCTTAAATAGTTATTTGATTTAAACAGCTACAGAAATAACTTCAGTTTCTCTACATTTTAGATTGAAATTGAATTTACATTGAGGTGCTGATTCAGAAGTTTTTAACTCAGACAAATTTTCCAGAGCTTTGTCTACAAGATCTATGCTTGGGATTGAATTATTCCTAATTAATGATGGACATATTAAGTTATTTTAAAGTGAAAGAAAAGGGTTGTTTTTAAATAAAGTCTTTCTTGGTATAATTTCAAACTCACATAACTTCAATAGAAAAGATGTTTTAAAGGTCTAATTAAGAAATTTTTGTCATATTATTTATTTTTATTGTTTGAACTAAGCCAATCTTCAAGTTCAGTTATTAGAAAGAATTATGTATACAAATATTTAATTATAAGTGAAAACCAAAGAAGTCCTGATACATCAAACAAACATACACCAAATATTTGGCTGGACACAGGAGCAGCCTATTTTTTGATCTCTAAGAGTATGGATAATTATGCACAGATGACTCCACAAAGCTTTATAAAATGATAATGTCGGATTCATCGGCCGATGAGTGAATTTGATCCAATAGATGAATCCAAAATCTATAAGTAAAATATAAAATATATTTAATAAATGGTCTAGTACAAAAATTGTATTCCTGATTCAAATATTTGCTCATGGAGAAGCATGAGAAACAAGTACAAATAATTACCAGTCCTGCACTAGCATAATACAGAACATATATGCTCCATTTTCTGGCATACAATGTGATTGGGAAGAAGTCAGTTTAAGACAGCCCATTTAAATACTGGAGATTTAAAAGGTTGTATGTACTCTACTTTGGATTTAAAAATGGAAGCCTTAGACTGTGTACACATTGGTTTGGGTTTCTCTCACCTTACTTCATGTATCTACTATATAGTTAATGAAGAGGAAAGGAGGGTAGGCTCAGATCATGGCTAATCTCCAGATTTTAGACCTCTGTCATAGAATGAATGAGAAAAATATCCTTATAAATGTACTTATATCTTCCCATTGATTAGACAGAAAGGGTAGACAGCCAGATATGAACTGAAACCCACTCTTTCCATGGTACTCTCATGCTCATAACAAAACAAATCCGGAACAGAAAAATTTGCTGAGCAAAGTGTAACCTCACACACTTTTATGCCTTCCTGAATTAAAAGGATAAAGGCCAGGAAAGCTATTTTGAGTTCTATGGTTGCATCTTATTTTAACATGGATCTCTTTTCTTCTGTACTCTGCTAATAGGATAGTAGCACTAAACTCCAAATGGAAGGCCAATGAAAAATTTAAAAAATATTTATTTAAAATGGTTTCTTTCTGGAAGTGAGAAAATGTATATCGTTTGGTCTTGATTTCAGGACTACATCGTCCTTCTTAATTTACATGTCTTTAAAGGAAATCCTACAAAGCTGCCTCAATCTGAAAAGGCAGCCTAAGATCTGAGAACAAGAAATCATAACACTCTAGATGTCACAGACACCTCACCACCTAGTTAACCTTAAAAAGATAAGGAATCTCTTTGACTTTAAAGTGGCAGCTTATTACTTCATGGGTAAGCACTTGTCTAGACAGAGTCATAATAATTTTCAAGAAGTGCCTAATATCCCTTTTGTTTGTCTGGAGAAATCACAGTCAGGTTCAAGCATTCCTGGCACCAGGAATAGGTGTGAGCTATGAGCACAGTAGTTTCTGAATAAGTATGTGTAAACTGATTCACTAGGAGAAAATAGATTTGGTCACAGGTAGTTTCACGTAACTGCTTCTTCTTTCATTTCCTTTCATTTCCTACAGACAGATCTGCTCACTGTACTCCTTGTTGTTACAAAAAGCATTTCAGTCCTGCAATAAGTATCTCACATGACTTTCCATTCAGGAGGCAGTCTAACCCCTAAGTCTAACCAGTTAAAGCTAAAACTTCAAAGACACTGGGGCTGTGCTGTCCTCTTCAATGAACTGCACTGATTCACACCAACTGAGTGTTTGGATCAAAGTCTCATGTAATGGAATGTGCTCCCTCCAGTACCACCACTAAAATGTTCAAGTGTCTCAATCATCCACCTGCAGAAGAGTATTTTCCTAAAATTCCACCTCTGTTTTCATTTTTAAGAAGGATAATGGGGATAGCAGACAGTATTTAAGTCCCATATCTTAATTTAAAAACCAGTTTCTATAATGGTAAAAAACCCCGAAACAACCAAACAAAATTAACCCACTTTGAATTCAGTTTAGTTCTCACAATTTAATTATTTTTAGGTGGGACATACTATTGTAGCTATAAGACTGGTCTGATACTGACATTCAAAAAAGAATTTGTGAATTGTTTCCAGTAAAAATGAAGTTATAAATGGTACATTTGTAGTCACTTTTACATCAGCCAATACTTACACTCTCTTATGCACTCTATAAAGCCTCAGGTTCACTGTTCATGCTGTCATAAGTTATGTAATTCATTTATGATCATCCACACATTAATCACTTACATGTATAATTCTGTTTTTTTTATCAGCTGACTTTAAAGAATTCTCAAAATATACTTTATTAGCTGCTTCAAGAGTGACTGCCTTAGTCTCTCTGTCACTCCCATGAAACCCTTCAAAAGCCTTTAAAAAGTATCAATATTTCCTCATATTAAATAAAATCTGCTTAGATGAGTTGAGAGAGTAAAGGCTCTGGGCAATCAGTGCCTTCAGGATGTTGTGAGTATCAGTGACATCACATTGACACCATGTTTTGTATGCATATACTTTTCACAGGTACAGGATGGTTCAGGATAAGTTCCTAATTTCCCAGATACACAGGCAAATGAAGTGTCACAGCATTTAACATTAATTCTACTACTATCCTGCAATCAAAATTCAGCATGTTGGAACATAAAATGGACAATAAATTTGGGAAGATGAGTGTTTCAGCTGCAGAGGTACATGGAAGCATCCTAGATATGGAAAAAAAATGAATTAACACAAAGAGATAATGAACAGAATGACAGAGCAAGTAAAGTTACTGGATGACAAATTGGAAGAAATCAAGTGCCAAAGGAAAAAACATTAAGACAGATTGAACACGCAGAATATACTGAAGGAGTGGAACCCTATCTTTCCTTGAGAAATGGATTTCTGCTCTACCTAAAGTAAGGGGAACAGGAAGAAACAATAGAATAAAGTGACTGAAAATTTTTTCACCATGACATGGCGTACTCAGAGTATTTATTATGTTACCATAGTTAAAGGGGTTTTTTTACAAAAGAATAATTCAAAATTATGTAATTATAAATATATGTTAATATTTGAACTGAATTATTTAACTTACGTCTAGTCTCTGACATTCAGTACCTTTTTTCCATCTCTAAGAGCAGGCTGCACCATAGAAAAATCAAAAAATACAGTTGCATCCAAATATGTTTCCTTAATGATATTTCTGATGTGATATGCAAACATTGCAGCTACTGTAACCACCAAATTTAGATGTTTTGGTATATTGAAAATATACTTTTCTGTATGTTTTATAGGCATTTGAAAACAATATTCCTATAAGAATCTTAGTTCTTAAATTTTAAAACACACTTCATTTTTTAAATTATGTATGATAATACAGACATAGGAGACGAGTTTTGCATAATTGCAGAATCTAGGAACTAGATTATAGTGCCAGATGATGTAATTCACTAGTTTGTTTCTAAATTAATTCCATTCTTGGGTTTATTTTGGTTTTTTTTAATATTCCTATTTACCAGCTTGTACTTTTTGCAGTACTGTAAACTATTGTACAAACATAAGTGACAGTATGCTCAGTATTTCATCTCATACCACTGAGACAATTTATCAGGTACATACCTAATAATAAAACTTCCAAAAACTAAACATAACACAATTGTAAAAGTAAAGAAATAAAATAAACCTCTGCCAACATCAGAACAAAATGAAACAGGAAGCAAATTTAATTACTAGAAAATAGTCCACCCTCCTATTTTGTATAGTAACTGCATCAAAAAATATTGTTTATGAGAAGAATGTTATGTATTTTCTACACAGGAAACTGAGGTTGTATGAGCTGAATACAAATTATGGAAAATCTATATGTGTCCACATGCACAAAATTAATTCTTCCATAGAGTCACTGATATAATATCTTAGCTGTCTGGACTGCAAGCACCACTCTCCAACTACAACACACCACAGTGCAATGAAGTTTCTCATAAATGGGGAAAGAGCAAGTAACTCTTGTACTGTTGACACAGAAGGAGAAGTACTATGTGATACCCACTTAGCCAAACCAGAATCACAGAATGGATAAGACTGGAAGAGACCACTAGAGGTCATCTTGTTCAGCCATCATGCATAGAAGGGCTCCCTAGAGCACATTACTCAGGATTGTGTCCTGACAGGTTTTTAAATATCTCCAAAGATTCCACAACATCACTGGACATCCTGTTCCAGTGCTCAGTCACCCCCACAGTAAAAAACAGTTCTTGTTCATGTTCATGTCCCATGTGTAAAAATTCCCTTTTCCTTCACTTTTTCACCAGCAGATAAAAGGTCTGTATTAGCTAATACAAACCTCTGCAGACAGATAGCTATGAGTATTTCTGCACAGCGTATTTGTTTTCCAGTTAGACTGATCTTACTCTCACTCAGTTAAGGAGCAGCCACATGCAAATCCAATCTCTACAAGAAGGCATGCAAATGCATATTGTACAGTGTTCTGCTAGGAAAAATAAAGATAGAAATGAGGCTGGACACCAGCTTGGGACCAGTGAAACATTAGTGCAACCAGAAAAACAATAGTTTGAAGATGAATTCAGATAAATCAGCCACGAAAAAACATTCTTGTTTCTTCTCCAAGCCTGAAGAAACCATCTACTACAGCTGTGCACCTTCAGCACAATTCAGCTCACTCAGTATTTCAGAAAAAAGAAAAATCATAGAATCACAGAAGAATTAAGTTTGGAAAAGACCTCTAGTCCAAGTTTGGAAAAGATCATCAAGTCCAAGCACTAAGCTGGGACCAGCATGTTCAGCACTAAACCATGTCCCCAAGCGCCACATCTGCATGACTTTTGAAGACTTCCACAGATGGTGACTACACCACTTCCTGGGCAACCTGTTTTAATTTGTCTGCTATCAACATGGTTTATTTAAAAAAATCTGGGACAGCACTATAAAACCTGCTGTGAAACTGCATCCCAGCAGATACAACACAATGTCTTTCATTCTTAAAGCACTGAAAAATTTCTGAAAAATATGCTCAATAATTTTGGGGAGCCATTAAAAATATAGTACCACTGAATTAAAAGTAAAACAAGATTTATCCTTATAAACAGTCTGTACCATTTGATTCTTTTACTCCTGACAAAACAAACCAGGAAGAGAAACATCAATAACTTTCAACAATAGAAGACATGCCACACTGCCTTCTTAATCATATGCATCATTTCATACTCATAGAAATATACAGAGACTGTTAGAAACTCTGGTGAGTGAGGAAAGAGGCAACTACCAAAGTATTTGTGGCAGCCCAGTCTGGAGGGAAAAAAAAAAAAGGGAAAAAAATTCTGTGTCAGACTTCTGCATTTATCTATTTCTTGTTGGAATTAATTAAGCTATAAGATCTCTATCAATGGCTTGCCACTGTTTAATTTATTTTCATTCTGTTCTCATGGGCAGATGAAGTGAAGACAATTTTTGAAAGTTGCTTCCTTATTTTTAGTAGTTAGTCCATTAAACATAATCAATGACAATTTGAGAATCTGGGAAGCATCGGATGCATAATCTAAACATATTTTTAAATATTCAAGGATTGATTTTATTAGGTGCCTTATAGACATTCATAAATTGAATTCACTTACAGATTTTTAATATATAATTATTAATTTGTTTACAGCAGTCAGAAGTGTGGTAAGTACCTCAGAGCAAACATAACAAACTATTTTCTCCCAGGATGTAAGCACTGAACAGAAAAGCAACTTCTAGCTAAAATTCCCTTCCATATCTCAACAGAGAGACATGTTGCCAGCATTAACTACTTACAGCTCTCTGCTGCAACACACACTAGAGACAACAGGGAAATTGTTTAATTCAGAATAACTTCCTAGCCGTGTTAATCTCTGCAGTCAGGGAATAACCAGAGCATTAACCCTCTGTTGTGGTTTTAGTAGTGGGGAAGGGGCCATAAAGATGGCTCCTGTGAGAAGTTTCTGGAATTCTTCACCATTTCCAGCAAAGCCAATCTCTGATGCCTCTGAAGATGATGGACATGCCACTGGCCATGTCTGGGCCAATTAGAAAAGTTGGTTATGCCTCTGTGATGACATATTTAAGGAAAAATCAAAACAAAGTGTACACGCAGCTGCTTTTAGTTAGAGAATGAGGAGGATGTGAGAACATGTGAGGGAAAACAACATGGAGACACCAAGGTCAGTGGAGAAGGAGGG
>VYZT01015798.1:0-23784 GCA_013400735.1 Pomatostomus ruficeps | reverse complement strand
CTCTACAACTACTTGAAAGGAGGGTGTACTTAGGTAGGGTCGGTCTCTTCTCCCAGGCAGTGGAATGAGAGGACACAGTCTTTAAGCTGCGCCAAGGAAAATTTAGTTTAGACACCAGGAAAAATTCTTCACTGAAAGAGTGATTGGGCATTAGAATCATCTGCCCAAGGAGGTGGTGGAATCACCTTCCCTGGACATGTTTAAAAAAGACGGGATGTGGCACTCAGTGCCATGGTTTACTTGAGGAGGTGTTAGGTCATAGGTTGAACTTGATGATCTCAAAGGTCTTTTCCAGCCTAGTTCATTCTGTGTATGTGATTCTGTGTGAAAGGACTTTTTGTATCCCATCCTCAATTCCGTGGTAAGGACTCCAAATCTATACTATTGACTCTAAATCTATACTATTTCTCTGCTAACTATAACTTAGGCATCTTTATGTTGTGCACAGTTTGATGTAATCTACTAGTAGTTCTTCTGTTTTATCCTGTGTAGTAAGTAACTCTAAGACCTTTTATCTGTTAATCTCCTGTCCATTCAATGAATGATTCATTTTGTAACAGACTTGATCTCCCATTCTTGAGAGCTTGCAAGCCAGAATGCTTTAGGTACATGTTACCTGAATAGAGCTGCTGCCAAAATCTGAGCCTAAGGCAGCGAGGCAGCATTTGTCTAAAGCTCTCACATGATCCATAACATTATTGGCATAGTCAGCAGGACGCTGTTCTCTGACCCAAAGTGCCTTTGACAATTCATAACATTATTGATGTAGTCACAGGCAGGATGGCAAACGATTTAGAAAAACACACCAAAGGATTAGCAGATTGCCTAGAGGGGCACCGTGTTCATATAGAAACTGATGACCCATGCCCAGCAGATAACTAGTTTGAGTGGGGAATAACACAAGAAAAAATAAATGAAAAGCAGCAATTGCTGAAAGATAAAATGGGAGGAAATACAATCTGTTATACACTTACACTATGTTTAAAATCTGCTTGCCAATGGAGGCAAGAGATGATAAAAGAAAATGACAAATTGAAACAATGGCTAAAAGAATCCAAGGAAGAAACAAAAACCTTGGAAGAAAAATTAGAATTAACATTATAAAAAACACCAAATCTTTAGATATTAAACAAATTCTAAGTTAATACCATCACCTGAGGATGGTGATGGTGATATTTGTAAAAGCTCGGATGAAATTAGTGATGAAAATGTTCAATTGGATTTTCATGAAAACACAGAACCCTCACCTCTGAAAAAGGAAGAAATTCCAGAATTCAAAATAAAGCTCATAAGTAAGACTGAACTTTCCAAAGAACTTCAAAGAGGTCAGAGGAGTAATAGGTTCATTCCATCCATAACATTATTGGCATAGTCTTTGCAGGATAGTGTTTGCTGACTAGAAGTGCCTTTGATAACACATAACACCAGAGTGCAGGAAAACACCAAATTCCCAAAATGCAGAATACTATGTGTATATGTACTTGCAGATTATATGGATTTATTCTTGTGTGGTTGAACCTAGCAATATTAAAAATGATGAGTTTTCATTTCAGCTGAAACTGAATAACTGCAGAATCTGTTTCTATGGATCTACACGGTTAGAATATGATTTGATCTTGTGTGGTTGGGTTTTTTTCCCTTTTGTTAAAAGTAGAAACTGCTGTTCATTTTTAGCTACCATAGTTAACAGTTAAACAACTGCACAACTTCAGTTAAAGGCTACAAATTATCCCACATACTTTTTTTAATGAATCAAGAATTGTGACTTTTAAAAGAACATATATTTGATTATTTGTCCAACCATCCCAAGGGGTTGTTGAAATACATTTCTAGGTGTTTGCTCTACTTATAGGAAATACATAGTCACCAAAACACATTATTTGGTGATAATAAATTAATTTCTCCCACCTGATATGAGAAATTGAAGAATCATTGTCAATATTTTTATCCTGAACTCATTGGTATATTGCAACTTAGGAAGTTTAACTACATGCAGAGACCTGCATGTGCTCTTGGAAGTAGACTGTTTTCTTAGAAAATAGACAAATACTGAAGATATTTCACCAGAACAATACTCTTGAAATTGTAAGTCACATCATTTTTAGGAATAACTTAAACAGTTCTTCGGCATTCAGTGTTTTCATGATGCTAGCAAAAATCCATGGTCACCATACGAAATAAAATAAAAAAGCCATTCATTGATTTTCAGGTTAATTTCTTCAGCTACACCCTGTCTTTATTCCACTGATTATTTAGCTTTAGTTCTGATTTCTCCAAGGCATAGAACATCAATAGTTTATTAAAATGAACAGAAGTGTTAGCAGTGTTTGAGAACAGAAGTGATAACAAAGCAGTTCAGTACCTTTCAGAATTGTTTGGAGTAGGAGCAACTTCTGTGAGAGCTGGAATAAAACACTAGTCCTTTGTTTTAGTGGCAGTGGTTATTTTATGATAGGCCAATAGTAGAATGCCTTGGAGCAAAACACCTGTGAATGATGAAATACAATTTTTTGATCTCTCATAGTATTTTCAAATATCTGCTAAAGAGCATCAAAAAGATGAACCAGCATGCCTCAGTTTATCTTGCTTACAGAGTATATATTTGGTTCTATTATTTCTATTTCACACAGTATAGTTCTATTTCTTAATGAACATATGAAGCTGAAATGAGGTATTCCCAAAAAAGAGGACAGATATTCTATTCAATAAATGCAGTTTATAAGTTAATTTCTTATTCCGCATGAAACTCTGAAGGCATCATTCGATTTTCAGACCAGATAAACTAAAACCAGATGATGAGGAAAAGAAGAAAAAGGAAAAAAGCTGACTGGTAAGGACCATGGTCTCTGAAGATGATGAGAGATGAGATAAACACCTATGAAATAAATTGATTTTATGCCCTAGTATCTGGAAAAAATTATTTTCTTCCTAGTTAATGGAAACTTTCTTTTCAGTATCTATATGAAGATTCACAAGCAAAATATCCTTGCCTAGCAAAATTGTGAATATTTGCCTACATGAAATGTTACTTTTTTTTAAAGACTTTAAATGACACAGAAGTTGATATCCTGCCAACCTGACTTTTTCAGTCTTTTGCTCAAGTGCTGTGTATTTACATTTGATTTAGTTAAATGTAACTCTAGTTACACTGCGTGCATTGAATTCTGATGATGCTAGGTGATCTTAGCATGGATCACAATTGGACTTCAGACATTTTCTGAAGAGGAACTTTTGGATTCTAATAGAAGTTAGTACCCTAAAGGGGAACAGTGATTTTCTTCACTTAGTAAATGAGAGAATTTATAATCCTAGTTTGTCTTTATACTGTCTATGTGACAGAAAGACAATAGCTACAACCAAATAAGTTTTTGGGTTATAAACTAAACTAATAAATTAATTGGGTAATAATAATAATAATAATAATAGTAATAGTAATAATAAATTGGGTTATAAATTAAAATTCATGGCTGGTACAATTCTGTCTCTTGGTGAGCAGCAGAAGACTAACTGCTTGGACACAGATGCTTTGGTTTGGGTTTTTTGGTGAGCCTCAAGGTAAGTCATGTCTGGAAAGAATGATTTCCAGACTGTACATGACAGAGGACAAATGTTAGTCCACTGGGAATTGAACAGTCCTACCTCTTTTTTGGCAGTAAACTTTTAATAGGAACTCCCATTAGCACTCCCAGCTCATATCCTCTGTAAAATCTGCAAATTGCGGGAGCTGACAGTATAAATATATTAGTTATGTCAGGTACTTCCATACAAAAAGCTGTTGGGTATTTCAGTGCAAAACACCCTCTGCAATCTTCAGCTGAAAATGAAGATACTTGAATACCAGTACTGAGTAAGACTGCAAACTGTTGTAAAAAGGTGTTCTTTTTTCCTGCTAAAGGGATTCATCAGTTACTGTGTGACATGATAAATCTGTAATGCAGTGCTGAATTTCATTTTCTCACTTGTTTATATTAGAGAAGAATTCACTATAATACTTCAGGGGTGATAGCCTTGTCCTACAGTGATCTAGCTTTTCTTTCTCTCACAGACTAAAACTATTACTGATGATGTTAAGCACAAAAGTGAAGCTTTAAAAAGAAATTCCAAGATTTTAAAACCCACTATAAATTCTTAATAGTAGGAGGAATCTTGGAATGTGTTGTTTCTGCATGTGTACCTTCTGATGTCATTTGAAATATCTTTTCACTGTATTTTCATATTTGGGTGAATCAAGGAGAAAATAATAATGCCAAAGATGACAGGTCAGTAGCTGTAGATTAGAACTGGGATTAAAGAACAAAAGTGATGTCAAAAAGGAGTACTTCTCCCTGAGAAATAATAAGAGCAATTCCAGAGACAGCAGGTAGCAAAAAGCATAAAGCCAATTCATCAATATAATAATTTGCTTGGAATTGTTGGGCTTTTTTAAATTAAATAAAAAAATCTTTGTTAAACACTAGCTAGTTGACATGCTAGTTTTTCACAGCAAACATTAAGTACTTCGCTAGTGTTACTTACAGTGAGCCTTCATCAGTGGAAGTAGACTGTTATAGCAACAGATGTTTATTACTTTTATGAAATGAGATAGACTATAACTTCATATTTGGGAAAAAAACTCATAATGGACTTCTGCTTTGATGGTCTTAATGGAGAAGAAAATTCTGTTTGTGGTCCTTAAGAGGGAACAGCTACTGTGCTTCTCTGTGAGAAGGACTCATTCCCTTTCATTAGCTGGCAAGTTAAATATCTTAACCTTATGTCCTACTATCTCTCATACTATTCAAGGCACTCGAGTGACATTGTAGTATCATTGAAATAAAGGATACTGAATTGCGTTTTCCACTTTAAATCTCTTATCTCTCAGATGTGAAACAAGATTTTATATTAAAATACCAAGATTACTTTTAAAAAAATCTGAATATTTGAAAGAGAGATTATTATGCACATTACACTCCTGTTGTTTTCCTACAGCTATATAGATGGGGTTTTATGAGCTATGTCTGTAAGACTTCTTACGTTTCCCTGAAAATGCCTTAACATAAAAAGAACCCTGAAGAAACTGTAAAGCAATCTTATTTTTGTATTTTCCTTCTTGGTATATCATCTTGTCTTTCCTACATATCCTGCAAGGGATATTATTTTCTATTTTTGTTGCACAGGAAAATGGCAGTAAGTATTTTGTCAAAGGCTGTGTATTAAAGACTGCAGTGTTAGCACAGTGAATTCCAGATGTGTAGCACATGAGTGATTTAACTCATTAATAAACTCCTCGCACCCAGACACTACATCTGGGGATTTGTGAAAATCAACAGTTAGTATTTTCCCACACTTTATGTGGTGTGTTACTAAAGTATTTTTCATACTAAAAAATGAAGGTGTCCGTCCCTGTTTGTATAAGCAGGGAATTATACTAGATTCTGGTAAATCAATAAGAAGATAAAATGAATGAGGTCCAGGAGGAATTTTCAGGTAATCTACATTTGCTGTCAAAGTCCCACAGTATCCTGAGATCTGGAGTCATCAATACAAAAGCATTCCACCCAAAGATGTTACACCATAGATGTAGCCATAAACGTCAATACTGTTAGAGTTTAATGATAATATCTGAAATTCTGCTGTATATTATATCTGTAGGTAAAGACTGACCTGACTGGCATTATAATCTCCATTTTTTTGTGACATTCTTATGAGAATGTTATTTACCTCCTTAAAGTTTATGTGACCAGATTTAGGGTGGCCATATCTATTTTTTGCTGCATTCTGGCTATTAAAAAGAGGAAAGATATTGGCCATAAAACTTGCCTGATAGAAAGGGTTTTCTTGCACTGTAATGCCTGGTGTGAAATTTCTTTGCAGCAAGAGCAGTACAACAAAGTTCTGTTGCATTCCCTGCCTTAGCTTCAGAGTATCTCATCACTAATTTAGGAAATCAGTGGCCTTAATATCACCTAGAATGACTGTCATCTTTCCTCTCTGGAAGTGCACTGACAGGAATAATGATGCACAGTAAGTGGGAAATTCTTTAATGAAATATTTTTTGGTTGAGGGTTATAGCTAGAAAACTCTGCTTCAGTGAAGCAATCATATCTGTCCTTGGATGTCCTCAACATACACTACATAATTTCAGTAGAGAGAGCAGAAGAATTACATTTAGAAAATTTCTGCCTTTATGTCCTCCCTGGCAGGCAAAGAACTGAAATGTAATTAACCCTTTCATTGTGTTAGATTTGCAACACAGAATATTCACAGGGAGGACACTTCTGTGAGCTCTCTTGTATTTGACAAAATTTAGAGATGGAACAAAAATGGTTGCACATACTGTCAAAGTTATTTTTATGGCTACATTCCTACATTCCTTGTAAATTGGAAGCTGAAAAACATTGAAATTCTAACATTTATGCTTCACTTTCAATATAATAGTTTCATACTTCATCTTTACTGCAGCAATCTGCAAAAAATAATTCTTAGATATAACTGAAGGGTCTATTTTCTCTGTTGAGTGTGAATATGGTTTAACTTTTTCAAAACAGCCCTGTCTTTGTGCACCATTCTTGTACCATATTTTACTTCCTCTAATAAGCTGTTTGCAGTTTGTCTTTTGATTTGGAGTTCTGCTATATCTGTCACCATGCACTTTATATCTATTTATTGATCTATTGAAAACATGAATGCTGTTCTGTTTATGGTCTGTAGACCAGACTTACTAATGTCAGGAGTATTTGAATGAAGTCCTGTGAATTCAGAAATCAATATTCCTAAGTATTTCTACATCTATTAATGCATTCCATATAAGAAAATTTTCTGTGATTTTCTCCTCTTAATACTGAGAAATCATATTTCTATTTGTTGGAGGTTAGGATTTGTTCCTTTTTCTTTCTTTCTCCTAGGAAATTTTTCTCCCATTTGTTGCCTAAGAGTCCAGAATAATGGATACTTAAGAGAGACAAAGGATGTGGCCAAGATGGGGGCAGGGGTGCAGGTGGCTGCAGTCTCTTAGTTGTGGGGCTTTCTCTTGGGAAGTGCAGAGATACCACAAGATTTCGGCTGGAGGTCAGGGGCTAGGCTCATGCCTCGCTCACTCTTTCTCTCAGGACTGGAGAGGAACAGTCAGGTTGCTGCTACCATGGCGAGAATTCGCTGCCACCACAGAGTCCAGCCCTTTACTGCTTCTCCTACCGTCGGTGAGATTTTGCTTGTAAGAGCAGCCGTTGAACTGAGACCTTTTCAGCACTCGACCTCACTGGAAAGGACCCTCACAAGCTACTCGGGTGCCTCAGGGGAAGACCTGGGACCCCAAACCCCTGCCCACTCCAGAGGGAGTGTCTCCCAGATGCCACTGCCCAGCCCTGCTGTTTTCTGCCACTGTTTAGGGCTCTTTTGTTTTGCCATATTGGACATCCTGCGGCTCCTGGCAAGCTCAGGAGTTTTTGTGCTACATTTTGCTTGCCACGCTGAGCGTGCTTGCCTCTGCCCTTCCAGCCTGCTGCTCCGAGGTTCCTGCTATAGCCCATCTCACCATCCAGAGAGGCAATGGGACCGGCTGCCTGCCAGGAGTTTGTAAAGGAAGTGCCTTTTCTCTTTCTCCTGCTGGCTGAGCCATCACTAACTGTGTGGAGAGGCAGCTGAGCTCAAACCACAGCCCCCTGCAGCCTTGGGGGAATTATCGCACCCACCCTGCCCGGCCGGGAGCCACCAGCGCCGCTGGGGCTGTGACCGGAACTGCACCAAGGGGAAAGGGCCTGCAGCCCAGAGAAGGCTGATACTGGGTCTCTGGGTCTGTTTGTTGTGGCCGCCACTGTGGTTGTTTGTTTGTCTTGTTATACATATATGCACGAGTAAAGAACTATTATTCCTTTTCCCATATATTTGCCTGGAAGCCCCTTAATTTCAGAGTTATAATAATTTGGGTAGAAGAGGGGCGTATTTTCCATTCCAAGGGAGATTCCCACCTTCCTTGGCAGGCACCTGTCTTTCAAACTGGGACACTATTGCTAATCAAATTTTCATATCACTAGAATACAGAATCTGTACATTTTCTGAATGAATTTTTGTAAGAACTTGTTCCTCTCAGTCTGAAGGCAATTTAAATTTTAATATTATGGGTAAAAAATATTTTGCTTTGTACACTGGAAAATATGAGCTTTCCAGCACAGCTTACTGCTATTCAATAAGAGTTATTCAAGGTCTGGCTTCATAATAAATCACATACAAGATCTTAGATAAAAATTGCTACACATTATCAGTGATATTTTGAAAAACATATGTGCTCCCAGTAGTGTTCCAAGTACTAATTGCAATGAAGTAAAAAAGTGATGATGATTATAATTTTCTGGGAAGTAAAAACTCCCACCATCTCTCATAGTATCAATTAGTCAGGTGTTACAGGCAGTAGGCTTATTTTTTTTGAATAGTGCAATTGCAGTAAAATTTTGAAAAAGAAATTGCAATGGAATTTTTCTATTAAATGTCTTTTGACTCTGAAGTGTAATTAAGTGTCTATATATAAAAGTTACCATTTTGATAAAAATTCACTGTGTCAAGATGGCAAAATATCTTGAACATAAACAGGATTAAAATATGGGCCCAGCATTTTATGTGGGGCTTATAGAAACATTCAGGTATATTTTTTTAAAGTTAACAGTCATCTCAGAATTTCAGATTCCTGAAGTTTTTAAA
The DNA here is from genome assembly GCA_013400735.1 of Pomatostomus ruficeps. Classification (NCBI taxonomy): domain Eukaryota; kingdom Metazoa; phylum Chordata; class Aves; order Passeriformes; family Timaliidae; genus Pomatostomus; species Pomatostomus ruficeps. Next base: position 15,111 of record VYZT01015798.1, on the reverse strand, counting down.
CTGTATGCATTGGGATGTCACACCTTTTAATGTATATCAAAAGGAAAAATGAATAATTCTTTATTGTTTGCTTCATTACAACAGCATTATTTGAGACATTTTTCATTTTCATTTGTTGTACATACTTTGTGTCAATATTACAGAATAATAAGGTAAAATAACATTAGACAGAAGAACCTTTCTCTCTACTCAAAAATTCTGATGCCACACCTGGAGTGTTGGGTCCAGTTCTATGCTCCCCAGTATACAAGATATGTGAACATTCTGGAGAGAGTTCAACAGAGGGCCACAAGAATGATTAGAGTACTGGAGCATGTGACATATAGGAAAGGCTGAAAAATAGCCTGGAAAAGAGAAGGCTCAAGGGGATCTTATTAATATATATAAATGCTTGGAGGGAGGGTATAAAGAAGAGGGAGCCAGGCTCTTTCCAGAGGTGCCCACTGACAGGACTAGGGACAGTGGATACTGTCCTGGTTTCAGCTAGAATAAATTTTCTTCCTAGTAGTTAGTCCAGTGATGTGTTTTGAATTTAATATGAGAATCATGTTGATAACACACTGATGTTTTAGTTCCTGCTATGTAATGTTTACCCTAAACCAAGGACTTTTCAGTTTCCCATGCTGTCAGTGAGGTTCTGCACAAAAAGCCAGGAGGAAACATGTCCAGGACAGCTTACCTGAACAAACCAAAATTATATTCCACCACAGAACATCAAGTCCAGTATATAAACTGGGGACAGCTGCTTGGGAGGGGCTGGGCACTCCTCAGAGACTGGCTGGGCATCAGTCAGAGGATGGTGGTCAACTGTACTGTGCATCACTTTTCTTGGGGTTTATTCCTCTCTCTATTCACTTTTCTATCACCATTATTGTTATTGTTATCATAGCAATAATTATGATTTACTTTAGTCCAATTATTAAATTGTTCTCATCTCAACTCACGAGTGTTGCTTTTTTTTTTCTTATTCTCCTCCCCATCCCACTGGGTGTAGAAGTGAGTGAGCAGCTGCTTGGTACTTAATTGCCAGCTGGTGTTAAACCACGGCAGGCACAAACTGGAACACAGCAGATTCTGTCTGAATTTCAGGAAACACTGTGAGAAAACACTAAACATCCCACAGGTCCCTTCCTACCCCATGTATTCTGTGATTTTCTGAGATGCTCATTTTTTTTGAATTTATGTAAATTCTAATGGAATTTTGACATGTTATGACTTTGTAGCTCTCTAAGAAAGGAGACAACGACTGTTCAGTCTTTTAATTTTCTGACCAATTTTTCTGTTACTCTTTGAAAATTTTCTTTTGGCTTAGATTCTTGAGAGTAATTCATGTTTCCTTATGACCATGTTAGGGTCTGGATTTTGTTTTGTTATTTGTTTCCTCGCAGTTTCTATTACTGCCTGTTTGTATTATCTGCACAAACATGCACAGAAGCAGATGAACAAGAATAATGGAAATCTTAGCTGTACAAAATTTCAGTTAATAACATTTAGAACTGATAATTCCTTATTAAAATTTAAANGGAGCATGTGACATATAGGAAAGGCTGAAAAATAGCCTGGAAAAGAGAAGGCTCAAGGGGATCTTATTAATATATATAAATGCTTGGAGGGAGGGTATAAAGAAGAGGGAGCCAGGCTCTTTCCAGAGGTGCCCACTGACAGGACTAGGGACAGTGGATACTGTCCTGGTTTCAGCTAGAATAAATTTTCTTCCTAGTAGTTAGTCCAGTGATGTGTTTTGAATTTAATATGAGAATCATGTTGATAACACACTGATGTTTTAGTTCCTGCTATGTAATGTTTACCCTAAACCAAGGACTTTTCAGTTTCCCATGCTGTCAGTGAGGTTCTGCACAAAAAGCCAGGAGGAAACATGTCCAGGACAGCTTACCTGAACAAACCAAAATTATATTCCACCACAGAACATCAAGTCCAGTATATAAACTGGGGACAGCTGCTTGGGAGGGGCTGGGCACTCCTCAGAGACTGGCTGGGCATCAGTCAGAGGATGGTGGTCAACTGTACTGTGCATCACTTTTCTTGGGGTTTATTCCTCTCTCTATTCACTTTTCTATCACCATTATTGTTATTGTTATCATAGCAATAATTATGATTTACTTTAGTCCAATTATTAAATTGTTCTCATCTCAACTCACGAGTGTTGCTTTTTTTTTTCTTATTCTCCTCCCCATCCCACTGGGTGTAGAAGTGAGTGAGCAGCTGCTTGGTACTTAATTGCCAGCTGGTGTTAAACCACGGCAGGCACAAACTGGAACACAGCAGATTCTGTCTGAATTTCAGGAAACACTGTGAGAAAACACTAAACATCCCACAGGTCCCTTCCTACCCCATGTATTCTGTGATTTTCTGAGATGCTCATTTTTTTTGAATTTATGTAAATTCTAATGGAATTTTGACATGTTATGACTTTGTAGCTCTCTAAGAAAGGAGACAACGACTGTTCAGTCTTTTAATTTTCTGACCAATTTTTCTGTTACTCTTTGAAAATTTTCTTTTGGCTTAGATTCTTGAGAGTAATTCATGTTTCCTTATGACCATGTTAGGGTCTGGATTTTGTTTTGTTATTTGTTTCCTCGCAGTTTCTATTACTGCCTGTTTGTATTATCTGCACAAACATGCACAGAAGCAGATGAACAAGAATAATGGAAATCTTAGCTGTACAAAATTTCAGTTAATAACATTTAGAACTGATAATTCCTTATTAAAATTTAAAAAAACAATTTTAAGAAATTAAAATTTCCTTTCTCCATCAAGTATTAAGAATTTAATTGCCTTTTGGTCTGAAAAGTATTTTAACTTCACAGTATAAATCGATATATGTATTTTTGGGACAGAAATGAAGGTATGTTTGCTCTTGTTGCACTTGAGTCATAACCTGATCTTTGACATCATATCTGTCAAACTTGGAGACAGTCAGAGATGTCTTTGTGGCTTGATTTTTATTTATCTTTATTCCCAGTTGAAAACTGAGATTTCAGACAGAAAAATTGTGTCTGAACTGTAGGAAAGTTTTTGCGTTGGCATTATAAAAGGGTATGGCTTGGAAAGGAGAACCATCTAATCTAAAGCCTACTTAATATACCTTAATTACTATAGTACTTGAATTGTACCATTTCAACTAAGTAAACTTGCAAGGGTAAGTGAACTATTTTAATCAATGATATATTTCCTGTGTTCAAAGGTCAGAGGATGTTGTTTCAAGGTAAATTAAAGAAATTGTAGAAACATAAAAATATGTTCAGAAACCTATTTTCACTTCTCATGACTGTAGTGCTTCAAAGTCCTTGTTTTTCATGTGATGTTTCCTATGCAAAACATTTCTGTTTCAGTGCAATGGGGTGCAATTTCACTTAAAGACTTGCCTGTGTGTTCAGTTTCCTTCCCAAAGAGATGCAGCATGAAGCTGCTTTAACTAATGCCATTCTGCTAGAGAGAAGCAGATGACTTTTTACATAAGGCCACAGCAATAGCTTGGCTAAAAGAGCGAATCAGTTAATTTTAGAGAAAAAACTGTGTTTTCTGGGCAGAGTTGTGTTGTATGAGGGTGAATTCTATTGATTTTGAGAGGCAAGGTTGTGGTAGTGAGCGGCGTCTTCTGTGAAAAGATACCAGAAACTTCTCCTTTGTCTTTTGGAGCCAGCTTGCACTGGCTCCAAGAGAGACCTGACACCAGCCAAGGCTGAGCCCATCAACTGTGGCAGCAAAAAACCAACAAATTTAAGAAGGAGGAAATATTGCTGTGAAACAGAAGATGTGAGAGAGGAGTGAGACTATGAGAGAGTAACAACCCTGCAGACACCAGTGTCAGTGGAGAAGGAGAGGAAGAACATGCTTCAGATGCAGGAGTTGAGATTCCACTGCAGACTGTGGTGAATACCAAGGTGAGGCAGCTTTGTCCATGCAGCCCATGGAATAGCTCACAGGGGAGCCTGTGGAGGATGTCTGAGAAGAAGACTGAGTACTTGTGGGCAGCCCATACTGGAAAAATTTATGAAGAATTTTGCCTATGGGACGGACCCCACACTGGAGCACAGGAAGAGTATGAGGAAACAGGAGTGGGAGAGAAAACATGAGAGGCACTGTACAGCAGTACACATTTCCATGCCCCTGCACAGCTGAGGGGAGGAGGAAGAGAAAACTGGTAGTAAAATTAAGCCTGGGGAGAAGGGAGGGGAGGGAGAAAGATTTGGTTTTATTTTCTCACTATCCTACTCTGATTCAATGTGGAATAAGTTAAGCTAATTTCCCAAAGTTGAGTCTGTTTTGTCCATGACAGGTGTCTCCCTGTCCTTATCCTGACCCATAAGTCTTTCATTACATGTCTTCCCCTTATGTCCAGTTGAGGAGGAGAGTGATAGAGCAACTTGGTTGGCATCTGGTGTTTGTATGGGGTCAACCCACCACAGGAATAAAGAACATACTCCTTCTAAATCAAAGAAATATGTGTAAAGTTGTGGTTCCCTCTGTTCCATCAAGTTTTTTGTGAGTTCAAATTGTAATGTTTTTAATGAGTTCTGTATATTGCTAGAGAAAAACCTCAATCAAATAGAAAAGAATAAATATCTCAAGTACTAATCTAGGATAGTAATGCTGTAGAAAAATGCAATCTTTTAGGTATTGTAATGTATTGTTTCATTATGCCTAAGAACAACCTGAAACCTTACTGAGCTGAATGAATAATTTGCTTCACTTGTACTTAGCAGAAACACGGATGTGATACTGGTGATATGAATTAAGCTACTTTTGACAGAACAAATAATAAGCCTGAGTACTGGTTGGTGTGCACTTATCTAGTCTGACTTATGTGACATACCAAATGCTAAAGAATTTATGAGAAGGAAGAGCCAGTGAATGGTAATTTTGCTTCAGTGGCAAGAGCTAAAATTTTGGTCTGTATCTGTGCATACTTGAGAATGTAGTGAGGATTGTGCCACTTAAACAACAAACCTGTTTAAATTTCCTCTGTTGTGAATTAGCAAATAGTTACTGAAATAGAAAATCAGACAAATTGAAAAGCAGGATATGGTTGTTGACATTCTGCTGCATGTTGACTTGCAAGTGTAAAGCACTGAGCTTAGAGAGAAGAAAAAAGAAAGGGAGGAGAAAAAAGAAATTAACTCCACAAATCTCTCTCCCATTCACGGAGGAAGAACAGTAATTTTTAAAACTATTATTAATTTAATAGTCTTTTCTCTTTCTGTTTTGTTTACACTTTCTCTTGCAGGCATTTTTCATTTAAGTGCTGACCATGGGAAGGGGGAGAGAGAGAGATAAAAACGATGCTGTGATGCACATGGGGAGAATTTGACATCATCTAATCTACATGCCATAATATTTTTGTTAGCAGTTGAATTCTCCATTATGTGCAGATGTTGGAAAGCTCATATTTAGTGGAATTATTTTGTGGTGGGGTTCAACCTTGGTGAGTACAACAATATATATTTCTAATTTCTACATACACATAGTATTTTATGTCCTGATTATGACCTACAGAAGCAGGTATTGCCATCATTTTGGGACAGGTGTAGTCCTCATACCTGTCATGAGGAGATGAACAGTTCAGGTGATATTTGGAGTTTGACACTGCTATTTCCTAATGCACTTGGTAGACACCTAGCCTTTGTTAGTTGTAGAAACTATGAAGTCGGCTTATACTCTGGCTTCAAGTGTTCCTGATGTTCAGGGTTTAAGGAATCCGAAGACTCCTACTCCAGAGAAACAGAAATATTTTGTTTTTCTCGCTGTCACTACCTGAAATTATCAGGAAGGAATTCAGGGGAGTACAGAACAAGAGTTTCAACCTTCCAGTTGCCTTAGGATTCAGCACTGGAAATGGCCTGTGTTCAGCTTTTAGCTATGGTGATCTTGAGACACTAACCACTCTTTTCTGGCTGTACATCAAGGAGGCTGTAATGTCATAAAAGCCCTCATAGAAATTTTTGTGTGCATGTGGATGTTTTGATTTATTTTCCAGAAGTTCCACTACCAGGGGCCTAGAGATGAAATAAAAAGTAGGTCTAAACGTTTATGTAAAATTCTGGCCGTCTAAAAAGGTTTGATGTGAATTACAGCTTTTTTTTACATGCCAATAAATTCTCTTCACCCATGATCTTAACCAGTGTGGAACAAATCACATACATAATTAGCTGGGAGTCACTTAGTAACACAATGCCAGTAATGCAACTTTGTTTGCTTGAAGTGGTTGCGGGGATGAAGATTTATTAATTGGCTATTTCTTGAGGGACAGATTAAAGAGTAAAAACTAATCATCAGTGAGATATAAAGGAGTACCTAAAATCACGATGTTTACTATCAATTGTTTCTGAATCAATGAAAAGAATACTTATAGGTACTTTTATTATGATGTAGTTGTGGAAAAAATAATCTGTACCAGTCATTTATTGATTAATCTTATGAAAGTGACAGTAAGGGAAAGAGAAAATAAGATTACATGGCAAACACTGAAGAAAAGATGGCATGAAATAGTTGTCCCTTGTAGCAGCATTTTCCCAATGTTTCTTTAAAATGAAGGAGAGGCCAGCAGGCCGAGAGGTGATTTTTCACTGCCACTCTGCCCTTGTGCATCCAGTTCTGAGGTTCTCAATACAAGAAAGACCTGGACTTCAGAGTGGGTCTAGAGGAGGCCTCTCCTGTGAAGACAGGCTAAGAAAGTTGGGGTTGTTCAGGCACACAGTAGTGGGAAATGTAAAATTTTGTTTCTGCATAAATTTGTCAAAGTACATTTCACAACATGAAGCCCAGTGAAAGTAAATTCAAAATGGTTCACAAAGTTTGAATAACAGTTAAAAACAATAATGAGTATCTCTTACAACTTCAGGGTTTTTTCTGAACTACCAAAACTCCTTTTAGAAATTGACCACTACCACAAGAATATAGAGGTCACTGAACAGAATCACAGAGTAATCTGAGTTGGAAAGGATCCAGAAGAATCCTCAAGTCTAATGCCTTAAAAATCTAGGAAAAAACCAACACATTTTCAAGACAGTACTAATATAGGAAGTAATATAAAAGCCAGAATTGGAGGCCTCCAGGGGCAAATATGGAAAAATGCCCATGTGACATCAGGCAAATACAGTTTTGAAAGCTGGCCAAATTAGCATAATTGACAAGAATTCCCAATTAGAAACATGGTTAATAGGTAATTTCCCCATCTTGGTTCAACCTCTCCTGGAGCCCTCTTCTTCTTGCTATAACATCTACTTTATTTATGAGAAAATGCCTTGGAAGAGTGGCTCATCCTTGGTTCCCAGAAGAAGCAAGATTAGGACAGGATCTTTGGAATGTGTTTTGTTTAATAGGAAAAACAGTGGAGTTAGCTAGGAACTATGTATCTATACAATACCAGTCTACAGAGCTATGAATATAGAAAGACTATATAAAAGCAAAAATAATTTTGGCATCAAGTCCAGTGCTTGAGTGAATGGCCCGTACTGCGATCATACGCATAACCTTGGTTGTCTTAGTACCATTCTCTAACCAACTGAGCTGATCTCAACACTTTCCCCGTAAGAAGATTGTATTGCTCATACAATTCCTCATTAGGGCTTTCAAATGAGGGGACTAGAAATTTCAGCCTCTTCAGCATAAATTTTCATCTTCTTTCCTTTATGACAATTGTGTTTTTATCTTAATGTGACTGCCTAGGCTTTTAGAGTTCTTTCAGTTTCCCAATAAATTTGGGTGAGGAGAAGCATCTGTCAGTCATTTCCTTTGCGCATATCCTGTCCTGTCTAGTGTATGCCTCAGAACCCTTCTGTGTCTCAAGTATCTTCCTACTATCCATTTTGATGTCTCTGTTTTATTATCATTCTCATTTCAGATCCACTGTGTCAAAAAATTTTTTTAACTGATTTTGATTTCTGTCAGGAGAATGATTTCTGACCCTGCCCTCAGCATATACATATATATATGACACTTTTCTTTACTGTAGTATCACATCTGGATTTCCTGTTCACAATTAGTATTTTGATTATTAATTAAGTTAGTTATAAATTACGTTAACATTATTTGATGTTTTTACTGAAAGATACCAATAGTGACTGTTACTATATATATTTATTTCTGTTGAGTGGTACTTAAGTAACAACATGTTCATAGAAGCGTAGCCTTAATTACATACCTTCATCTACATCAAACCTGAAATTTTGGTCAGATATAATGGTTTGTGTAAGCAGAAAGCTTAAAAAGAGACGCAAGTTTCCTTTTGTGTAAACCCTAAGAAATTCCACTAGAAACAGCCCATCTTAATGTCTTCTTTAACTGTGTCTCATTCTGTTATCCTTTGCCACAGACATGCTGAAAGGTATGTTGGGATTAATTTCTCCCGGTGCAGTTTGTGTTTGTATTATCATACAGATGGACATGTTATAAACATTGATGAAAAAGACTTGGATGCGCTCAGGCACAAAAGCTGAGTTATTTTTGTTGGACAATACACCCTAGTATTTGTGTGAAATATTTCCCTTAATCTCAGGGGATTTATTTTATACAAATAATAATCTGCCTCTTGAGAAAGGACATCCTCAATAAAGACATGAGTTTTATCTTGCACACTAGCATATGTCTACACAGCACAACTTAGTGTCACATTGAATATGCAAACTGCCTCTGAACTGTTATCAATACCCATGTTATGCTCTATTTAACCTAATGTTCTGGCTACAGAGAGGGGAGCTGGGGTTTTAGCATTGTTCCAAACCATCCATATCATATTTTCAGCAGGAAAAGCCAAGCACCAGAACCTGGAAGTTGGCTACTTGGTCTTGCTTGTTCCAGCACAGGGACTGTCCGTATCAGACCTGCAGATTCTGAGCTTTGTGCCCTGCCAGTCCCCAGTCCTGTTCCTCTGAGTATGGTGCTGAAGGGACTGCCCTGACATGTAGCTGAGCCCTACAGGGCTGGGTGGCATGGCTCTGGCATCCTGGTGGGACTGTTTGCCCCCCAGTGTGGCAAGACCAGCAGGAGTGGCAGCACCAATGGCAGCTGAATCAAGTGAGAAAACCACACTGGGTGCTGTCTTTGGGATCAGTTTTTGTTCAGAGGAGAATATCCTTGTTGTGGGTACAGCACTCTCTTTTGGTGTCCTCTTTTATCAATATTGTTGTGATTTTTGCAAGGATTTTTTTCAGAAAAATTGGATTCCCGCTTGTGGTGTCTCCTAGTATTTCGTCTGTTGGAGGGGCATGGGGGAACAGGGACAGTTTAAGTAGGGTTAATTTTCCTGGTGACTTTTAAACCAGCACACATAATCTATTGCATTGAAAATCAGCATTGATGAAACATAGCAGTAACATTGCCATGTGGCTGTGCATGCTAGAAATAGACCAAATCATAGAAGAATTACAGAATCATAGAACAGTTTAGGAAAGCAACCTTCAAAATTCTTCCAGTCCAATCCACCTGCAATAAGCAGGGACATCTTCCACTAAATCAGATTGTTCAGAGCCCTGTCTGACTTGACCTTGAATATTTACAGGCAGTCACATTTCTGGAAAACCTGTTTCAGTGTTTTGCTGATCTCATTGTAAAAAATGCCTTTCTTATATCTAGTTTAAATCTACCCTCTTTTAGCTTAAATGAATTACCCCTTATTGTATCTTGTTCAGCCTAAAACGTATGTCCCCATCTTTCTTATAAGCCTCTTCTAAGTACTGAAATGCTGCAGTGACATCTTCCCAAAGGCACCTCTTCTCCAGGCTGAAGAACCCCAGCTCTCTCAGTTTGTCTTCTTAGAAGTGCTCCAGCCCTGTGTTCATCTTCGTGGCCCTCCTCACAACTTGCTTCAACAGGCCCATGTCCTTCTTGAGCTGAGAACCCCACCACTGGATGCTACACCCCAGACAGGATCTCAGAGAGTGGAATAGAAGGGCTGGATCACCTCCCTCAGCCCCGCTGCTTGTGTTCGTCCCTCTGGATCATTCTGTCCCTCAGGTCCAGCAACCCCACCATTCACCTTGGTGACTGCTACATATTTGTTGAGAGTATACTTGATCCCATCATCTATGTCACTGATAAAGGTATGAAACAGTACTGCATGGTATTTGTCGTTGCATGGTATTTATAACCTAAATGTTTGAAGTGATAAGAAATTGCAAATAATTATGCTGAACATCACGGATGACATAGCTGAAAGTAAGAAGTGTCTTAGAGTGTAAAAGCAGTTGACTTTTTTGCTGTAAAGAACTTCAAAAATCTGCATTCACAGGGAAAAGGAATAGAAAGCCAAAAGCTGGAAAAACAAATCTTACGACTCTCTTTAGATTCCTATGGACTCTTCTGGTGAGACTGCAACTGTTGTTTTTGTTAACTACTGATTTAACTCAGCTGGCAGTTCTCTGCAAATCTGTATGTGAGGCTTGAGGCTGAAGGGCACTGTAGGCACAAAGGAAAAGTAGTTCAGAGCAATAATATGGGCCAAAGGAAGATGCAGTTGCACTTCATGGTAAACTGGTAGACATTCCTTGTGAAGGGTGGCTGTCTCTGTAGAGGCAAGAACACATGAATTTTAGGATGCTGTCACAGAGAAGGTCTGAATTGATTTATTTGCTCTGACCTTGAAAGCAATGCATCTAGGAAAAGGAATTTGGAAGGGCTTATCTATGGTGTGTGGTCTGGGGTCTGAAATATGTCATCTGACATTTGCTTATTGGGGACCCTAGTTTTCTTCAACCTTTAGTAAATATCTGCTAAAATGACTCAGTCAAAAGCATAAGTTTAATTTTACCGACAAATGTTCATTCACTGAACACAGCTGTGGTTTGTCTTGCATTTCACAGTTAACACAGCTACTTATATATGTCTGCACAAGTTATTCAACAGAAAGACTAAATACACAGCAAAATTGTATACAAATTACAAAATAAGACTTACATAAGGAGCAGCAAACTTGTAGCTTCAGGAATATACAAAGAATATTTCTATCTTGTTTAAATGTCACTTAGATTAAGAACTGAATTGTTTCTACCATTTCTATTATAAGTAAATTATGGAAGATAAGAAGTGGAGAAAGGAAAGAACTAGGGAATAAAATACATAGTGCATGAATAAGTGTATTAAGTATCAAAAATAATCTTAATATTAGAAAATTTTCATTACATACAGGATACTTTTATCTTTAATGTGAATGAGGATTTAGAAAAGAAAAATAAAGTTCGGGTTGAATAATTTCCAGTGCATTTTCTTAAGTACATTTCTAACTTTTATATATTCTAATTCTCCCAATAAATGTTGAAATCCACAACACTGAACAAACTTTCTTGTAAAAGACATGACCTTATATTCTAAGTTATTGCAGAAGCAAATGTATTTGCAATAGGAATTTTGTGGAAAGCTCTGGAATCTGGGCAATTTTTGTAACAATACATACACCTAGATGATAATTCCTCTTCTTTCCTTCTGTGTTAACCTTTCTCCTCCATTTTACCACACCCTAAAAGAAATTTGTTGTGCAATTTTTTACTTGCCTGTAGGTTTCTGTGTCTTTCATGCAGACTGAAATAAAATTTTAAGGAGTTTGAAGAAATGGATTTATTTGTTTTGAATGAGGCACTTTCCTCTGGAGCAGATTTAATTTGTCTCCATGACTCCTGAAGATTCCATTAACTCCATTGTGATTCTTGCTTTAGGCTCTGAAGGGGAAAGGGGAAGAGGTGGGATTGCAGAGAAGTATGTAATAAATGTCAGGATACATATTCAATATATTTGTGGTCTTTTTGATTTTGGGGTTTTTTTTGGTTGGTTGGTTAGTTGGTTGGTTGGTTGGGTTTTTTGTGCAGAGAGACCACATTTCTTTGCATCTGCTAGCAGTATTAACCTTTTAAGAGGTACAGAATAGATTTTGTCATGTTACTAAAGGATAGTAAATTGACATTTTGATTTAATTTTCTCAACAAGAATGAGAATGTCACATGTTGGGTTGTGTAGGAAAAATAAATAATGGACCAGGGTGCATTTGGATACTAATAATTGCTGTAAACTTGAGAGGCAAATAGCAACATATTAATCAGGTATGATTTCATGCCAAAAGAATGGGTATTAGTCTTTTAATACTCTTATAAAAAATTCTGGTAAGAATTTGGTTGGAGACAATCAGGAAATTGTTAATTTCTTTGCATGAGTTTCCATTTATGTACTGTATTAGTTGATTATGTGAAATAAGCCAAAGGGAGCTCTAAAAGAAGTAAGCAGGGAAGGGCAGGTAAACCAGAATTCACTAATCAGTTTTTTCCAGTGTTGGTTGCTGAGTGAACAAACTGTGTCATGAGGAAATACATACATACACTTTGCCATCCAGGTTAATAGGATTATTTTTTAGTTTTGATCCTAAAAGCAAAGTATAGTAACATGTGACAATTCTAATTCTACAAGAGATGGAAGTGGAGGATATACATCAGTGATAAACACAGCAGGAAAAAATTGCAGGTAAAGGACATCTCTTTTTTTCCACTGCAGAGAAGGCAGGCAGCTTGGACTTACCTGAGACAACAAGAACTTGTGATTTTTCAATAGAAATTGTCAAACCTGGAACTCAGGTGGATTTAAGTGCATTAAGCAGAGTAGAAGGCCTCTGGATGAATATCTCTTGTATTTGCTTGGAAGAGCCGTCCTGAGACATTTGTGATAATCACTGAATGTTGGCACCTGTAAAGTCAGGCTTTTTACCAGGTCCAGTTGGATTTGGGCTGTTAGGTTGGTACCATCAGCAACAGAAATGTTGTCAGGGATAGCTAGTGCACAAAAGCAGGAGGGTGTTGGAGCCAGGGAGCAGGTGCTGGGTGTGACAGCAGAGCAGGCACAAGGACAGAATGCAGCCCCCACTGTGCTGGGGACAGGGGGCAGCAGAGACCAGTGGCAGCAGTCAGGGACAGCCGGCAGGAACGATCTCGCCAGACAGGCACCTGGTGGATTTTAACTCCACTAACAGTGTAGAAAAGCTAGAAGAAGAAATAGGCAAAGATGACAGCTTGCTTAGCCTCTGACACATTGAACCCCCAGTGTCAGCCCAAAGGAAAACAGCACTTTCTAGCATTTCTATACTGGAACTTGAAAGTGTCTGTGAGCCCTTACCCTGGCCCACTCTTTTTCAAAACTCTTTTCCATTATAATTTCTGCTTGCTTTCTATGAAGTGAAATGATACAAGAAGCAGGTTAGCCCTCAACCTTCAATTGTAGTGTGACATCTTCCCTAATACCTAAGAGGATTACGATGGCACTAATACACAGAGAACTTTTCGTTTTACATATAGAATTGTGCTTTAAAGTAAATTTTCATAAATCCACATCTGCTATGCAAGATTTTAGCATGGTGCAATTATATTATACAGAGTTATAATTTTCTAATACTGGACTTTTGTGTGCTCTCCAGTTACATTTTATTCGGAAAAGGATGAGATGTCTAAAGTTACGTGGTGAAGATTAGGGATTAGAGGGGGATGTTTCTATTTTATTAGACGTTAATTGATTTCCATGCCGTTTTTGACACTTAGAGTCATCATTTTACCTTTTAAAGTGGTAAAATTCCAATTACTCTACTGAGGTATTAAGAAAATGTAAGGTATAAACAGAGGAAGTAGAATGCTAGAAAATGTATTTTCAGGCTGCTTAGGCCATTAGTAGTTTTACTGCAATCAAAAAGTAAGGACACAAGAACCTAAATCAGCTTCATTCTAAAATCCAAGTAAGGGGATACATATTATGGATCCTTTTCTTTAATCTAAAAACTGCACAAGGGTGCCTTCACAGTCCTGTCCTCATCTCCTAAAAGCAATGCAACATCTCACAGAATCACAGAATATGCTGAGTTGAAAGGGACCCATAAGGATCATTGAGTCTAGCTCCTGGAACTGCACAGCACCACCCCTAAGTGTCACACCATGTGCCTGAGAGCATTGTCCAAATTCATCTTGAATTCTCAGGCTTGGTGCTGTGACTACTTCTCATGTTTATAACATTCTTTTCTGTGAGTCCATTACCTTCTAACTTTGATGAATTCATGCTCTTCCCTCTGTTAGTGCTTGCAAGACTCTTTTACAGCATGTAGAGAGGGAGCATGCTCTGTTCTTTACCTGTGTTTTTGTCCCCTCACTCTGCTTCTGTGAGAAATGGATTAGGATTTGCCCTGGAAAGAATTTCTATTTCCAAAAAAAGGGAAAGGACTTAAACAAAGCATTCTGCTCTTAGATCTGAAACACTGAGCAAGAACATAAAGGCAGCAACATGGAAAAATTATTTATGATGGAAGGAGCAATAACACAGTAATTGCATAAGAAAAGGAGCATCATCTAATGCAGTAAATATCAGTGTAACATGGCAAGATGAAACTGCAAAATAGTCTACTCCAGCAAAGAGTCTGAGCAAGGAAGTTGTTGATCATGGCTGGATAGCACCCCTGCTATTATAGGGAATTTTTCTAAACATTTTTTGTTAAAGTGCTGCTGTATTTGGCAGTTTATATAATTTGAACTTGTAGCTCCAATGTTATTTCAAAGCCCAAGATCTGCAGACCTTATTCACTGTCTGCCAAATATCTACCTGTCAAAACACCTAAAATTTGACCATAAAATGGAAAAACAAAGAGTTTGTGTAATAATGAGTTTTAAGACAGAGAACTACGTTAATTTACTAAGTGCTTCTTAGTTGCTTGGCTAAATGAAATAACTAGAATTATTATTCTAGCTCTCAAATTAGAAGCCTGATGACCATAGACTAATTCCTGTTGTCACATTCTCACATTCCACTATGGGGAGCTGCAGGGAGTTCTATTAAAACTGATGGTCTAGGACAAAATTAAGTCAAATGAGACAACATTATATCTGAGAACCATTTATTGGTAACAAAAAAGGCATTGCTCTACTAAAGTAAACTAGAAAGGACAGAAAAGGAGGAAGGAAAATGAGAAAAGTTGGTTGGAAGGGGAGAGAGAGGCAGAGAGAGAGGAGACAGAGAGAAAAAAGCAGGAGTTTCCACCAGAAGGCTGGGGAGTGCCATTGACATCCAAGTGGCAGGGGCTGTGTGCATGCTGCCTGCTGGAGGAGCCTGCACAGTCTGGAGAGGCGCGGCTCCACAGGC
>VYZT01015796.1:22892-61994 GCA_013400735.1 Pomatostomus ruficeps | reverse complement strand
TCCATCCATCCCTTCCCTCCATCCATCCATCCATCCCTCCATCCATCCCTTCCCTCCATCCATCCATCCATCCCTCCATTCATCCATCCCTCCCTCCCTCCCTCCATCCATCCATTCATCCATCCCTTCCCTCCCTCCATCCATCCATCCCTCCATCCATCCATCCACCCATCCTTCCCTCCATCCCTCCATCCATCCCAGGGATCCCAGCCAGGCCAACGTGTCCCCAGCTTTGTGGGACAAGCTCTGCTGGGATGGGTGGCACCGGCTGGCATGGGTGGGCAGGCAGAAGGCAGCTCCTCACCCCCCTCTGTGCTCAGCAGGGTTTAATCCTTAGGAAGGACAGGATTTGCTGAATTCCCACGGAAATCTGGGAAGTGCTGGCTGCTCCATCCCTGGCAGTGCCCAGGGCCAGGCTGGACGGGGCTGGAGCAGCCTGGGACAGTGGGAGGTGTCCCTGCCATGGCAGGGGTGGCTCTGGGTGATCTTTAATGTCCCTCCCAACCCAAACCATTCTGTGGTTCAGTGATTCTCTGACCCAGCCTGAATTCAACACTTGGCCTTTTGCCTTTGCACCCTGAAATTCTCCACCACCTCTACAGCTCTGGATTTATTGTGATTCATAATCCCATCCTTCCATTATTCTCACTTTCTGGATTTTATCTTCGCATTTCACTACATTTTGGCTTTGCATTTATTACCTTTCAGATCACCCCACAATTTAAACACTCCCTGTCCCAGCTCGGGCAATGACAAGCAGCTCCTGCATCGAGTGTCCTCCTTCCTTTGGCATCAAAACACTTAAAACATTTCCCTTTTTTTAAATTTTCCCCTCCAGTCTGCAGTTTGAATCTCCCCACTGGCAGAGATGAGATGACGAATCCAATTTCCCTGGATGCAGAGAGCCCTCCTGCATCTCTCCCTGCACTTCTACTTTTCCCCTGAACAGCCGGCATTGAATGCCCCGTTATCTCGGATGGCACTCATTTAGCGCTTTATTAAGCAGTAATTCAGCAGCCTGTTATCAGTTCCTCCTAGAGCCGGGCAAAAGACGCCAGCCAAGCAGGCGAGATTTCCGCAGAATTACGGCGGTTTTGTGATTTTTGGATTAGAGAAAAATTACCCCAAAGTAATAGACACGAGATGTTTTCCCTGCATTTCATTACTGGCCCCGTGCTCAGCTCCCATCAGGCCGTTCCGACTGCGGATTATCTGATTTTTATTTCTGTTTCCAACCCAAGCGGCGAAATTCTGCAAAATCACAGAGGGAACTCAATGGGCTGAGAAGTCCTAAACCCAGACTCACTTTTTTCTCCTGCACTCGTGTCCTTTCTGAACGTTTCCAGGTGGGGAAAAGACATAAAATAACTTTTTAGAGCTCCTTAAAAACCAGGGAGTTGAAGTGAAATAATGGAAAAAGGTAGAAACCAAAGTGTGCCCTAAAAACAGCAGCGTGGAGGGATCAGTGCAAATCCCAGCTGGAAAAAAGGGGTTGGTGGAATAATTTTGATGATGGAATAGGTAAAGGATCGATTGGAAATGACAAATTTAAGTATTTTTTTTAATAAATCATTCCTTTTTCCTAAAATGACTGGATTTTCACAAATAATGGACAGCAACATCTCCACCTCACATATCCCTGGCTCCCTTCCTGCTGATCCCTTCCCTCCCATCCCTGCTCCGAGGCAGAATTTCAGTGCAGCCCTATCAGTTTGCATTTTTTAAAAATCTCCTTTCAGCTGGGTTTTGTTTTGTTGTTTGTGCTGTCATTTCTTTTTCGGTTGTTTTTTTTGGAGAACACATCAGATAAAGGTCATTTTTCCTCGACTGGGAAAGCGCAGTGATTCTGACAGCGAGACATTCCCGGCTTGCTCGACATCAGAAATGTTGATATTAACTCCTTTCAAATCGAGAGCAGAGACAAAAATTGCCTGAGCAACTCGGTGCCTGGCAGTTATTTCCCCAAAAATGAACATTGAAGTTATGCCCGTGGCCTCTGCTAAATTCCAGGCTGCCATTACTGCGAGAATTTCAACTTCATTTGCGTTCGCTCGGAGAAAAAAATAAAATAAAAGATCATCGGGAAGGTATTAAACAGCCCCAAAAATGATGGCTTCAAATGGTGGCTTTTGGCTGCTCCGCGATCGTTTGCTTTGGCAATTTTATCGGGGACATTAAGGCTGATCACTGGCTCGGTGTTCCTAATTATTGCTGAAATATTGCGCAGCTTCCCGCGGCAAAAAACACAACGAGCGGAGCAGGGGCTGCTCGCGATTGCGACGTTCGAACTGGGTTTTAATCAATGAGTGATAATGAGAGCTCGTGGTTTGACTTTCCCTCCTTAATTGCCAGTAATAAAGCAGCTCCTCGTTGATGAGATTCCGCCGAGTTCGCTTCCATTCGTCTCCGTTTATTCTGTTTATCCGCAAAGGGCGCGGGAGCTTTCAGCGCCCGACCATAACGGAGTGCACAACGCTAATTATGGTTTCCTCGCCTGGAATTTTCCACACCAGAGGAAACGACGCTGCCCTTTCCTGGGGAGTTTTTTGCACTTCCCTAATTCCAGCAGGATTCTGGAATGCAGCTGGGGTCAAATGATGAAACCACGGCCTGTGAAATCCCAAATCCCAACCACATTTTGGTGTTTAAATCTCTATTTCTCCTCTGCTGCTCATATGTTTAAATTTTTTTTTTTTTATTTTTTTTTTTTTTTTTTTTTTTTTTTTTTTTTTTCCCCCTTTTTTTTTTTTTTTTTTTTTCTTTTTTTCCCCTTTTTTTTCCCTTTCTTTTCTTTTTTTTTCCCTTTTTTTTTTTTTGGATGCCAAAATAAGAATTAAACCCAAATACTCAAAGAATAAAGCAAGTTCATCTCACCCAAACAACCACACCAGATCTGATCCACCTCAGGTAGATCTTCAGTGGCCAATTGTCAATTTTGCAGCCTGATTTTTGGCTAACAAACACCATTTTTGTTCTGAAAGTTCAAGTTCCAAATTTAGTTTTGGTCTTTCAAAAGGATGTCAGAACCGTGGTGACAAATGCATGCAAATCAGCCAATACAAGAAATATTTTGATAATACCCTGCCTGAATAATCTCATTTAAATCAGGACCTGCCTGAGGTTTAAGATGTTTTAAATATCCCCACACTCCTCTTCAATTACGGGTAAGAAAATAAAGAGTTTTTAAATCTTGCCTGGATCACTGCTGGGGATGATTTATATCCCAGGATTTTCTTCCCGAGCTATCAATCATCTGACAGCGAGGAGTGGGTGGCAGCCTGAAATTCCTGTATCAGATTTTGCCGTGTCCTGAGGAGTTTTTGCCATGGAAATAATTTGGGCTGCAAAAATCAACGTGTTCCTCCATTATCTTCATGATCTCCGTTATTTCTGAGTGTTATCCCAGGATATAAACTTGGTTATCTGGATGAAAAAGTCAAGTTCTTCCAGCTAATTCCTGCCTGGTTTCATTCCTGCCTCTTTTTTAAGCCCCAGCGAGCAAAACAAGCATCGGGGAAGGGAAGGAGCCATTTGGTTCTGGTTATTCCGAGGAAATAAACAGAATTTAAATAACTCGTACAAGGAGCTGCGACACCCACCTGCATTCAGTGCTGCAGAATGGAGATCGGATCTGGATTTCTGCTCGCAGCGCTGCAAAACCAAAATACAAATTCAAACTACAACGCTCTTCCTGTTGAGCAGGAGTGGGAATTACCAAGCGTGGCCTCTGGAAGAAAAAAAGAGGAATCATATTTTTTTGCTTTAGTAAATTCAAATTATTTGCAAACCAACCTTTCCCAGGATTTTTTTCCATCCCAGTGTGGCTGGATCTTTGCAGAGGAGCAATTCTCCTTTGTCCCCCTCCATCTCCAGAGTCCCTGGCTGCAAAGTCTCAAACGAGTCTGAAATTTGCCCAAATTTCTTCATTTTTTCATTGTTTTCTGCAGCAGCAAAATCACCATTTCTCATGATGTTCTGTTCTTATTCAAGTCATTGTCTCACGCTCATTTCCCTCTACCAAGATCTCATCAAAAAGGCGTTTTCAGGGCGCCTATCAATGAAATTTGGGACTCATCACCCAAAATTCCAACGGCAAAAACCATCTGCGCTTGATCCTCTAAGGCAGCACAGCCGGATTTGAAATGGAGCAAAGTTGGAGAGAAACAAAGCGCTGCCTTTGTTCAAGTGGCAGGATATTAAATGATAGAGCTGTTATCTCCTCCTGGAGTATAAATGATTGAATTAAGCCTTCAGTCAGTTTGGCAACGGCGCCGGATGAATTTTGCAGGAGCACGAGGCAGCAAACACAAAAAAAAAAATAAAATTTGAAATTTGTCATTGGAGCTGGGGCTCCCTGCGAGCCCAAATCACAGCGAACAAAACGCTCATGCTCACCGGGTTGGAAAAGGTTCGTTATTATTTATTCATCTGGCTCAGGAACACAAAAAAAAAATGAAATTTGGTTGAGGAGGGAGCACGTCAGGATGAGGATCCGTCAGCAAGGCGCGTCCCTCCAGCTCCGTCGGGGAGATTTGTCTCCGTAATGAGATGTCTGTTCCCCGGGAATTGAAGGACATGCCCCAGCTCAGGGCGTAAAACAAATCACCCCCGCTAATGAAAAGGTGATTTTCACCTCCTCTTGCACTTGCTGCCTCTCACACAACAGCACAAACTCTTCGGAAATGCTTTAAAATTTAAATAAAGCCAAAAAGAGTCAGGCCCGGGCAGGAATTTCAGCGCTGTGGCTCCCAAATTGTTTATTTTTCAGGAGAATATTCCATTATTAATACGGGTGACACTTCGGTGCACTCACAGCCACTCTCCTGGAGCACTTTTCCACACATCCCCACGTGAATTGTTCATCAATCCGAGCCCATCTCCACTCGGGAGCCTCGATCAGTGCGGCTCCACCGAACGCTCCCCACAGCCCATCCCTTAGGAGCGATTCCCCTTCTCTGCAGCTCCAACTCCTGCTCTGGAATCTTCAGGGAATGTTTGGGGGTTTGTAGGGAACTCAGCATCCCCTAAATCCGAGGTTTGATCAGGACAAACACCATTTTTGTTCTGAAAGTTCAAGTTCCAAATTTAGTTTTGGTCTTTCAAAAGGATGTCAGAACCGTGGTGACAAATGCATGCAAATCAGCCAATACAAGAAATATTTTGATAATACCCTGCCTGAATAATCTCATTTAAATCAGGACCTGCCTGAGGTTTAAGATGTTTTAAATATCCCCACACTCACATTTTGGCATTTTGGGATCCATCCTAAATTATTTTGGGATCCACCCTAAATTATTTTGGGATTAGGATGTGTGTATCCATTAGATGGGCAATAAATTCACTGCTACCCAAAAATATTCCCAGAAAGTCTGGAAGCCACAGTGGTTATTACAGAACTTTTAAAAAATGTTAGGAGCATCCAGTTTTGACAAAATCCTTTATCACTTATATACATTTAATTGAAAAAGGCTCGTCATTCTCATTAATATGGCAGCTTTTGCATAAAACTTCCTTAAATATCACCTGTGATCTATTACACCCTGATTTTCTGTGCCAACCCAGAGATCCCATTTCAATAAGAGGGAAAAATATTGGAATATTTGACTCATTTCTCCAGGAATAAAACTGACAGGAGGCAGGATCGATTTATCGAAAACATTTCGATTTTCTGTGCTGTTTAGGGCTGGAGGAGCCCTAATTAAATAAAAATTACATCTCCAAACTCAAATCAAGTGTGGGGGTTTCTGAATGAGGCAACTTCCACTCCCCAGGGAGGGGAAGAGGGGACAAAGGAGGGGACAAAGGAGGGGACAAAGGAAGGGACAGGTGGAGTGCCAGCTCCTGGGAAATCCCAGATTCCAGCTGTGCCTCCTTTCATCTTTCCCTCCCTATTTTTCAAATCTCAAGGAAGGAATCTCACCATTTTCCCACTGCCTCCCAGATGAGCCAGAGGAGGTCTGGATCGGATTTTAGAGGAAATTTCTCTATGGAAAGGGTTCTAAAGGATTGGACCAGGCTGCCCAGGGCAGTGGAATCACTGGAAGTGTCCAGAAAAAGGATGGATGTGGCACTTGAGACGGCCTCAAATTGACCCAAGGGGGGTCTGGATTGGATTTTAGGGGAAATTTCCTTATGGAAAGGGTTCTAAAGGATTGGACCAGGCTGCCCAGGGCAGTGGAATCACTGGAAGTGTCCAGAAAAAGGGAGGATGTGGCACTTGAGACGGCCTCAAATTGACCCAAGGGGGGTCTGGATTGGATTTTAGGGGAAAGTTCCTTATGGAAAGGGTTCTAAGGGATTGGAACAGGCTGCTCAGGGCAGTGATGGCATCACCCTCAGTGGAAGTGTCCAGAAAAAGAGTGGATGTGGCACTTGAGAAGGCCTCAAGTTGAGTCAGGGGAGGTTTGGATTGGATTTTAGGGGAAATTTCCTTATGGAAAGGGTTCTAAGGGATTGGAACAGGCTGCCCAGGGCAGTGGAATCACTGGAAGTGTCCCAAAAAAAAGGAGGATGTGACACTTGAGGACACAGTTCAGAGCAGTGGAATCACTGGAAGTGTCCCAAAAAAAGGAGGATGTGACACTTGAGGACACAGTTGGGTGCTGAACATGCTGGTGGTGCTGAGCGCTTGGTTTTGGTTCTTTGGAAATCTTTTCCAGCTGCAGTAATTCCCTGATTCCATGAAAAGAGACGCCTTGCACTCCTGGCTGTCATTCTGAAGAGTTTCATTCATGACCCTGGGCTCGAGTGCCAAATTTCCCATCATTACCAGGAGATTTTCCGACTCCGGGGTGCCTCCCCTGCTCCCAGCATCACAGGGAGCTCAAGGCTCCCGTCTCTGTGACAGAAACACCCTGGAATTCCCCCAGAACTCCCAGTTTGACTCTTCCCACAGAAGCTGAGACTTGAAAGGAGCCCTGAGCCTCGGGAGCGCTGCACAGCAGCGTCTGAAGGAGGAAACACCAGAAAACTGGAGGCCCTTGAGGAAAACCCCACAGGATTTAGGTTCTTTGTGCTCCAACCCATAAATCTGATCTGTTTTTCACTGCTCTGCTCCCAGAGATGTTCCTGGCAGGGAGGAGAGGATCCTGCCCTGCTGCCTCTGCTCTTGACAAGGGGTTTTTCCTCCACAGAACACTTTCATGGCCCTTTTTTTCTTCTTTTTTTCCCATCTGCTCTCCCAGCGTTAAAATCCGGCTCCTCGAAGGGGTGTGTGGTACTTTAGGTGGTTCCAAGCAGAGATTCAGCCCTTACCTCTCGTTTTGCGCCTCTCAGGCTCCTTTTAGAGTCCTTGAGCTCCCTTTGAAGAGGGAAATCAGCATTTCATTCTGCTTCTGACAAGATTCAATCCAAAACCCTGGTGCTCTTCGCAGGGAAAAACCTCAGGATATTTAAAAATCTGTAGGCCCCATAAACTCCTCGCTTTCCAATTTAAAATCACCCACATCTTCAGCTCCAAAATTAATCAGATTTTGAATAAATTGGATTTTTCATCATTTTTCTGCCGTCCTTAGAAGGGGGAAGGGTCTGATTCACCTGTCCCGTCCCTTGGGCTGGCACTGGCAGGTGTTTTATTGTCACCCTGATTTAACAGAGGCCTCTTAATCAGGTGTCAGCTCTGGCCCATAAAGTCATATTAATGTTTGGGATCCGATCTGAGGCTCTATCTGAGGCACATTAAGGAAGATTCATTAGGAACTCACTACCCCTGGAATTTACAGCCTTCCTGGAACTTAATAGCCTGGATAAATTCCTCCTGATCTGCTTTGCTTTGTGAATTATGGCAGTTTTGCATTCAGAAGCTTCTCCTTAGGATATTCCCTGAGGATTCACAGGTGTCTCCGGAATCCTGGAAGGGTTTGGGTTGGAAAGGACTTTAAACTCATCCAGTCCCACCCCACAGGGACAAATTCCACCGTTCCAGGCTGCTCCAAGCCCCGTCCAGCCTGGCCTTGGGCATTCCCAGAAATCCAGGGGCTTCTCTGCACTCCCAGCCCACCAGAATTCCCCATTCCTGCTCCTGGAACGGCGAAACCTCTGGAATTTGGCTCCTTGGAGCTGATTCTGCCAGGCGAACCTGAAACCTTTCTCTGCAGATAGTTTGTGATATTTCTGGGACCCTCTGAGTTTCACCAGTCAGGTATCAGAGATTTTATCTGATGTCACCGAGCAGTTTGGAGTAACAGTAATTCCAACCCCAAAAAATCCTAATAAGAAGGGAAAATCTGGGTAGGAAAGGGGTAAAATGAGTTAATTTGCAATATTGGCCTGGTGAGTTATGGACACTCCATTTGAGCCTGGGCCTGGGCCAGCCTCAGCTGCTCCTGGGCTGCTCCTGAGCTGCTCCTGGGCTGCTCCTGGGCTCTTCTCCTTCGCTTTTCCAGCTGGGCAGAGACCTCCCGCGGAGCTGCAGCCAGGCAGAGCCAGAGCCAGGAAGGAGCAGGGAGCAGGATTTGGCTGGAAATGAAGCTGGTTGAGTGTAAACTCCAATTTGTGCTTCTCTCTCCCTGTCTGGGTGAGGCAGAGCAGAAATATTTAAGTATTTATTGTGACTGAGTAAAAATCCCACTAACTCTGACAGGAACATCAGGGTGTGACACTGAGGCAGAGACAGGAACCCCCTGCTGGTTCCAAAATTGTGGAAAAGCAGAATTCCTTCTCTTCCGCTTGGTTAATCCCCGCACTGGCTGCAGACAATATCCCGTAATGAACGCAGGGATGTTGATTCATTTTCCTGCTTCAGCTCTGAATTCAGGCTGGCATAATTATGGTCTTTATGGAGATCAAACTGATTTGGCATCATAAAGAAACACATTTTAACTTCTTATCAAACATTCCACAACACGAGTTTATATTTACATCCACGCTGAGGATTCACATGTGATTTTTATGTATGGAAACGATACATTTAATCAAATATTTACATTCCAATTGATTCCTTAAAAAAAAAAATCTGAATTATTTAAATCTTAACAAAAGCGAGCAGCCCGACGAAAACGCATTTGTCGGGAGTATCTCTGGAGGAATCGTGGTGATTGTATTGAACCTGGAGGATGGAGAAGAAATATACGGCCGCTCTCCATAGGAAACACAAAAGGATGCATCAGGAAATTAGAAATGACCAGGCTGACCTTTCCCATAAATAAGAGATGGACTCCTAGGACACCCCTGGCTCCGGGAGCGCACATCATCACTCACGAGTTTGATGTTATTCTCTGCCGCAGATCAGGCAGCAGGGAAAGGATATTAAAGAGGAAACAACAACAGCCAGAAGCTGCCTTGACTAAAATTCATGGGCAGTGAATTTTTTTGTGCCACGTCCACTGGAAAGGAGCTGTAAAATATCCCGGCCTTATCCCGCACATCCAGCGCCTGCTGCGTTAAGGGTGTGGGAAGGGGAGAGAAAATTAAGATATTCAGCAGCCTGCAAATGACAAATGAGGCCAAATTCCATTTAGGGAAAATCATGCAAAATTAATTGTAGGTTTACCAAAATATTTACATTTTTATGAGGTGAAATAAAGGATTTAATGGGTATCAGGTAGATCCCCGCTGGCCCAGGGATTTAAAATGCAGAATGAGGATCCCTGGGTCATTTGGGGGCTTCGGAGAAACTCCCTGGCAGTTCTGGGAAAAGGTAACGAGAAGGGCTGAGGAAATGAACCCAGCAGGGGAGAAAATCCCTCCCGAGGAAAAGACAAGTCAAGGGGTCAATTGTAGAAACAGCGAGAAAAGAAACCTTTGAATTTGTCGAGGGATGGAGGCCAGAAGAGGGGCAGGAAAAGAGCCGAGGGTGATTTCAGCAGAGCCAGGCCCGTGTCAGAGCTGCTCGGCCTCGCCCCCGGGGTTTGCTGAGCAAATCGTCCTCTCCCTGCCCCAGAACAGGGAAAATCCCCGTGGAAAATAGAAATAGTTCTGGTTTACCTTGAATTAATCATTCCGTTCTGAATATGAAATGAAAAATAAAAAATGAAATATGAAAGCTGATTACTTAATGCTGCTCCTGTTTTAAAAGGAGGGGAAAAGTGAAGGAAAAAAACCCCCAAACACCAATAAAGAAAAACAATCCCATAAACAATCCCAAACCAGGCTGGTATAAAAGAAAAAGAAATAAAATATACAAAAATATTATACACAAAATATAGAAAAATATGATACACAAAATATACAAAAATATTATACACAAAATATACAAAAATAAAATATGCAAAATATACAAAAAATAAAATATCAGAGGATGGGAAGGGTTGGAGGAGAAGGAGGTGAGGGATTCCCTCAGAGTGTGCCATGACCAGGGAACGCCAAACGAAGACCACAATTCCACAATTCCACAATTCCGCAATTCCACAATTCCACAATTCCACAATTCCACAATTCCACCCTTCCCACCCCGGAGCACAGGATGAGCTGGATGGGGTCCATTTAATCCCCGACCGTGGCTCTTCCATGGGAAATATTCAAAGGAGCTTCACTCTCAGCTGCAAAATAAATCAGCAGCAGCTGAGCTCGGCGATTTTATTATCAATCAGCCTTGAAATATTTCCTCCTTAATGGTGCCGTGTCTGGAGGTGGATTCCGTGCCCAGGGTAATGGCAGCCCTTAACTCCAGCTGAAAGCAAAGGACTCCAAAGGACAATTTTATGGGCAAGGACACGCCGGAGACACCTAATCCGAAATTATTGTTTTCCTTTCGCAGGGGAAGAAACCCTGCACGGGCCGATTTTTATCCAGGAGCCGTCTGATATCATTTATTCCGTGGGCTCAGCAAGTGCAGAGATCCTCCTGAACTGCACGGCCAGAGGATACCCACTGCCCTACTACAGGTGAAGTCATCTTTGGAGAAATATTGAATTGTTTTACTCACTGTAGCACCATAAACACCCCAAGAAGTGTTGAGTGCTCACAGCAAAAATATAAAAATTCTGGAGGAAATTTGAGGAATTAAGGAAAAGCAGTTGAGCTGTAAAGAAAATTAACCCAGGAAAAGGAAATAATTGAAAGTCATCCCCGAAGTATTTTCAAATTTACAGCGTTAATTCTAAATCCAAGGAACAGCTGTGAAAAATGGGAAAATGGAACAATTTTATCTGTACTTGATAAAAATTTCCGTACATTAATAAATGCTTGGAAAGCAGGAGAGCAGCATCCCTCTCCTTCTCCAGTTCTCACATTTCAGGGGTGAATTTATGGTGTTTGTTTATCTCCGACACCTCACAAGCCTCGCTCAATAAAACCCCGGTGCAGAGGATTTTTGGTTTATTCAGTAATGCTGCACTCATCATTCACAATTAACCTGCTGCCCCAAGGATCTGGAAATCCCAGCTGGATAAGAGGAAAAGCTGGGAATTTAGGGGAAAAAAAATTTAAAAAACCACATTGTGCTTTCTTCAGAAAATAATGGGGAAGGTAATGGTTGAGGGGAAGGGAAATTATATATAAAAAATAAATCGTTGATGCAAGAGACGAGAGAAATTCTATCAAATTCTTAGAGAATATTGACTGGAGAGCTTTTAACTGCTGCCACCACTGGTTCTCAGCGTGGCTTTGGGGCTTCATGGCTCGACTTGTCCCCAGACATTGTGCTGTGAGGGGAACCCTGAATTTCCTGAATGAAAGGAATCCCAAATTTCCTTAATGAAAGGAACCCCGAATTTCCTCAATAAAAGGAACCCTGAATTTCCTTAATTAAAAGAACTCTGAATTTCCTTAGTGAAAGGAACCCCGAATTTCCTTAATGAAAGGAACCCCAAATTTCCTTAATGAAAGGAACCCTGAATTTGTTTATGAAAGGGACCCAGAATTTCCTTAATAAAAGGAATCCAGAATTTCTTTATGAAAGGAGCCCTGAATTACCTTAATGAAAGGGACCCTGAAATTCCTCAATGAAAGGAACCCTGAATTTCCTTTATGAAAGGGACCCTTAAATTCCTTTATGAAAGGAGCCCTTAATTTCCTTAATAAAAGGAACTCTTAATTTCTTTATGGAAGGAACCCTGAATTTCCTTAACGAAAGGGACCCTTAAATTCAGTTTTGAAAGGAACCCTGAGAAAGGAACCCCGAATTTCCTTTATGAAAGGGACCCTGAATTTCCTTAATAAAAGGAATCTGGAATTTCTTTATGAAAGGAACCCTGAATTTCCTTAACGAAAGGGACCCTTCAATTCAGTTTTGAAAGGAACCCTGAGAAAGGAACCCCGAATTTCCTTTATGAAAGGGACCCTTAAATTCCTTTATGAAAGGAGCCCTTAATTTCCTTAATAAAAGGAACTCTTAATTTCTTTATGGAAGGAACCCTGAATTTCCTTAATGAAATGAACCCTTAGATTCCTTAATGAAAGGGACCCTGAAATTCCTCAATGAAAGGAACCCTGAATTTGTTTATGAAAGGGACCCAGAATTTCCTTAATAAAAGGAATCCAGAATTTCTTTATGAAAGGAGCCCTGAATTACCTTAATGAAAGGGACCCTGAAATTCCTCAATGAAAGGAACCCTGAATTTCCTTTATGAAAGGGACCCTTAAATTCCTTTATGAAAGGAGCCCTTAATTTCCTTAATAAAAGGAACTCTTAATTTCTTTATGGAAGGAACCCTGAATTTCCTTAACGAAAGGGACCCTTAAATTCAGTTTTGAAAGGAACCCTGAGAAAGGAACCCCGAATTTCCTTTATGAAAGGGACCCTGAATTTCCTTAATAAAAGGAATCCGGAATTTCTTTATGAAAGGAACCCTGAATTTCCTTAAGGAAAGGAACCCTTAAATTCCTTTATGAAAGGGACCCTGAATTTCCATTATGAAAGGACCCTGAATTTCCTTAATAAAATAAATCCTTAAATTCAGTTTTGAAAGGAACCCTGAGAAAGGAACCCTTTATTTCCTTTTTGAAAGGGACCCTGAATTTCCTTAATAAAAGAAACCCTTGAATTCCTTCATTAAAGGAATCCTGAATTTCCTTTAGGGAAGGGACCCTGAATTTCCTTTCCCCAGTGCAACTTCTCCTGCTGCGAGCAGAAACCCTCACCCATCATTCCCCACCCCGTTTGCTGTCCCTGTTCTCCGCACGAACACCACCTGCTTCGTGTCCCATTTCAAGTCTTTACAATTCTCCCACCCTTTTATTTCACATTTATTTTACCAGATTCCTAGAAAATCCCAGGGCTCTTGTACCCGCCATGGATTCCTCCTCACCCTCGCAGGGAGCAGAGCCAGGAGGAGCAGGACAGCTGTGAAATTTCCCCCATCACATATTTGATATCCACATTTCATTTTCATATTTTCTCCCCACCCAATAATGAAATTCCCCATTTTTTTGCATCCTGAGGACATTTTTTAAATCCTCAGGGGCTCCAGGGAGAGGAGATCAACCCCTGGGGAGGGTTCCTGGAGCCCCGGGGTCAATTAGCAGTGATCAGATCATCCCTGCTGCAATTAATCCATGATTTTGGGAGAACAGGGAGCCCTTCCAGCTCCCTTTGATTCCTCCCCAGCTGATGCTGCCTTTGTCAGAAAACCACCGAGCCCGTGTATTTAAAATCCCGACAATTTGAGATAAATCAAGCCCAGGATGAAATTTTAATCATCTCCTCTGCTGAGCGATGGCAAAGAACAGCAAGGGCTGCCGGAGGTTCCTCTTTGATTCCGAAATTCGGAGCCACTCCAACAGGAAGAAAGTCAGACATAAGTTAATTTGCTTTTTAGCATTTTTTTCACTTCGAGAAATCTGCTGATAAATGCCTTTTCTTGAAATAAAATAGAAAAAACCCGCTTAACGTTTCCTAAAAGTTTTATTTTATTAGATGCTCTTTTATTCTTATAGACTTGTCGAACGCAGCCGTAATTTTTTTGCAGCTCCTCCTCAAAATGTTGAGTGTCTGAGGAGCCAGGATCGTGCAGAGATGGGGGTGGAAGGGCTGAGCAATAAAAATGAAATAAATAATAAAACAATTTTCCTGTTGGAAGTAACAGAGAAACACAGATTACGCTGGAAACAAAAATATGGATGGAAGCATCTCTGAAGCCACTCAGAAATCTACATAAATGTTCTGATAAATATGATTTTATCTCTTGCATCTTTTTTATAAAGTCAGAATTGCTTCTAATACCAGGGACATTATTCCAGGTGTGATGTTGGTGGTAAATAAACACAATTTTTAAATCAGATTTATCATTTTTTTTGCACTTAAAATTTTTTTGTTGTAGTCACCAGAATATTTTATTTGACTGTTTTATCACCACCTAACTCCATGAATTTTATATGTATTTTTTTTTTTACATCCATGAACACCCTGCAGTGTTTCCACATTTTTTCCTTGATTTCAGGTGCTCTCTTTTCCTGCACTCCCACTCAGCACCCAGAGCAATCCCCCAGTCCTGAATTTTCATGGAATCTGGAAATTGAGGGGGTTTTCCCCTCGATAATCCTCTCACAGAGGAGTCAGTGGGACCAATAAATAAAGGCAGCATTTATTAGGAGAATATTTTGATATTTCAGCCCAGCCCCGAGTGCTGCCCTAAAGGAAATAAAGAGATCCCAGTCCACCCCAAACCCCAGGAGAACTGGAAAACCCAAATGAGAGGGAGGGAGCAGAGCCCAAAGCCCTCAAAAATAATAAATAACATCAAAAATGTTCATAATCATTGAATCAAAGTGCAGAACCATTCCCAGGAACCCCAAAAACACCCCCTGGAAAAAGGAAATTGCAGCCCTGCTCTCCTGGAAGTTCCCTGGAATGCTGGTCCTTGCTTTAGAGCAGATTCTGCCCCCAAAAATGGGGTGGAATTAAAAACACTTCACCCTCTGGTGTCCTGTTCACCGTCAGGAGATTTTAAATTTCCTGATTTTTTCCTCACTGGGAAAGCGAAGGGGGTTTGCAAATCCTTTTCCCAGTTCCAAGGAAGCCTCAGGAGCCTTGGCAGGACATTTCCACCTGAATGCAAATAATCCGAGAAATACAGAACACAATGGAGTCTTAAAAATATTGATATTTATATTCTAGCAGCACGCTGAAAAGATAATTTATTAAATCATCTCCTCATTCGCAGCCCTTGGGTTCCTCAGGACTGATGGATTCAACATCAGAATATAGAAAAAAATTTAAAATTTAAATTATGGAATAATTGGTGAAAGAAAACCAATCCAGGATGAATTTCCTATCATTGAGGAAAAGTATTTTTCAATGGTTGCTTGAAAAAAAATCACAAAAATACGCACATGATCCCCGCCTTGATGGGTTTCTGTTAAAAATTCCCTAAAATAATTACCCGGATTTCTGTGTATTAATTTACTGCGGAACCCGCGGAGTCATTAAATCATTGTCTACCACACGAATTCATTAATTCGCTTCCTTGGGTGATGTAAACATATTAATTAGGAAAAAAGCCCACCCCAGGAGCTGCACCCCTGATCTATATGCAAAGTTTAATAATCATTGTGCCGCGGTGATTAGGGTGATTATGGGGACACTGCGAGGAATTCATTTGCAGCCACGAAGCCAACGCTTTGCATTTGTTTGGGAAAAACAATTATAGATCTTAATTGGGAGCCGTGCCATGATGACAGCAGTTATTTCAGTGATTGATTCCGAAATTAAAGGCAACGGGCAAATTAAATACCAGATTATCTTTGATTGGGAAATGGAAAGCTTTAGAGAACTTGTAGCAAATTCCTGAAATATGGCAAAATCTTAATGCTGGGATGGGATCACTTCAGGAAGCCAGAGAAGGTTTTCTTATCCTTGCAATAAAATTAAAAAAATAGACTAAATACCTTAAAATAACAGCAAAAACCAGAATAAGTGAAGCAAATATAAAAAAGAAATGGAGGAGAGGTACAGAAACACCAAAAATCAACTGCAGTTTGGAGGAAGAACTCCCGAGGGTCGAGTGTTGCACCCAGATTTCTCAGGGTGGATGAATTCATTGAAGGGGAAGCAGCAACCCAGAGAAATCATTTCATGTTATTAGAGAATTCCATTGATTTCATATTTAATCAGTCATTATCTTTCAAATCATTGAGTGCCCCCTTGAAGTTCAGGGCTCTCCCTGGATTTGAGATTTCCCTGGAATTTTTATTTCCCAGCCTGGTGGGGAAATTTTCCTGCACAAAATCAGCCCCTGAGCAGCGTGAGCTTGTGGGGGTGACACAAAAGCCTCGTGCTGCAAACCCAGGTCACATTTCCAGGGATAAAATGTGAATTTCCTCCAATTTTTTTGCCAGGGAAGCTGCCCCCGCTGGCAGGAACTCTGCAAAAAAGCAGAACTGGATCATTTTTTTGCTGTGATCCTACAGATAATTAACAAGGAGGTGATTGCCTGTGGCTTGGGCACTGCCAGGAACCCAAAATGAGCCACTGGCAACTTTTGTGTGGTGCTTCCATCCCATGGAGGGCCTGGAATCCCATCCAGAGGGGCCAGCAGAAATTATAAAGACTCAGGAGGTGGCTCTGATATAAAATCAGAAGGAAATACCCAGTTGTGTGGGTTTAGGATCACTGCCCACCCCAAAAGCGCCACTGACAACCCCGAAACTTGCAGGTCTCAGGGGCTGAAACCCAAAACTTGCAGGCCCCAGGGGCTGATCCTTCACCCTCCCTTCAGCAGGGAAAACTCAGCCTTAACGTGACTAATGGCAGATCCACAGATTTCCCATCCTGAAACACGGAATATTTATTTTCTTTGCGAGAGAAATTCCATTTTGACATTTGTAAACAGCCAGGTGATGCTGCAGGCCCAATCCCTTTGCTGCTAATGGGGACAAGTTGTGATTTAAACCGGCAGAGTTCTCGTGGTTAAATGATCGGTGCTGGATCAAAACTTCCCTCTCAGCTTTTGTGCCGCCCTCTGAAGCCCAATCCTTCCTCATCTCCCTTTCCCGAGCGCTTCTGGTGCCAAATTCCTGATTAATCATCTGGAAAGCACATTCAGGCTCCATTAAAATGATAAAAATTAATGTAGTTGTAGACATGGCATAACCCCCCTTCCCTCCCTGAACGGAGAGCTTGCTGTGAATAAGTTATAATTACTTTTTTGTGGGCATTTGGGTGAACACTGGTGGCTAAAGTAAAGATTTTCCAAAGAATGCCGTTATTGCTATCATTAGGATTGATGGGAGAAGCGGTCGTGCGTGAAAAATGATCGAACTTTGTGATATTTAACTACATTTCTATCATCACAGGTATGCTACAGCACGCTGTTGAAGATAAATATGAATAGGCTCCGTAAATTATAAGCATAATTTGATTTTTTTCCCCTCAAAGGTGGAAGCAAAATGGCACAGATATTGATCTTACCATGAGTTATCACTACAGGTTGGTTGGAGGCAGCTTGGCAATCAATAATCCACATAAAAATCAGGATATTGGAACATACCAGTGCTTGGCCACAAATTCATTTGGAACAATTCTGAGCAGGAAGGCAAAGCTTCAATTTGCATGTAAGTTGGGAAGATCGTGTTTATTATAATGAGCATTATTTTCCTGTTAATTCCACACATGGACTGTGATTTATCGGGGAATTAAAGGATCGTGGGGGATTCTGACCAAAAGGTTTGACTTCTTCCAGCACTGCTCATTCCTAAAAACCCCAAAATGTTCCTGGTAATTATTAATAACAAAACCCAGATATCTGCTGGGAATCAGGGTAAAAATCAGGAAATTGAAAGGTCAGGGAATTTGAACACAATTATTTTTACTCCATCAAGGTGTTTCCACTCTTCAGGACAGTGGGTTTGTTGTTATCCCACAGGTGGCTGCAGCTCAGAGGAGAAATTATTGTAAAAAGTTGGGATTTGGGTTTTCTGTGGCTAATGAGGTCTAATTGAGACACAAAAACTTTGTTCTCCTAATTGCCATGCTGATATTTTCTTTCATTACCGAAGAAACTCTCCTTTCCCTCACACAACGTGCAAAAGTGCGAGCCACCCTCTGAAATATTTCGTGTTTCACCTCCCTCGGGCCGAGCACATTGTCTGTCTTGAGAGGATTTAAAATTTATTTCATCTTTTCACCCCCTTTCGCTCCTTCACCACTTCACACCCTTTCTCACGAGGTTCGCACGCGGTGACCGAGTTCTGTGAATGCCCTGGGGATGGAGGGAACAACAGCGACAACCATAAAACTCCAGATTTTCCCTCCAGCCCTTATTTTATTTTATTTTTTTCAGTCTGACGCCCTGAGCAGTGTGGTGCTGGGGGAAAGCAATTGTTTTTTCGAAGCTCATTAATAAAACATGGGTGTGAAGCCAACCGTGTGTCGCTATTTCAGACAGCAGCACGCGGATTAATTATTAATCCTGTTCCACTTCTCACGGCCGACCCGGTGTCACGGGGGTGACACAAAGGGGACATCAGAGGTCAGGCTGGTTCACAGAGCCCCTTTCAGCAGAGCTGATCAAAAGGTGGATCGCTGGTACCTCATTTAATAACGTTTTACCCTGAATTTCTCCAAGAGCTTTGATTTCCCAGAGCTGGGCAAATGTAAAAAGAATAAAAATTTGATTCATTATTTTGCCGCTTTTTTCGCTGAAACGTTTTGTCGAGCCGGCCCTTCCTGGGTGGGAAATTGTTTCAGGGTTTGGAGGTGAAAGTTTTTCGGTGGCAGAACAAATTCCATTTGGGAAAGGGGCGAGGAAAGAAAAGACAACCAGCTCAGGATTGTCCATGGAGTCTGTGATTCTCCAGGAACCAGGACAGGCCGGGGAGGGAGCTGGGAAAAGAAGGAAGGAAAGGGAATGGCCTTAAATGAGGGCACAAATGGGGGATAAAAAGTTTTTTTAAAAAGGAAGGGAAGGGAAGGGAAGGGAAGGGAAGGGAAGGGAAGGGAAGGGAAGGGAAGGGAAGGGAAGGGAAGGGAAGGGAAGGGAAGGGAAGGGAAGGGAAGGGAAGGGAAGGGAAGGGAAGGGAAGGGAAGGGAAGGGAAGGGAAGGGAAGGGAAGGGAAGGGAAGGAAAGGAAAGGAAAGGAAAGGGAAGGAAAGGGAGAAAGAGAAAGAGAGAAAGAAAAAGAAAGAGAGAGAAAGAAAAAGAAAGAAGGCTCTGGTGATTAGTGAGCATTTCCTCTCAAGCAGTTCCTTTATTTAAGCTTTATCTCCCCACCCAAACATTCCCAGAGTTCCTGCAGGGAGCAGATCCCAGAGCTGCCTCTGCTTTGCCCCCAGCTCTCACCCTGCTGAGTCCTCCAGCTCTCAGAGCACCAGGAATGCTGAATTTATCCCATAATCAGGCACTGTGCTGTTTTTCCAGTGCTGGTGACAGATATTTACATCCCTCCCCACGGAGCAGAGCGAGGACAGACAAATCAAAGGCTGCTATTTACACTGACAAGCACAAATTTACAGGAAAATGCTTCAATTTAGTGGCATCACTGCAGAGCTGTGAGCTTTAAGTTGTCTTACAATAGGAAAAAAAAAACCCCACAGCACACGGAAAACATCATAATGACCTGATGAGAATAGTGGAACAAATTACCCTGAAACACTTATTTCACAGTCAACATTTTCTTGTTTCTTATTTTCATGTTGCCATCCAATTTAATTCTTTGTTTCAGCCAATACTTCAGGCTGTATCTCCAACTCCAGGCAGGCAGGCACGGTGCTGTTATGACACTTTCATTCAACACCTCACAAAATGGGATTTTTTTCCCCCGGCCCAGAATGCCTGGCATATTCTTGCAATCTCCCTGATCAAGAATGGAATCAAATCCATTATCCAAGTAGCAGAGTTTCGGTGTATTTGTCTCTTTCCTACAAGGTAACCAAGTCGGAGTTTGAGTCTGAATTAATGACACCTCCAGAAACCCGCTGAACACGTCAGCCTAATAAGTGAAAAACACTTTTTTCCCTCTGTTCCAGATAGGAAGTTCTCCGAGAAGCAAAATAAACGTGGGGTGAGATTAGAAATATGTCTCCAGATCCAGCTGGAGCTGGGTGCTTATCCTCTGTTAAAGCCTGAGCTGTCAGAGGAAAGCTGCAGGAGGAATATTGTGCACAGATTATTAAAGTTACAAGCTGGAGATGAGAGGCAGCGTCAGGGAGAGGCAGCGGGGTGTGAGCATGGCAGGCCCTCCACATCCCCGCTTCCTGTCTTTTCTTTTTATCCCATTTTTATACATTTTTATCCCCTGTCCCTTTCCCTGTCCCCTTCACAAACACTCCCTGTCCCTCAGCCCTACATGTGGAGAACCCTTGGGGGCTGAGATTGAGCTCAGCTTGGGGCTTCTCTGAGGGGAGCAGACGGAACATCCCGAGTGTCTCCAAAGCAGAGGCTCCAGCCCTGCCCGGAGCCTCCTCTCTGCAACAGGTTTGTTCAGCTGGGCTGGAGTCTCCCTTGGGGGGTCATTAGAATGGGGGACAGTTCCCTCATTTGTTCCGTTTCTCACTGGGGATTTGAGGTCGATCTGCTCATTGCTGAGCTCCATCCAATTGGATCCGCGTTGGACCCGGGGGTGCTGCTCGGCTGTTCCCACCTGGGCCGAGTTGTGTCCCTGGGATCCCATTAAACCCAGGGAATGCCCTTGGCCCTGCGCTGCTGGGGCTGCCTCTGGTTTTTCCCAGCCCTTAAGGCATCAGTGCCAGAAATAAACTGGAGAGCTCCGAATAAATCCTGCACATCTCCTGCTCTCCAGCCACTGGGAGCTGCCCACGTGTGTTTGCAGGAGTTGTTGGGGTGGGACTGTAAAGATTTGGTGTCAGACCTCAGCTTGTGCAGAGCCAAACACAGGGTTCTCATGCAGGATAGAGTCTGGAGTCACCACGGGGTTTGTCCCCTTCCAGCTCAGGGGTGACACTCGGCACAAATCACCTGGAACTTCAGCTCAGCCCAAAGGGAAGCCAAAGGCCCGGGGAGTTCATCTTGGAGTCAGATTGAAGGGAGAGATGAGCACACGGGAGCTTTTCCTGGAGCTTTTACACAGCTTAAAATCACAGGATCATTAGGGGACACAGCCTGAAGCTGCACCAGTGGAAGTTTAGGCTGGACATAGGGAAAAAGGTCACAGAAAGAGTGGCTGGGCACTGGAATGGGCTGCCCAGGGAGGTGGGACAGTCCAGATCCTGGAGGTGATTAAAAAAGCCTGGATGTGGTGCTCAGGGCCAGGATTTAATTGGTAAGGTGGTGTTGGGTCATAGCCTGGACTTGCTTGATCTCCAAGGTCTTTTCCAGCCTCGCTAATTCTGTGATTCTGTGTTTCCATGATTCCGTGGTTGTGTAATTCTGTGACTCTGTGATTCTGTGACTCTGAGATTCTGTGACTCTGTGATTCCGTGATTCTGTGACTCTGTGATTCTGTGACTCTGTGATTCCATGATTCTGTGATTCTGTGTTTCTGTGATTCTGTGATTCTCTGATTCCATGATTCTTTAATTTTGTGATCCTGTGATTCTGTGATTCGTGATTCCATGATTTTGTGATTCTGCGATTAAGGATGGAAAAGACCTGTGAGATCATCAAGTCCAATTTTCCCCCTGCTCACGAACCACATCACAAAATGTCCCCTCTCCTCATTTTTTGAGCACTTCCAGGGACGGGGACTCCACCACTGCCCCGAGCAGTCTGTCCCAAAGCTGCACCACTCTTCCAGTGATGATTTTTTTCCTAAGGCATTGTTTAAGGCATTTCAGGCCTTAAAAAAAAAAGTCAAACAAAAAACCTGTTAGGGAAAACTGCTTCAATATGGCTTCAACCAGAACTTTCTCCCAAGGCACACGGGGGATTTGCTTTAATTATTTCCTCAGTTTTAAGCAAAAATAACTGTGTGCAAACAACTGGTCTTGAGGGAAATCCCCGTAACAGGCTGCACAAAACAGCCTGTCCAGGCCTGTTACTTGTTCTTTTTGTTCCCAAACACATCCATAGCAGAGGAATTAAGGGATATGTAGGAGAAATAAGAAGTGCAATTAAACAAATTAGAAATAAAAAGGACTTCACTATGAAAAAGAAGCACATGTGAACCTCATTCATAATCATTTAGGGCATAAACCCAGAAAATTCAGTATTAATTGAAAGCATCTTGCTGCTCAGGGATCTTGAATTAGATTCTCAAATTATTGTGCCTCTGGTGATAAAAGCCACGATGGCTGCAGCTTTCTCAGGGCTGAAATTCTGAGCAGCAGTGACAACAATCTGAATTCCTGCCTGGGATCTGTCACCTTGCCCTGAACCACACAGGACAGGAAGGAACCTGGGGTTTAAAGTTCCCCACAGTGCTGCAGGCCCAGGAAGGATTTCTCCTTGGAGTTTGCCATATTCTCCTGGTTTTCCAGGTGGTGCTGAAGGGTTTTGTTTGGTTCTTATTCTCAAAAGGATTTTTCCAGTGTTTGGTGCTTATTCTCCACGGCATTTTCCCAGCTCTCCCCGCCTTCCTGCCCCTGGCCAGTGACTGTGCTCACAGCAGGGTGGCTGAGAGTGACAGAGCTGGAGCTCCTGGAATAAAATCTGCAGCTCCCAAGAGCTCCCACGTGCTTTTTGTCAGAGACAGGAGCCACGGTTTTGCCGAAACAACAAATTAGAGGCAATAATTCCCCCTGGACTGAGCTTGTGCCATTCTGAAACTCAAAAATAAATCCATCATGAGCATTTAACCATTTCAGGGAGGAATATGTTAAACCCAATCCAATCCAGTTGGTGTTTGCTGGCTGGGGCCAGGCTGAGCTCTGGCAGGGCTGGCTGGGAGCTGCTCAGCCAGCACGAAATCCCACTTTTCCCCGATTACTCCATCGTGTTCTTTACCTGCGAGCGCACACGAATTACAGCGACGTCGCAGAGCAATCCAGCAGCCTGCAGATGTCATAACCCTTTTCTCTGGCAGTGTATGCTCCGAAACAGCAAATGGGAAAATCGATAGGCTGCGATCAGCTCGGCTGGATTTGCAAAGGCTGGACATGCATGAATTTAAGGCGAAATGGCACCTCCACTCCTGGCGCGGTGCTGTGTGTGTCCAGAAATCCCCGAGTAACAATTGGGTTTGATTAAAAGGTGTGCTGGCTGTTGTAACTACCACCTGGAGTAAAGCTCGCCGGGTCTTTAAGCTGATTGTTAATTCATCACCGCACACCAGGGCTGGAATGCTGATCAGGCTCCCCGGCAGTCGGGTTGCAGGAATGAACCCTGGCAGGGCATTTTTTTTTCCAAAGGAGGAATAAACTGCTCAGTTCAGGGCTCGACAGGCACCCAGGGACATCCAGCTGGTAACTGAGGGGCAGGAGCAAGGAAGAGCTCGGTTTGCCAGAGCCAGGGAAAGGTCACCAGCAAAAATCTATCCCCACAATCTGGTTTTCTACATTCCCTTTTCCTCTTAGGGCCATCTCAGGTAAAGCCACAGACTTACCCCAACCCACAGAGAATCATGGAGTGGCCTGGTTG
The DNA here is from genome assembly GCA_013400735.1 of Pomatostomus ruficeps. Classification (NCBI taxonomy): domain Eukaryota; kingdom Metazoa; phylum Chordata; class Aves; order Passeriformes; family Timaliidae; genus Pomatostomus; species Pomatostomus ruficeps. The sequence goes on along the minus strand of VYZT01015796.1, from coordinate 38,644 downwards.
GAAGGGACATTAAAGAGCATCCAGTGCCACCCTCTGCCACCTTCCACCATCCCAGGCTGCTCCAAGCCCTCTCCAGCCTGGCCTTGGGCACTGCCAGGGATCCAGGGGCAGCCCCAGCTTCTCTGGGAATTCCATCCCAGCCCCTCCCCACCCTCACAGGGAACAATCCCTTCCCAATATCCCATCCATCCCTGCCCTCTGGCACTTTGGCAGCCATTCCCCCTTGTCCTGTCCCTCCAGGTTCTTTTCCAGAGTCTCTCTCCATCTTTCTTGGAGCTCCCTTCAGGTACCAAAGGCCACAATGAGGTCACCTCGAAGTTTCTCTTCTGCAGGCTGAACAATCCCAATTCTCTGAGTCTTTCTCCTCATTCTGACACCATTCCCTACCCCACACCTGCTGAGTGCTGCACTGACCCCACCTCTCTGTTTAAAGAGCTTTATCTATAATCCTAAAATGATTAGGAAGGGACCTTAAGGCCCATCCCATTCCAACCCCACTTCCACGGGCAGGGACACCTCTCACTGACACAAAACCACATCTCAGCTGCAGAGAGGTAGAGAATCAGCCATAAAATTCTCTTTTTCATGCTCTGCACACCCTCCTGGTGATACTGGCAACACCTCCAGGTCTGCATCTTCTGATGAAAAAATGCAGCTGCAGTGGGAATCTGGCCATGGATCGATCCTGCCTGGAGGGTGGAAGCGCTGCTGTCACCTCTCAGTGTGTCACTGAACAGACTCACAGCTCCAAATTGCCTTTTGGACTTCTAAGCACAGGTAGAGAATCCAATATCCCTGCAGCACCATCCTCCCCGGTGTGGGGAGTGAGGGCCAGGCTCGGAACAGAACGAGGCCCAGGAAACAAACCCGGTATTTTGTCAAAATTCTGCTCGGAGTGAAAAGAAAGAGAACTTTCATTTATCACTTCTGATTGTTCTGGACAGTCTGTGCCAACGCTCCGGCTCTCTGCAGCACTTCCCGTGGCAGGAGAGCACATCAAGGACTTTGCTTAATGGCTGCTCTCCATGGAGCAGGCCCAGCAGCCTCAGGCAGGTTTTCTTTCTTTTTTTCCCTTTTACTTCACAACGTTTCCTCAGAAAATCAGGGGGAAAATGGTGAGAGCCTGGTGTGCATTGCTGTGAGGAATGTGACTTCTCCAGGAATAGCAGCCCCAGCTCTCCCAGCTGTGTTCAGAGAAGATGTTTCCCCTGTGATCACCTTGGTGGCCTCACAGGGCTGATTCCAACAGGGAAGGGTCTGCTCCCTCTCCAGACTGGAGCACTGGGCATCCTTAAGGCCACTTTGAGCAGAACACATGAAAGAAACTCCCTAAAATGATGAAATTTAATCACTCCAAGGCCAAAACCTCTGCAAGACCTCACCGTGTTCAGCTCATCTTCCTGGACCTCCTGGCGTTTGTTTCTTCACAGAATTCTGTGCACGCAGAGCCTCTCTCAGGCTCCGGGAGAAGCAGGAACCACTGACACCTTATCCCAGGCTCCCTGGAACAGAGGCCAGACAGGATTGAGAGAATAAAATGGGGATTTATTGCAGGGCCTTCAACAGGGACACCTCGGGCAGTCAGAGCCTCTCCAGGAGAGGCCACACCCAAGCTGGACCCCGGGGCACCAGTTTGCTCCACTTGGATCAGTTTGGATCCATTCCCAGATCAGGGTTCATTCTCCAGTGACAATTGCAGGGGATGATGGAATTGAGCCCAAGTCTGTCCCCCCTTTTAGAGGCTCCGTTTCCATCTTTGGGGGCCTGGGCCAACGAGGTGTCCTTGAGTGCAGCCTGGAGAGGATTTGTTGTGTCTGAGCAGGATGGGAGAACAGGAGCTCCCAGCCCGTGGGGAGTGGGAGAGTTCCACACTAAAGCAGGGCAGGGGCTGGGAAATAGAAAAGCTGAATCTCAAGGCGTCACCACCACCCAGCAGCGATGAGGGAGGGAGCCTGGAAGGGCTTCACCTGCTCCTGACAGGACAGGCAGGGTGACAATGGAGTTTCTATTTTAAAGCTCTGCGATCATAAGAACAGGATGATGCAAATCTCCTGATGTTCCTGAAGACACAGAGACAATCTGGATCTCGAACCCAGGAGTTATGGGTGTGTCTCCATGAGGAAAGGGCTTTGTTTTCTCCAGCATTCCCTATTTTACTTCTCTGTACTCTCAGAGCCCGCCTGATGTCCATCAACACCCAGTGCATCCACGGCCTCCTCCTCCTGTTAAACACATCCTGAAGCCGATGGGAGCCACATTCCCTGTTTATTTTATAATATTTTATTTATAATATTTTATCCCATCAGCTTCAGGTTGTAACAGACCAGGCAACATCACAAATTCCACTTTTCTGCCCCTCCGGTGCTTTAAACATCTCTCTCAGTGCTTAACCACCCTGTTCAAGGCTCTGCTGTATCAGCACTTGGTTCAAGCTGCTTTATTCCAGGTTAGTTCCTCAGACTTTCATTATAAAAGGAGGTTTTTTATCTCTGAAGCAGCGATCTCCATTGCAGAGGTGCTGTAAGGAGCATTACAGGCAGCGAACCAGGCAGATAAAGCAGTAATGGGGAACACAGAAGTATTTGGAGATTATCTTTTAGTTCTTTATTACTTACCCTTCTTTGGTTCCTTTAAAAGTGTTTATCCTGCATCAACCCATTGCCAGTTGTATTGGAAAAGCAATATATGGGATGGAGATATGGGGGGGAACAAAGCACCCCCAGCTCCCGCAGCTGATAGATCCTGATTGATAAAATTTAATACTTGGGCAGGATAAAACCAGCCCGTGTTTGCAGTCTGGGTGATTTGCTCTTTTATCTGCTCTCCTTTCATTACAGAGCAGATGATGCAGATTCCGATAAATTATGGAGTGAAATGTCCACGACATTCTTCATTTTTTGGTGTGACAAAAAAAAGTTATAGAGGGGATTTTCAAGGGAAAAAAATACTAAATTATTTGGAATAAATGATTGGCTATTTTAAAAAAAATAAATTAATTGATCAGTTCTTTTTGCAGTGAAGGTTGATCCTGTGTAAAAGTTGTAAGGTGCAAGATAAACTTGTCAATTCTGTGGCTTATTTTGGAGGAACAGAGGAACATTTGGAATTTTCATGGAGCGAAGGAATGAGGTCACAGGTGTTGCTTGTCTCAACAGGAAAACCACATCTGGCCCAGGGAATGCGCTGAGCTGTAAATATCCATTCCTAAATGTTCCTGCAAGAACAAACAATGCAACCCGCACCCGAAATCCCACAGACCAGAGTCACACCCAAAAATCCCCCACATCAATCGCTCGGGTAAATCCTGAAATTCCCCTTGGAAGGAATTCTTTGAGGGCTGTGCAGCTGGAATGAGGGAGATAAAGCAGTGGTGGCTGGAGGTAACTCAGGGTAATTCAACAATTATTGGAATAATTGCAGGATTTTTGGAAGGGCTGAAATTTGTCTGGATACGGTCAGAAGTGTGTGAGAGCCCTCTCCTTGCCACTTTTCCTCTCCTTGCCACTTTTCCTCCTTTCTTTGCCATTTTTTATTGTCTGTATTATAATCCTTGATTATTTTGTTGGTAGAAACTTTATAAAAAGAATTAGTGGGACTTTATCCATCAGCAGCCAGGCCAGGGCTGCAAGAGGAACTTCCTGCAGGACCAGGGTGTCCCCAACACCGGGGTCAAGGTCTGAGGGAAGGGAGAAGCTCCTGAACCATCTCCATGGAGTTAAAACCAGGCTGCTGTGGGAGCAGTGGGAAATATGGAGGAGAAAAGGGTTTGGAGAAGAATTAAGATGGAGTTAAAACCAGGTTGCTATTAGGAGGAGAAAAGGGTTTGGAGAAGAATTAAGATGGAGTTAAAACCAGATTGCTATTAGGAGGAGAAAAGGGTTTGGAGAAGAATTAAGATGGAGTTAAAACCAGATTGCTGTGTGGAGGAGAAAAGGGTTTGGATCAGAATGAACCCCCTGCCAACAGGACATTGGCCACAGCACCAGGGCCATCTCCTGTCGGCAAATCAGTGGCAGGGACAGATCCGACCCTCGAGGTTCAGCCCAGGAAGAGACATCTGTCAGTGAGAGCTCTTCAATCCGGAGAAAACTCCTGCAGACAGCCGAGTGGCTCTGGTGGTGACAGGTGACAAATGAACTGTGCCGTGACAAGTGAGAAAACGGTTCAGGAGCATGAAATATTCACCGCCTGCTCCTCCCGTGCCCGTCCCCGGGAGAGGGGCAGCGCCTCAGCGGGGCTTTGGAGCAGGAGCCCTAAGGCTGCGTCAACTCTCGCTGCTTGGAGCAAGTCCTGCGCTCAGCTCCGGAGAGAAATTTAATATTTTATGCCGCTAACTCTGTAAAAGCTGGGGGAAAATAACAAAGGCCAGATGTAGAGCAGCCCTACAGCTCCCCAGCATATGTTCCTGCGCTCTGGGTTCTTTGGTGCATGAATGAAAATCAGCTCAGGGTTTTTCCTCCCCGCCCTCACCTCACCTTCCCTGTTTAATTTAATTGTGACCTTCTGCTTTTTTCCTCCAGAGGAGCTTGATATTACTTCATAAAGGGCATTTTCGCTCTTTAATTGAATCAGACAATCAGGCTGTGGCAGGAATTGTTGTTCCCCACCTTGGAAATGAGTGTCTGGTTTGGCCATTGAGGCTGAATTGAGGACCCGGGGCCTGTGCTCATCCTGAAGTGTAAATTACAGGTCCTTTCCTTTGGAAACTCCAAATTAATTTAAATAAAGAAGGAAGCACTGATGAAGGTCCTTGGAGAAGGACAAGACCCAGAGATTGTTGTTTTCCCTCTTTTTTTTTTGCCAAGCAAATCCATCAGGGAATTTTGGAGGACAAGGCAGTTCTCCTTTTACCCAGGGTGGGATGCAGAGCTCCTCTAAGGTGGGAATGAGAACAAAAGTGGGAATTTTGGTGGATTTTTGACCTGTCCTGGTGGAAAGAGACACTCAGGCATTGCCCAGGCAGCTCCAGATCCTCCAGACCTGAGGAGTCAAAGGCTCACGAGTGCTTCAAACGGAGCAGGAGAACTCGGCAGCTGCTGAGGAGAAAATCCAAGTGTTTCAAAAGCAGGAAATGGGAAACACTAAGAGGCTTTCAGCCACCTTAATTAGAGATAACACCGCTCTTAATCTCGGAATTGAATTCCTGGAAAATCAATTAGAACGTTTTCAAAAATTGAGATTAGACGCTAACGGGGAAAGATTAATGTATTGACAGCATTATCCGGACAAAGGAACTGTCAGAGGGTTTCTTCAGCAAGTTCAGTGCAGTTTGGAAAGCTGGAGATGAGAGTTTGCTTGGCAGAGGAAGTTGTAGGGAAGGAGATATTTTGGGAGATATTTGGAAAAAGAAGGATATTTCCATAAATACCCTGGAGTACCCAGGCTGCAAGAGGTTGATGCTCAAATCCTACAAGAAAATTCCATACAAAAATCCTGAGGAGAAGCAAAATCCAGGGAATGATGTCCGGGAGGGGTCCGGAGTGGTCAGGACAGGCACAGAAAAGGACTCTAACCCCAAAATTTTTGGGACTTACTGTATGAGAAAGAATCCAAACCAAACCCAAACTCTGGAATTATGGGGCCTTCCAGAATTTGAGAAAATTTAAAAGATCCAGTAGGCTTCACTTTGATTATTTGTAGTTAAACAAACCTAAATTCTCTGAATCAGGCAGTAAATTCCACCCAAAATGGGGCTCCTGATCCATTCCAGTCTGAGAAAAGGAAGAGAATTCATTGTCAGCTGACAAAACAGGTGCTGGAAACTCTCCCAGCAAACCCCAGCCAGGAGCTGGCTTGGAAAGCTGCTGAGCTCGTCCTTTGCATCCCCTTTTCCCCGCGAGGAAATTCCCGTTGTGCTCCACGGCTGCAGGAACACCGCTCCTGGTGCGATACATCACAGGCAACGAGAGACACGGGGAAAAAGAAATTAAAAATAAAAGGGAACAGAAGTGATCTATCACAGTTTGACAGAGCCACGTGGCAACGTGAGGAGTTGTATTGATTTGTCCTCGGGAGCGTGGCTAATCTGTGAGGAGCTCTCCCTCCTCGCGCCTCAACATTCGTTGCACATTTCAATACCCAGTAATTACGGTCGTTATATTTGGGATTATGTAATGACAAAACATTTGTGAGGGGGGAATAATAATAAAAAAATAATCAAAAGTTCAGGAAAGCATGAAATTACATTAATTCAGATGAACCGTTGTAATTATGCCGGGTGATAAATTGGAGTTTCTCTAATTGTCTGTAGCAATTTCATATATTGAAACACCCGAGTTTTCTTGGTTTTCTTGGAGAAATTCTGTGCTCCTTCTAAAAACAGACGGGTTTGGAATGGGGGGGTTTGGATGGACTGTCCTTGAGGGGGTTCAGGAATTCCAAACACAACTGGGAGGTTGAAATGATTGAGTTGCCACCTGCCATGAGGTTTTGCTACCTGTGATGAGGTTTTTGTTCCTATCAGACATATTTAAGAAACAATTCCCTAATCCCAGGAAAACTGACCTTGAGTTCACTCTGTTGTGTAATTAAATCAGTGACTCTGACACCTGAAAGGCAGTTTTATATAAAATAACAAACAAACAAAAAAACCCAAACCAAAAACAAAAAAAAAACCCCAAAAAACAACAAAAAAACCACCAAACACAAAAAAACCCACAAACCCCCCAAAAAACCTCCCAGATGTTTGGGTAATAGTGGTGGTAAAATTAGAATAAATGTATTAATGACCAGCCAGCAATTGGATGTTGCTTGGAGCAGCCTGAGGCAGTGGAAGGTGCCCCTGCCCACGGCAGGAGTGGGATGAGAGGAACTTTAAGGTCCTTCCAACCCAACCCATCCCATAATTCCATGACCCCAGTGGGTAAAGTTGGTTTATAGCAGCTGGAAGAAACTCTGGCTCCTTCCTTCTCCCTGTTCCTCCCTTCATTCCCAGCGAGGAGCTGACAGCTCCTCCTCCTCAAGAATTCCCTCTCCCGTTGGAGAGAGCCGTGTCATTCCCTCATTCATCCCAAAAACTCTGTGGGTTTTGGGCACTGTGACATTCCCAGCGAGGAGCTGACAGCTCCTGTCCTCAAGAATTCCTGCTCCCATGGGAGAAAGCCATGTCATTCCCTAATTCATCCCCAAAAACTCTGTGGGTTTTGGGCGCTGTGACATTCCCAGTGAGGAGCTGACAGCTCCTGTCCTCAAGAATTCCTGCTCCCATGGGAGAAAGCCGTGTCATTCCCTAATTCATCCCCAAAAACTCTGTGGGTTTTGGGTACTCAACTCTGTGATATTCCCAGCGAGGAGCTGACAGCTCCACCTCAAGAATTCCTGCTCCTGCTGGAGAAAGCCGTGCCCATCCCAAGTTCATCCCAAAAAATGCCGTGGATTTTGGGCACTCAACTCTGTGATATTTCCAGCGAGGAGCTGACAGCTCCTGTCCTCAAGAATTCCTGCTCCTGCTGGAGAAAGCCGTGCCCATCCCAAGTTCATCCCAAAAAATGCCGTGGATTTTGGGCACTCAACTCTGTGATATTTCCAGCGAGGAGCTGACAGCTCCTGTCCTCAAGAATTCCCACTCCCATTGGAGAAAGCTGTGTCATTCCCTAATTCATCCCAAAAACACCGCATGGTTTGGGCACTGTGGCATTCCCAGCCAGAGACGAGGCCGTGCCACGCACAGCTGAGTCCAAACATTCCCACTTTTCCCCGGGAAGAATCTCCCATGCATCTGAACCTTTTCCTTGGCCTCCCCGACCTCGTTATCCCATCCAGCTGATTAATCGTGCCCTACCAAGAGCACTCTGCCAACACACACAGATCTTGGGGGGAAAAAAGTGGTTTTTTGGTAAAACTCGCAGCTGAGAGAGCAATAGAATGTGTGGGAACTCGTTGTTCTCCAAGTGAGATAAATACAGACAAAGAATGAAAGGGATGATGCAGGAACAAGGTGATAATTTATTTATAGCTCTGCGCAGAAACACTGAAGTTAGCAAATATCCCATCTGTTAAATAGTCATCTTATTCCTAAGCGCATATTAGCAACCGAAACCTGTGCCAAACACCTGATCTTCGCCTTCTCAGCCGAGACTCTTTCTGACAAGCGACATTCTGCTTTATTAGATCGCGTCTCGTCACGTTCCGGAGCCGTGCTAGGGAACGGGAGCGGGGACAGCTCCGGGCTGGGGCTCTCCTGGTGCAAATGCACACCCAGGGCAGGGAGGAGTGGGTTTGAGAGCAGCCAGAATTGCAGATTTACAAGAGCAAAGTAGAATATCTACATTTGTAGCCTCAGGTAATTTTTTTTTCATCTATTTTTTCCCATATGTATATATATATATATATATTATTCTTTTTTAGCACATTTCAGATTGCCATTAATCATTGAAAACACAACCCATAGGTGGGAAAATGGGTGGAGAAATCTTTGTGGTAAAGCCAAACCTTATTTCTGAGGGTCCTCCTCTTCCTTCTCCTGGTCTGCCTATCAAAAGTGGATTATTTTATATCTCATTATTGACCCACTGGAGTGAGGTGTCACAATATTCCACGGGAGGTGCTGCCTGCCTGGAGGACGAGCCCAATAAAATGAAAACAGAGGCAACACTGATGAATTCTCTTTATTTTGCCTCGGTTTGCTCTTTCAGAGCTTTGTGGGTTTTGTTCTTCAGTGCTTCTTTATCACAGAGACAGGCACCGAATTAATTCGCTTTGTACAATTATCTATCGAAATCAATCAAAGCAGAAGATCATTTCTGCTTTGGCCTGTGAAATTCTGGTGAGGTGAGGGCTTCTAAAGGGTGATGAAGATTTCGGAGTCAAGCACTGGAATGGATTCTCTAAAGAAAAAGTCTTTTCCTAAAAGAGCTTTAAAAATGGGGTAAATAAGGACACTGCGTGTTTGTCCCTGCCGTGGGTGAGATGAAGAGATTCAGTGATGGTTTATGAGCCTCCACAGCTGCTTTTTTATACCTGTGATTAACAAGCACAAAGGGACGGGAATCTTCCCCCCTGCACTGGAAAATCCACAAAAATTGTACAACAAAACCACCAAACTACCATGAAAGAGCCCAAATTCCCCCCCATGGATTTTCATCCTCAAGGTCGAAAAGTGGAGAGTGAAAAGGCACAGGCAGCTTTTCCCCACATGGATTCAGCTGGAAGGGGGTGGGTTTAGATGGGATATTGGGGAAAAATTGTTCCCTGTGAGGGTGGTGAGGTCCTGGCAGAGCTGTGGCTGCCCCTGGATCCCTGGAATTTCCCAAGGCCAGGTTGGGCAGGGCTCAGAGCACCCTGGGATGGTGGGAGGTGTCTCAGGGTGGAGCTGGATGAGCATCAAGGTCCTTCCCAACCCAAACAATTCCAGAATTCCCTTATATAATCAAAAATGCTCTCTATAAAACATTGGAGCCCTCAGAGACCTCGTTCTCCTGCTCTTAATTATTCCAGTCAGGGACACTCGGCGTGGTTTGAACGGCGAGGCACAGACAGGTGCCGCAGCACCTGAAACGCGAGGGAAAATGATAACCTGACATATTGTGCCATTAAACCAAAAATTGCTACTAGCAGCTCGTTACTTCCCCAAATCCATTCCCCTTTCAGGGTGAGCTATTACACAGTTAATTCTCAATTGCCAGGGAAACCTTCTCCTCCTGCTGCCCTGCGCTTCCTTGGTTTTATTTTTTTTTCCTCCCCACCTCCTTTCTTGGGTGTCTCGTAAAAAGTGAAATTTGTTTCTCAGGAAAAAAAGGAAATATGGCTGATTTACCAGGGAGAAAATATTGGGCAGCATCAGTGAGACTGCACAGATTTTCCACACTGCCCAAGAGTTTTTGGGGGTCTTTTTAACTTTATTTTTAATTAGAAATTGCAGTTTGTTTCGTTTCAGCGGCTGAGGGAAAGAGATAGGAAAGGGAACTGTGACCATCTTTGTTGTTAGTGCCTAAATCCTAAAAAATCGGAATTTTTGCACCTTTCTATTTTTTTTTAAATTAATATAATAAATAAAAGAGTCTGAGGGATTTTTGTTCCCCTTCTCCCAGAGCACAGAGTCTCAGACCAGGCACCTCAAGCAAATCTTGACGGCAATTCCAGGCACTGCTTTTCCACAAAAATATTTGGCTCTGGCCTTTTTCTTTTTGGAAACAATCCCTAGGAAATAAAGAAAATGTGGTAAGTTCTCTCAGATGGATTTTTCAAAATCAGAAAATAAATCCACACAGAGACAGGACTAAGTAAGAAACCAAACTCTAATTGATCATATTACGCCCATCTACCATTTCCTCTTTTATTAGAATTACAGGATGGAAAACGACTAAAAAAATGAATTTTTTTTACATTTTTGTTGGCCTTTTGTGGGGTTCTTTGGGGTTTTTTTGGTTTTTTTTTCCCCTTGGACTACCCATTGCCAGCGGGCAATTAAAAGTACATCCGAGTTTCAAACCTTTCCGCGGAGAATCGACAGGCGCCATCCGTTGTGCGATGACAGCGCAAGGAGGTGCTGCGGGTGCTTCATTCCACCCAAAGCCTTCGCAGGAGACCAAGGGGCAGGAGAGGAAGAGGAGGAAAAGGGAAATGAACTGTGCAAAGTTCAGCGGAGCGGGAGGAAATGGATCCGTCGACGGAAATCGCGGCGGCTGCGCGGGCCGGGATCGTTCCCAGCCAGGGCCGCTCCTCGCTGTCGAACCCGGCTCGGTGCCGAGCTGATGAGAAACGGAACAATTGTTTGAAACGAGGATCTGCAGCAGGGTCAATAAAAGCAGCTCAGGGCAGGCAGTTTGGGCTCTGGGGCATAAAGAGGTCCGAGGGGAAGCTGATATTTATTGTGTTAAAGCGAATTTTGGATGCGTTCCGAGCAATCCCCAACGGCTCTGGTAAAATGGGAAGGCTTCTCATTAGGATGAGAACTGGATCAAAAACGGAATATTTATTTTTTTTTTAAAGCACGTCTTTTGTGTTGTGTTTTTTAATTGAATTAAAGGGAATCAGGCTGATAATTCTTCGACATGGCAGCGAAACGTGAGGAAGCAGCAGATTGAGTGTGGTGGGAACTTGGGGGAAAAAATAGACTTTAAAGAGATAAAAATCACCCATGGGAGATGGGCTTGGACAGGAGATTTCCCACTGAAAGTCCCCTTTTTGTGCCCTTTAAAACTGGTGCTAAAGCTCAGGTCAATGCAAGCAAATCCCGGTGCTGCAGCCGGTTTGGGCCAGACCAAATGTTGTTTTCATCAGGAAAACACCACATTTTTATCATCTTTTCAACCCACGCTCAGTGGGAGTCCTGCTGATCTTTAATTATCACTTGTATATATAGAACACACCTGTTCTTTGTTTCTATAGGAAAGAAAGCACCACAAAACGCGGTTTTCTTTTCCAACCCGTGCAGATTGAGCCTTGCAAGTTCCAAAAAACAGTGCTGGAAAAAGTCATGGAATAACAGACTGGCTTTACAACTAGGAATTGAAATTAAAATTCCCAGAGTTGAAGGAATAAGTAGGAATAAGTATTTCTGTGAATGTCAAAGGACTCGGTGGTGGTTGGAGTGGATGATCTGGGAGGTTTTTCCCAACATTAATGATTTCATGATATCAGGTTGGACCTATTTTTCCATGTAATTTGCCAATGAAATGCTATTCTGCTGTCCAATATGTGACTTAAATTAATGTAATAAATTGGGTGGATTGGGATGCAGTTGAGGATAAATCTGCTGGATAATAACCAGGCCTTGTTCTCTCCTTCTCCCTCAAGACCTGGAAAACTTCGAGACGCGAGCCCGGAGCCCGGTGTCGGTGAGAGAGGGACAAGGAGTGGTCCTGCTCTGTGGAACTCCCCCGCACCACGGAGGTACGGCAGCCCCCCTCAGGAAAAGCAGAATTCCCTCTGGGATTAGCACTGGGATTTGCTTCTGCATCAATTACTGGGTTTATGACAAATCTGGATTTTTGTTCAGACTTTTTAGCACCCTTTTTGTGATTTTGTGAGGGAGCAGAACCTGTCATTCCTCGGGTGGGCCGCAGCAGAGACATCAGGAAGGTCTGCAAGGCTCTGTGCTGCCATTCCTGGTTATCCCAGGGCTTTGGGTCTCATGGAATGGCACAAGAGCAGCCCTCAGGAATTTTTCCAGCACCAAAACTCCTCCAGCTCCCCATGGAACGGCTCCTTTCCCCTTTGGAGCTGGCTGCTGCAACGCTCTCATTCAAATCCTGAATCAGAAACCAGGAAGGTTTGGATTCTGCTCTTGAATCCCTGATTTTTTCCATCCTGATAATCAGAATAATTCACTTTGGAAGGGGCTTCTGGACAGGTGAAGTGCTTGACCAAAGGAAGGCTGCCCAGATCAGGGTTTTTAGTTAATTGTCAGCACTTCAGATGGGGAAGGAAAAGGAGTTTTCCAGGTAATTTTCAGAGCTTCAGATGGGGAACGAAAAGGAGTTTTTCAGGTAATCTTCAGAGCTTCAGATGGGGAAGGAAAAGGAGTTTTCTGAAGAATTGTTTTAGGGGTGCCTTTGCCGAAAGACCTTTGACATCTTCCTTTCCGGGTGGGGTAAATCCAGGTGAAAATGTTACTCCAGGAATGAAAAGGAGTTTTCTGAGGAATTGTTTTGGGGGTGCCTTTGCCCATTGCTGCTTCCTCGCCTTAAGACTTTTCACATCTTCCTTTCCGGGCGGGGTAAATCCAGGTGAAAATGTTACCCCAGTAAAGCAAATATTTGTTAATAAAGGGGAATATCAATGGCAAAGTTGCCAAATTGTCTGGAATTAATCACCTTGGGTGATTCATGTCCTGCTTTGGGCAGCAGTGATCGCACACCCCAGGAGCTGCAGCTCCCATGTGCTGCCCCCAGCAAGCCTCAATTCTTCTCATGTCAATGTTATTGCACTGTATGGATACAAACACACGTACTTGAACTAGGCTGAGGAGTCAAAAAGGAGAGTTAAGAGAGAGAGTTAAATGAGAGAGCTAAAAGAGCCTTTAAAAAGAGCGAGGGCAGAACCTTCTGACTTTTATTTATACGTTTTTAGAAATTACTGTGGATTGGAGGTAGAAATTACTACTTCTCAATCACACTGGTCAAAGGACAAATTTATCACATGTCTCCGCTTAGGAGAATGGAATGAAAACAACAAGGACAGTTAGCAAAAACATGGATAGTTAGCAAAACCATGGCCATGTTTACAACAACATGCGTTAGAAAGTACTACAGCAAAGAGAAACATTGAAAAACTGCAAAACTCAGGACAACATCTCACAGAAACAAAGATAGAAGGCAAACTCGCAGAGAAGGTAAATGTGATCTAGACAGAGGATGCAGGGTTCCAGAGAGGCAGAAAAACCCATCAATCAGGAGCGAGGCCTCCAGCCCTGCAGGGAGGAAGTGTCAGCTCGCCGGGTGTTTACAGCCCGGCGAAGGGAGGATATAATCAAGGAGCCGGAGTGAAACCCGGGCCTTAAGGGCACCAAAGGCTTCCAAGAGCTGCTCAAACGCATCAGTGGGCCAGGCAGAAAGACAACACATCCATCCCGGAGCCAGCAAACTGTCCATTTCCCTGCCGCTGCTGCAGGGGGAAATGATGGTTTGACAAATAGGAAGGAGGGGAAGCAAACATTCGGAAGGAATAGACGGTCGCCAGGTGAGTTCCCCGCAGATTGATTGAACTGGCAAAAGGGTATCCACGAGCCGAGCCGGGGCTGGGAGCTGCCCACCACCAGGCCGGGAAAATCCCTTCCCTGGGATACCAAATCTCCGAGAACAGAGCCCTTTGGTCAGCCCTAAACACTGTGGTTAGGATCCCAAATCACATCCCACGGGATTGAAGTGCAGGGTGTGACCCATGGCAAGTCAGAGGCTGTTCCGGGACACTCAGGAAGTTGTTTTTGTTGAAAATAATTTTATATTTAGATATTTTTTATAATTTAAACCCTTTCTTCCACCTCGCAATACCTCCAGGAGGAAGGATTAGTGCCTGCGCTTCCAGCTCGCATTCCAGGTGTTCTGTGCAGAGATTTAAACGTGGCAGGAATTAGAGGATGGTAAGGAATTTGGAAGATAAGCCTGACCAGCAGGGAAAAAGTTGCTTTTCCTGTGATGGAACGACTTGAAGGAAGCCAGGATCCCTCTGAACAGCAGCTGTTTGAAGCAGCTGCGTTAGTACGGGAAATTTCAAATAGGAAGCGCCGGGTAAAACCCCCTGCCAGCCTCTAAAAGTCAGTGTAACAATAGAAAAAGAGGGATAAAAATAAAAGAGCGGAAAACAAGGAGGGTTCATTAATTCAGTTCCTCCCCTGGAACATCAAGAAGGTGGAACCAGAGCTCCAGGAATGTTTCTACTCCCCCTGGGCTCCAGGGAAGTGTCTCACTCCTTTTCCTGCCCCTCACATTGACCCGGTCCTGCAGCCCAGCGCTGGAGTTGAACCTCCTGCTCCCAAAAAAACCCTGCAGAGCTCCTCAGACACCACAAGTGTCGATCCACAGTCCAAAATATTCAAAATATTTACACCTCAATTGGAATTAAACTTAGTTTTCCAACGTATTTTCTTTTTTTTCCTGCTGCTTTCTTAACTTAGAGCACTGCTAACCTATTTTTGGGCAAGGGAAATGAGGGATTCATTTAAATAGAGGATAAAAATATAGCAGGCAGCTGGAAAACACAAACAAACAAACAAAAGTACAAAAAGGCTGCTCCAGCAGCTTCCACATCAGCTTGAAACTATCTCAGAGAATAAAAAGAGGATTCCATAGTGCTGCGAACTAATATTCGGATTTTCAAGATGAATCAAATACAAGCATAAAAAAAAAAAAAAAAAACAACAAACCAAAACCAAAAACCAAACCAAACAAACAAAAAGCCCAAAAAACCGAACAAAACAAAACAAAACAAAACAAAAAACAAAAAAAACCAACCAAACAAAAAAAAATAAACCAAAAAATCCCCCAAAAAAACCCCAAACCCAAAACAAAACAACAACAAAAAAACCCACAAAAGAACCACCTAAGTTTCTGCCTTAGACCAATGAAGACATTAAAAATTACAGTTCACAAACAAAAATCCCAGCCTGTAATTAACTTTTAAAGTAAGAGCGGGGCTGCCCCAGGTACCTGACCCAGCCCAGCCTCTCCTCGCCCGTTGATGCCCCGGGAATTGTTATTTACGAGCTCATTAACACCTCACAAATCTCAGCTCTGCCGCTCCTCTGCCTCTTAGAGACGCTGGATTTTTTTTTCCCTGGACCAGATCCCTTCTCTCTCTCAGCCCTTTGCCCTTTTTCCCTGGGTAATCACCACGCAGCGGTATTTTCCTAGTGCAAACCAGCGAGCTCTGAGGCTGGGAAAGGCGTGGAGGGAGGAGAAAACTCAATTTTCTGCAGCTGCACCCGGGCTTGATCTGCCGGTGCTGAAGGAGCTGCTGCCTAAACGGGGATGCTTGACCCAGGACCGTGGGTGGAGCGTTGTACATTTATTTTCCTACAAGGGAAGGCTGATCCGAGGCTGCTTCCCTGGAGCCGGCTCCCTGCAGAGCTGTAAGGAAGTTGTTAATCCTGTTAGGAGCGGCAGGATCGCGCTGTATTTGCATTTATTGGCGTGGAAAAGCTGCCAGGGCTGCGAGCTGGGACAGGGGAGCTTTCCTCGGTGCTGACATTGCTGGAAGGAGGCGAAAAAACCCCAAAACACTCCTGAGGAAGCAGGAGCCTTATAGACCTACCCGGGGGCGGAAATCCCAAATCCTCGGGCTGCAGGAGGCTGGGGAAGGAGATGGAATGGGAA
>VYZT01015796.1:0-22491 GCA_013400735.1 Pomatostomus ruficeps | reverse complement strand
GATGGGATGGGATAGGTTGATTGGGATGGGATGAGCAGCGCTGTGAGAGAGCCTTTGATTCCCACTTTTTATATTAAACGCAGCCCTTGATAAAGTGAAAAATCTGAGAGGGAGGGTTTGAAGTGTCTCTGCCTTTGCAGGGCTCGGTGCCTCACTCCCGGGCTAAGTCCCTTTCTCCCTGCTCCTGGGAATCTTTAATCCGCCTTTCCTGCAGCTCCAGGGGGAGGGAGAGTCCCCTCCCTGAGCCCCGCCCGGAGCTGCCCCGTGCAGACCCAGGTTTGGCTTTGCCTGGGCTCAGGGAATCCCTGAAATGTCCAATTCCCAAATCCCCGTGCCAGGAACGATCCCCAGCCGTTCCTCTGTCCCAGCCCAGCGCTGAAGGAAAACTCTCAGGGGTGGGAGATGCTCTCCAGCCTGGCCCAGCTCAGGAATTTCCCACCTGGAAGGCGAGGGGGGTTCACCAGCTTTGGGGTTTCTGGGGTGGGAAGGGACATCGACACCACAATCACTTCCCTGGAATTAAAAAATCCCCAACCCCAATATTGCAGCACCATAAAATAACCCCTGCTCTGCCATAAAAGCGGGAGCACGGGGTTTTTTCTCCTTCCTTTGCCTCATCCAGTGGATCTGCTCATCTGATTTATTCGAAATGACCCAAAAAGGAAGATTTTATAACACAGTGCAGGATTTTCTCCTCAGTTACCTGTTGCTGTAGTAACTTCCCAAGAAAAGATCCTGAGAAAGGGAGTGGGTTGCTGCTATTATGCCTTAAAAGCACGAAAAAAGTTCAGTCTCCAAAGTTTGGCTCCTCTCTCTGGAGATTTCATCCAACTCCCACTGAAGTCAATTAAGATTAGGGTTTCAGGAGTTTAGTGGAGCTGAATTAGGCTCTAGGCAAGGCTGGCCCGGGGATGGGTGATGATGAACCTGCAGTGAGGAGAGGGGGAGTGTTTCTATCCCTCTGACTGGGGGGGAAAAGGGATTTAAATATGAATAAGAGGGGCCTGTGCCTGCTCCCGGTTAATGGGAAAATCCATCAATACTCCCTGAGGCAATGGTGGGGAGCAGACAGGGAGAAACTTCGGGAAATGGAGTCAGCGGGAACCCCCTGAGAGCTGAAATCAGGACAGCAAAGGCCTGGCTCTCTTTTCGTGATTAATTAATTCACAGATTGACCTCCTGAAGAATCTCTCGGTAGCATAAAGTTGCCTTTAATGGAGTTTTATTTTATTTTCTCCCATCCCGCATAGAGGATTCAGCTGCATCACTGCTGGAGTCTGGGTTTGGGTTCCACGCCATAAAATGTTTGTAGGATCTTTCCTGGGAATGCTTTTGGGGTCTTGGCAGGAACAGGAACACCCTTAGAGGGGGGTCAGGGATTTTTTCAGCCCTGTAATTGCCACCATCAGAGCTCTGGCAAAGAAACTTCAAACTGCTTTTTCCTTATTACTCATTTTTAAAGTTAATTCTGGATTCTCTTGGATACGCTATCCCGGCATGGAAATCTGGGCATCCAAATGTTGAGTTCAGCCACTCCGAGTGGTTTCAGTGCCCGGAGGTGGCTCTGTGCGGGGCTGGGTGAGGAGGAAGGTGAGAATTCCAGCAGGCAGGAAAAGCCCATCGGGGTGCCAGCCCTCAGGGAATCTGGGCAGAGGGCAGACCCGAGGTGTTTCTTCCACAGAAATGTTGACAACCTTTAATTGAACACAGATTAAAGCATTTACCTTGCAAATCTCCAGCGTTTTCTGTTTTCCCCGACTTGCAGCTGAGAGACCTTCCAGAAATGAGCTGAAATCAGAATTTTGCACACTTTGGTCTGCTCGCCCAGACAGTCTGCATCAGCAAAACCTGTGCCTGAGACAGGGAAAGAGCCTGGGTATCCCTGCAAGGCAGAGCAGGTCACGGCTGCATCCCTCATTTCCGATCCTTCCATAGGAAAACCCCTCCCTGTCCGGATTTTCTCTGTAAATAGAAGCTTTAAGGTGCCTCAATGGGTGGGAAATGTGCTAAAATGGGGATTTAACCTTGGGGGTGAGCACGTGAGCCTGCACTTGTGAGGATGGACTGCTGCACATCCCAGGTTTGCTGCAGAGCACGGCAGAGCCCCCGTTCTCCGCAGTGAACCCACCGCAGGATTTTTTAGCCAAGTACAGAAAGTGCCATCGATTGCTCCCCGGAGATGCATCATTCCTAATGAGAGTCCTGAAACGCCGGGAGCTGATCCCATAAAACTCCCCCAAACTCCTGGAGTTTGCAGGCTGATTACCATCCTGCTGCCGTGCCGGAGCCGAGGGGGAAAGCAACGTAAATAATCTATTTTGGAGCGGGGTTGTTGATGGGGGAAATGTGCAAAAATGAAGCTGTTGGCAGAAGGCTGTTGGCTTATGAATTATGCATTTAATTAAGGGGAGCTAAACGGGTGGATTTGGAAAGTTCTGATTTACTGTGGCTTTCAGAAGGCAGGGTTTGAGTCCTGCTCCTGCTGCGGTGTGCGGGGCTGGCAGGACTCCCGGGGTGATCCCACAGCTCTGAAGCTGATCCTCAGCACCCCAAAAGCCTTTCCCAAAAGCAGGGAGTGCTCAACTCACAAGGAATTTTGATTTTCCAGGGTGGGCCGGTCAAATAAATCAGTTTTAAGTTGCCTGGTCTTATAAATCTATTTTATTAAAGCTTGAATTGGCGTGAACCATACGGGAAAAGGCCAGGAAGTCAGAATAGGGCAAGAAATGTGGAAGATGAGGAGATGTTCATTATCAAATGTGCAATCAGATCAAATATTAAATCTCCAAATGCTGGGGTGCATCTCAGCTCCTCCCTCCACAAAAATCCAGTGATCCAGCTCCTCATTCCCAGTTTAATTTTTCTGTATTCAGAGCGAAGAAAGGAGCTGCAGCGCCGAGCAGCAATTCACCCTCTGGATTTTTCAGAGGCAAAGCGCCGTAAACAGAAATTATTTACTCAAGCAGCCTTTCCATGCTGCCAGTCCCGCTTAGGAGCAGGCTAAGCAGGGAAATGAGAAGTAGCAGGGGACAGAAACCGCTGAGACCTCCTGAAGTGGCTCGAAATGAGTTGGAACCTCGAGCAGTACTCACCTGGCCTTTGCTAATTTGTGCGTTCCCAGTGGTTTTCCCTGCAGCTGCCGGGAGCGGGTCCCGCTGCAGGGGTGCCTGATGTGGGTTTGGTGTCTTTTTTTCTTCCAGGTTTGTCCTTTACGTGGATTTTCAACAACAGCACCTTGCACCTGCAGGGAGACAGCCGGCGCTTCGTTTCCCAGGCAACGGGAAACCTGTACCTGGCCAAGATGGAGCCGTGGGATGTGGGGAATTACACCTGCGCCGTGAGCAGCGCCGGCGCCCAGCGCCACGTCCGGGGACCCCCGACCGCCCTCACCCTGCGAGGGGACGGTGAGTGACCTGCGGGGCCTGGACACCTCAAAACTTCCAACTGCTGCTGCTCCAGGTGCTGGGAATTCATCCCCAGTGAGGGGAAACACCCCCAGTTGATGCCTTCAGATTCAGCTTTTCTATTTCCCAGCCCTGCTTTAGTGTGGAACTCTCCCACTCCCCACGGGCTGGGAGCTCCTGTTCTCCCATCCTGCTCAGACACAACAAATCCTCTCCAGGCTGCACTCAAGGACACCTCGTTGGCCCAGGCCCCCAAAGATGGAAACGGAGCCTCTAAAAGGGGGGACAGACTTGGGCTCAATTCCATCATCCCCTGCAATTGTCACTGGAGAATGAACCCTGATCTGGGAATGGATCCAAACTGATCCAAGTGGAGCAAACTGGTGCCCCGGGGTCCAGCTTGGGTGTGGCCTCTCCCGGAGAGGCTCTGAGTGCCCGAGGTGTCCCTATTGAAGGCCCTGCAATAAATCCCCAGTTTATTATCTTCATCCTGTCTGGCCTCTGCTCTAGGGAGCCTCTGATCAGGCATCATGGTGATGAAAACACCCCCATGAGGGAAAACACCCCCAGAGAGGGAATTGATCCCCAGTGAGGGACACAACCCCAGTGAGGGAAAACACCTCCAGTGAGGGAATTGACCCCCATGAGGAGAGAACCCCACCGTGAGGTTCGAGCTGCCAGGTGAGGAGATGAACCCACAAAGAATTTCCCAAAGTCACTAAACGTCAAGAGGACACCACATGGCACATTAATATTTCCCACCTCCTGCCCGTGTTGGGCTTTAAATCTGACAAATCTTTCTAAATTTATCATCGAAGTGTAGCTCAAATATCAGTTCCAGAGAGGTGCCTCAATCAAGGTGTTGAGGTGAGAAACTCCTCTGCACGTGCAGAGAAACCTTCCTGGCACCTCCCGTAATTAAATGTTCACAGGGAGAAACACAGCCCGGAAAATCCTTACTCAAAGTTTATTTTGTGAGTTTGCCCACCCAAATTTCCATCTCCTCGTGCTGTTTGCCAAGCAGCAGTGACAATCGGTGACAAAACCTGAGCAGAGCTGGATTTGTGGGATAAACACAACTCAGCTGTGCTTTACGGGATAACTCCTTCATTCCGCATCCGCGCCGCTCAATAACATCAGCGCATCCCACAAAGCAAAGCTGCGCTTCCTCAGCCCCAAAGTTCATCATTCGGCACAAACGGTGATTGCGAATGCTCGAGATCTTTTCCGATTCTTTTTTTATTTCTTTTCACGACTCTATTCCTTTTCTCAGGCTCCTTCCAGCAGCCTCTTTATCTTCCCCCGTTCACTCTGGTGGCCTCTGGATTGGCTCCAATGCTGGCAGCCTCTAAGGCAGCAGTGGAAGTTGTAGGCGCAATAAAATCCAGATGCCTGTTAAATATAAAAAAATATCGAATATAAACAGAATTGGTTCATTTTTACATATAAAAATATAAACAATTGGTTCATTTTCATATATAAAAATATGAACAGGATTGGTTCCTTTTCATATATAAAAATATAAACAGAATTGGTTCACTTTCATATATAAAAATATAAATTCTGTTTATTTTCTGGTTCGTTTTCTGTGTGGGATCTGGGCAAAGACTCTGCAGGAAAACACCTGATTTATGTTCAGCCCTGCTGCTGGAATGAGTTTCACTGCGAGGCACATAAAAGACACTTAAGAAGTTCAGCTAAAAGTTCGGTTTCCTAAATCCATCCCAAACCTGCTGCAGAATGAAATGCCCCTAAATTAATGCTGGATTATCTGTGATTTATCAGATGTTCAGCCAGATTTTAAAATATTATAATTCCATCTAATTATATCTGCCTTCCTCAAGTCTGCAGCTCGCATTTGGGTGTTTTAAAGAACTTTTAAGTGTTTTGTGAGCAGTTTGGACATGGAATTCCTAATTTTCTTGCACATGGAATCAACTCAGTGCCCTGAGAGTGCCTGGTGGCAAAAGCATTACTTGATAAGAGGTGTCACCCCAAAATTATCTCTAAAACCTTGATGCACTGCAGACTTGCAATGTAAAACTTGTATAAAGCCATGCTTTTCAATTCCTAAATGTGGAAGAATTTGGAGATTTCACAGAATTTTCAGCACGGGGTTGAACTCCACCCAGGAGGTTAAATCTGCTCCGTCATGTGCCGCTTGCTGCTCGAACAGAAGGCTCTGGAGGGGTTCCTGGCTCCCTTTTCTTTACCCTGGAGTTCTGCTGCTCTGCTGCATTTTTCCTGACCTGGAAATGAAACTCAAGATGGTTTTGGTACAGGAGGGGATATCAAAGTGGATTTTATTTGGAGGGGCAGTGATGGAAGAGTGGCCACAAAAGCCGCCCCGAGAGGGGCACACACAATTTTATCAGTTTGGTAAATCAGCAGAATTGACCAAAAAGCCCCAATTAGGAGCACAAGGGGTGATGAAAGTCCCCCCCAGGTGCAGCCCCTTCTCTGGAGCCCCCTTGGTGCTGGCTGGGCTTTGGTGATGAAAATCTGTCTTTGGTACCCAGGGAGAGCCCAGAGAGCTCAGGGGTCCTGGAATTTGTTTTGTCTTCCTGCCCAGGGAAAGGGCCTGGAAAACTCCAGGGAAAACCAGCCCCTGATGCAATAATGAGCTCCAGAGCTCCAAATACCTGTGTAGAGAATACAGAGAATAGATAAAATATATATAAAATAAAATACAGAAAAAAAAAAAGAATATATAAAATACATAAAAGAAAAAAACGGAAAAACCAGCACTAGGCAGGTCTGGGGCTCAGCTGGAATGTTTTGCTGTCCCACAGGTGTGATGGGCGAGTACGAGCCCAAGATCGAGGTGAGGTTCCCGGACAGAACCCACGTGGCTCAGGGCTCCTCCGTGCGCCTGGAGTGCTTTGCCCTCGGCAAGTAAGAGCTTTCCTTCTGCTAAATGTGGGGTTGGACGCTGCTCCTTTGTCGCTGGAATTATTCCAGTCAGAATGGGAGCTGTGAATTTTATTGTTTTAAATTTTTTTTTTTTAACCTTTGGTTGTTTCTGTGCTGTTTGTTCCCACTGTGCTCGTTGGATGCAGTTTGAAGCAGGGGAAGGGAATGTAGGAAGAGGAGGGAGAACTGGATCAAAGATTTTCTTTCTTGAGAGTGGTTTTAACTCTGAGGCGGGGCCTGACCGCAGGTGACAGCTCTCAGTGGAACTGCACAGTCACACCTGGCAGATATCAAAATAGGGAAGGATTTTTTTGCCTGTGTGACATCATAGAATGGTTTGGGTTGGAAGGGACCTTAAAGCTCGTCCAGTTCATCAAGTTTCAACACCCTGCCCTCAGCAAAAGCAAATTCCACTGTCCCAGGGTGCTCCAAGCCCCATCCAGCCTGGCCTGGGCACTATCAGGGATCCAGGGGCAGCCACAGCTCCTCTGGGAACCCTGTGTGAGGGTCTGCCCACCCTCCTTCCTCATTTCTCCCTATTTCTTCCTAATACCCAATCTGAACCTACTTTCTGTCAGTTTGGAGCCATTCCCCCTTGTGCTGTCACTCCAAACCCTTGGCAATTGTCTCTCTCCATGGTTCCTGCAGCTCCTTCAGGCCCTGCAAGGCCACACTGAGGTCACCCCAGAGCTTCTCCTCTCCAGGTGAACAATCCCAGCTCTCCCAGCCTTTCCTCCCAGCAGAGCTGCTCCGTCCTCTGCTCATCCTGGGGGCTCCTCTGGGCTCTCCCATCGCTGACAATCAACCCTGGGCAATCAGGTTATGTTGAAGAGCAAAGTGGGGTGGATCTCCTGCCACTCCCGTCTCCAAAGCGATGCTGAGCAGCCCTGGCGAGACCCAGCAGCAGCCCCTTGTTCCAAAAATCCATTTCCCTGCATTTTTCCAAGCCTTCTTGCCCTGCTGTGCCTGTTCCCAGTCGCAGTGGTGGCTCAGGCAGCTGCTCTGCATTCAGGGGGCCTGAATCCCTGTAACCAACCCACAAACCCCATCTTTCCAATGAACATCGCTTTCCCTGGAAAAGCCCCAACAACCCTTAGATTGTTGACCTCTATTTAGTTTAAGTTCACTTTGACAACCCATTTTAGGGCTGCAAGCTTTTAAAGTGTTTGGAGCTCTCCCAGGGGTTAAAAGCCTGACTTGCAGACAGCACAAATTAATCAAACGCTCCTCTGGAACCTGCGTGGGGAAGGAGAAAAATAAAGCAAATAAGAAGTTAATAAAATTGAAATGGCCTTGCCTTTCAGATGAGATTTCTATACAAACTAATACTGCAGCTAATTTTTATTAAAGGTATACGGACTTTTTTGGCCCAAAAAAGCTGTACCAGACTTTAGCACTCTTACTAAAGCTGATTTTCTTTCCCAAATTCTGTCAAGCTGCTCCTCTTTAATTGTGTTTTAGTCCATGCAGGCTTTACATTTCAAGTTGTCATTTCTCATTTCCATCTGTCGCGTGGAAAGCACCGAACAATGATACAGAAAAAAACCCAGCAAATGGGATGTACAAAGCAGGGACATCTTAGGGAAAGGGTAAGGATGGGTCAGGTTAATGTGATGAACAGATTTGGGCACTTTAAGAACATCTTAAGGAGAAAAAACACTGCGGATAATGAAATCCCTCAGGGAGACCCTTCTAGGCAGTGCTTAGGAGTGCCTGAGAGGGTTAATGCAGCTTTAATGTTGATTTTCTTCTCCATGCCCAGGACGGCAGCTGCAAGCAGTGCAGCCACACTTCCCTGGAGTCATCCTGCCCAAACACCAGCGATCCACAGGCCCAAATCCATTTTCCTCACACTCTCTGCTGTCACTCTGCTGATGGGCACCACGTGTGTTGGAGGTGCTCCTTAGTGGCAAATTTCCCAAAATTTCTCCTCTTAAATTTCAATTTTGATAGTTTAGCTGTCTCTGCCACACTTCCCTGGAGTCATCCTGCCCGAACACCAGCGATCCACGGGCCCAAATCCATTTTCCTCACACTCTCTGCTGTCACTCTGCTGATGGGCACCATGTGTTTTGGATGTGCTCCTTAGTGAAGAATTTCTCAGGATTTCTCCTCTTAAATTTCAATTTTGATAGTTTAGCTGTCTCTGCCACACTTCCCTGGAGTCATCCTGCCCAAACACCAGCGATCCATGGGCCCAAATCCATGTTTCTCACATTCTCTGCTATCACAGTGTAGATGTGCACCACGTGTTTGATATGCTCCTTAGTGGAGAAATTCCCAAAATTTCTCCTCTTAAATCTCAGTTTTGATACTTTAGCTGTTTTGTCCAGAGCTGCACGGGTTTCAGTCTGGTTTTTTCTCTCCAAACAGAGCCTTAAATCACCTTTCACCACCACATCCATGAGTGGAAAAGCTTTATTTCACAGAGCTGGCGTTTAAATGTGAATAAAGCAAGCAAAACACTCTTAAGTTATTACATAAGGCCAGATTTCTAAAGGCATTCAGGTGATCAGTGGCGCTGTGAAAAGCTGGAAGTTTCCTGCCTCCAACTGTTTACAATTGCGGGCAGAACCATCTGAATTCAGCAGCGCGGCCGTCTGCACCTTCCCATTCCCGAATTCCGCTGAAACGCCGGCCCCCGCTATTGTCTGTTTATGTTAAAATCAATCCCGGCCGGCGTTTGTTGAGCTGCACCTCTGATCCGCCACCAGCACCGGTGGTTATTATCTCGCCTGGGTTGCAGAACTGCTTCCCCATTATCCATAATTTTCTCAATTCCCGCCGTCAGGCCGCCGGCTCAGACAATGCCGCGGCCGCGTCTGCCGGGGCCTGGTGAATAACAGAAATCTGTCACGCCAAGGGTGGATCACAGGCGTCCTGCTGGGGTTTTGCGCGGCGAAAAGGCTGAAATGAAAGCAGTTTGGGGGTATTTAGAGAAATGGCATCTCTTTTTTGCTGCGTGGAACAGCAAATCGCACCAATTGGCCCCTTCCGCAGTTCAAACGCTGCTACCAGAGGCCAAACTCGTGGCTGAGTTTAAAACTCAGCTCTAAAACGTCTTAAAGATGCCTTTTTTTAACGTGGGGGAGCTCAAAGTCACCCAAAATATATTCATGAAACAGCGAATCACACCAACTGGGCCTCGCTCCGAAGGCCCTTCCGCAGTTCAAACGCTGCTACCAGAGGCCAGACTTGTGGCTGAGTTTAAAACTCTCTTTAAGACATCTTAAAGATGCCTTTTTTTAATGTAGGGGAGCTCAAAGTCACCCAAAACGTGCTCTGTGGGACACCAATCACACCAATTGGGCCTCACTCTGAAGGCCCTTTTGTGGTTCAAACACAGCTACAAGAGGCCAGGCTCGTGGCTGAGTTTAAAACTTGTTTTAAAGCATCCTAAAGATGCCTTTTTTTAACGTGGGGGAGCTCAAAGTCACCCAAAACGTGCTCTCTGGGACACCAATCACACCCATGGAGCCTCGCTTCCTCAGTCCAAACACTGCTACCAGAGGCCAGGCTCGTGGCTGAGTTTAAAACTCGCTCTAAAACATCCTAATGATGCCTTTTTTAATGTGGGGGAGCTCAAAGTCACCCAAAATGTGCTCCTTGGCACACCCTGGGATAGGTAAATTCCACCAAGCTCCGTTGCAAAGCTCTTTTTGCATTTCACTTAAAGTACCACAAATAATCTTTATAAATCAGCTACTAGCCCCAAAAATTCTTCTGGTTTTGAGGCAAATGAGAAGGTCAAAGTGTCAGAATTTAGCCCTTATTATTAAACATCCCTTTATTTATTTATTAAAGAGGGTTTGGAGGGATGGATCCCAAACGGACAAAGGCTCTCAGGCCTTGACTTTGAGCCTTATTTGATGGGGCAGGCACCACAAAGAGAAGATTTTGAAAAGGAAATTAGTGCTCACTGTGACAGAAATATAAAATCAAGTGTAACTCTCTGATGAATCAAAACAGGAAAGAAATTGCACCTTACAGTTAATCCTTTAAAAGAGGGAAAACTGAAATATGAAATAGCGGCTGCACTATTTCAAATCCTGCGGCTCGTGGCAGTTTAATAGAAGAGATGAGACTTTGTGTTCCGCACCAATATTCATTATGATGACAATGTTTAATATTATGCCAGTATTAAAAGTCCTGCTTTGGATCAAGCTCTATTAATCATGCCATATATCCAAATTATTGGGCCCTGTCTTTCAGGGGATTGAGCACCACGGCAAGAATTATGTTCACTTGAGTTATGCTGTGCTGCTTTCTGTGGATTTCTCTCAAAATAACTTTTTTCTTTTCTTTCATTTTCTGTTGCACAAATAAGAACAGTCCCTGGAATGAAAATAAGCAAAGTAGTTTCCATGTCTGGTGCTGGTATTTATTAAACTCTGTCCGTGGTTTATATTTTTCTTCATTCCCTTCTCAAAGAAAGGGAAATAATCAGTTCAGAATCCCTGCAGATGGGCTGGTGCCAGCTGAGGTTGTAAAAAGCATCTGTGAATAATACAAAACAAGGTTTCCTTCACCCCAGAATATTCATTTTCCACGGGAAGATCCCACCCGGTCCTCTAAACGTATTCATGGAAGGGTTTTTCCAGCAGCTCTTGGAATAAGAAGATAATCACAGAGCTCCAAGGGGGTTCTGAATAACCACTTTCACTGAATTTCCATGGAAATCCCAGGCTTCACCTTGGGTATATTCTCAAGTTCTTTGTGCAGGAGGCTTTAAAAGGTCAGTTCCAGGATATGGGAATGACCTTGGGCACCACAAGTGAGGTTTGCTGAGCACCCCAAGGCCGGAGGATTTGCTGTGTCAGGGGTGAGCAAATCCCCTCTCACCCAGCTCAGGCTGTGCCTCAGGAGGGCGAGACCCAGCCCCTCTGCTGCTCTCAGCTGATCCATCAGGAGAATCCAAATTAAACGCTTTAATTACGGCGCTCCTGGGCCCCTCATCACTCCTGGTGTCAGCAGTGGTGCAGCTTCAGAGCTCAGCTCGGGTTCATTTGTCTAATGAGCCCTGGGCTTGATTACCCCAAATTCAGATTGAATTTCCTTCCGAGGGGCCCCCAGATGTGCAGGACAAAAGATGAGGCACAGTCCTGATGCATCATCTGTGCTGGAAAAGGCGCAGCCTCCCTGGTGGTGCGGGCTCTAATTCCACAGACAAATTAATTCCGTGATCGCCGTGACAGGAACTTGTCACCAGCCACAAAATATTTCCCATCTCCTTTTCTTCCCCAGTTAGTAACTTATGGTTCTGTGATTCTGCCGCCTGTATGGTGGAATATAAATTAAATTAGCGCTCCTGGATGCTCGGAAGGTTTCAAATAAACTGCAGATTTATGTACTGAGACACTCTCATATTTATGCGCTGTTTTCTTATTTACTCAGGAGAAAGGCAGACTTTGGCGGAGAAGTGCAATAAATTTGGGAAGTGCACTCATTGTTTCTTTATGGATCCCAAAACTTTTGAGGCCCAAGCAGTTATTGGTTTTAATCTGGTTTTTGGGAGGGACCAAATGCCAGAAAGACTCGTGAGGGGCAGAACCACCCCAGCCCTGCACTGTGAATCAATATCAGATCCTGATTTTCCGAGGAATAGGAACAAACAAAATAATCCTACCAAAATCCACATTTATTGGACTGGGTTTTATATATATTTACCTACATCTAAAGGAAAGTTTCGCTTCTTAAAGCATTGATTTCTAAATGGATGATTTGTTCCAAAACCCCTTTTAATCAAATTAGTTTTATTTTTTTTAACCTTGAAAGGTTTCACATGGCCTCAGTAAGAGTTGCTGTTAAGAGATGTGGTTATAAAGATGTAAATTAGCAGCAGAAAAAAGTGAAATCAGCCAAAAAAGCTCTGTTTTCTGCAAAATTCAGTGACTGGGGATGCTGGGAATTCTGTACCAATGAGGCATCAGTGAAGAAATGCAGAGATTCTCTGGGAAGAATTCTCAATTATATCCCATGGAATTCTCAATTCCATCCCACAGAATTGGCTGAGTTATGGATCCTCCCAGACTCTGCTCAGCTGGAGCGGCTGTCCTGACACAGGGATCCCTTCTCCTGGTAAAATCACGGCTCCCTGGCAGGAGGACAAAGCTCTGTTAACTCTTTATTGTCCTTAAACACAGCAAAGCTGAACTCCTGAGGTTTCTCTGTGCTCCTGCTCAGGGCTGAGCTTCAAACCCCCTCAGGTTTGGCCAAAACTGAGCCGAGTTTGCTTTGGGACATCCCCAAGGACGTCATTACGAGTCTGTGGCGTGGAGAAGGAGAACAGGGGAGCATCTTCAGCCCAAACCTTGGCAAAGCTGACTCGACAAAGGGCCAGGAGGGGCCTTTTCCCACCGAGCGCTGCCTCGGGCTTTGGTGTCAGCACAGAATTCCCTCGTTCCTGATCAGTCAGTGCCGAGAGAAAACAAATGGCTGAGAGAACAGCAAACATGGAGATGAAGCCCTTTCGGGTGGCAGAACGCATCTAATTATTGTGTCCTTCCCCACACGGTTGTTATTCCCTTTAATCTCTTTGTTATAAAAAGAAAATAAAATTAAATCCAGACGAGAGGCCTTTAAAGGCTGAACGCTCCTGACATTCTGTCCCCCAGCTGCAGCCAGAGTTTAACGTGCAGGGGGATTTGCAGAGCCAGAAAATCAATGTTCAAGTTTGTGTGGATCAACCAAATTCCAGGCTGGGATCTCCCCCGGCTGTTTTCCTGCCTGGAGCCAGGCTCAGCCTGCACCGGAGCTGTGCTGCTTTTAAACCCCTCCAAGAATCTGGGGGTAAAAATGACTGAAACAGAGGAGAAATCCTGCAGGAATGCTGGCAGCAGGAGGGAAAGGCTCGAGGGAGGCCTCGGTGCTCTCTCCAAACACCTGAAGGAAGATGGGGATGGAATCTTCTCCAAACCCACCAGTGACAGATCAACGGCCTCAGGCTGCACCAGGAGTGCTTGGGATTGGATTTTTTAAATCATTCCTTAATTAAAAAAGCAAATAAACGTTGGGAAGGGCTGTCCAGGGAAGTGGTGGAGTCACCAGCTCTGGAATTTTCAAACCACGAGCAGAGGTGGCACTTCTGATGTGGTTTAATTGATTAATGTGGTTTTAAGGTGTTGGTGGAAGGCTGGACTTGATGATCTTGGGAGATCTTTTCCAACCTTAATGATCCTGTGATTCCATGCCAGGATTTCTGGAGGAGACAGCACCTTTTCACTCAGGAAAAACAAACCTTGATAAATTTCCTAGAAGAAATGATATGAAACAACATCTGAAATAGCTGCTGGTCTCACTGTAAAGGGCAGTTAATAAAAGTGAGAGTGGCTGATGGTTTTTTCCAGAAAGATCTGGAATTTTTACAACTTGTAGCGAAATGGGGAAAAGCAGAATAAAACCTCAGTTTTTCTTTCACTGGATAACAATATCTGACAAGTCCCAGTCACTCCCACTTGCAGGAAATTGTTCAGGGAACTCACATTTCTCCCAAATCCTGGTTCTTCTTACTTAAAGGGAAGTTGGGAACATCACAGCCTCAAAATGCAGCAGTCAGGCCCAAACTCCCTGAATTATTAAGAAATTAATCCATTCTCTATTTGTGACTCGATTTCTTTGTTCAATAAACAAGGGCTGGAATTTAAATAATTTAAGGTGGCAGTTGCAGTGTCTGCTAAAGAGGAATAAATCCTTTGTAAGTCAGCGCTGCAGGCAGAGACCTCCGAGACGGGAAACTTTGAATTTCCATGGAAGTTGTGCTTGCAATGGAAAAGAAGTCAATTTTTAACCAAAGCCTCTGTAAAAAGCTGCTCAGAGTTGAAGTTGTTGGAAAAAACAACTTAGCTCAGTTTGCAGAAACAGCAGACAACTGTGAAATCACAGATTATGAATATTTCAAAGCGGTTTGGTGTCAGAATAAATCCTGAAAGTGAGGCTCGTGTGGTTTGGGATGTTACCAGGAACCCAAGGAGTATTTATAGCTCACTTTTTTTGTTGTATGGGAGACATTGATCCAAACAGAAATGAAAATGAGAGAAAGCTTCAAAAACATAAAAAAGGATATATTCCTTTTTTCTCTCTATCTCCTTCCCGCCTCGATGTTTTGTTCTTTCCTCACTCAATTCTCTGCCTCTCCTCCACATTGGCTCCCATGTTTTATATTTAGATTGATTGGTATTTTTGGATCTTTTGAAATCTTGGCCAATGTTTCCTATTTTGGGCTATGAAAACACCTTTAGTGCCACAGGGAATTTGTTTTGTGGGAGAACCAGTCCGTAATTCAGTGCTTCTGTGGTGTTTGTTTGGATTTGTAAAGTCGTTCCTTCGGTGTCACGGGGTTTAAAACCGGGGTTGAGTCTCAAGAGTTACTAAGGGGAAAATACAAATTGATCTAAGGACAAATCATAGAATTAATTGAGCATTTCATCCCACTGTTGGACCTAAATAAATTGGAAATGTTATAAAATCTCAGACTTGTATTAGCTCTGTGTCTCATGTTTAGAAATGATTTAATTTTTTTAAATATTACCACTCTCAAGAAAGGATTTTGCATTCTTCTGCTGTGACCAACGCTGTCTCCTTCTCTCTAACAAACACAATTCTTCAGCCCTGTCCCCAGTATCAGCTGGAAGAGGTCTGATGGGAGCTCCTTGGCAAAGAAAATCCGGGGATCCGGGGGAGTTCTCGAGATCCCCGACGTTCAGGAGGAAGATGAGGGATCCTACGAGTGCCTCGCAGGAAACTCCCGAGGAACGAACATTGCCAGAGGTCAATTGTTTGTCTATGGTGAGCAGAGTAATTAAATTGTGATTTTTCACAGACAGCAGGGTGGTGCTCACTTGTATTTTGCAAGGGGAATTCATCCCATTGCTCCCTCTCCATCCAGCCAAAAATGGGGAATAATCTGGGAATTTTCTCCCTTTCCCTGTCCCTTCCCATGAATTTCCTGCTCCCTCAGCCCAGGGTGAGTGATGAGCTCTTTAGCCCAGCCGTGAACACCCAGGGAAAGCACCGGGTTTGGACAGGAGTGAGAGGAGAGATCTTCCCTTTACCTCAGAAATCTTTCAAAGGAGAAAGCAAAAAAAACCCCAAAAAAACCCCAAAACAAAACAAAAAAAAAAAATACCGAAAAAACCCAAAAAAAGAAACATAACAGCGAGGAGAAAAAAAACCACAGCAAGCGAGCCTGAGCCTCCAGTTAACATCTATTGAGAGAAGACTCTGGCAAGTATTTTCAAGTATTTTCCTTTTTTTTTTTCAGTAAATCTCTTCTAATGAAGAGATGCAGGCTCTGCTGAGAAGCCACCAGGCTCCTGCAGCCACGGCTGATATCGAGATATCTGCCAGGAATAGAACACCCTGCTGCTGGTTTCAATATTTCATTATTTCCCCGCTTCCGGGGGGGTTCTTCTCGCTCTGATTTTTTTCACCCCATCAATCAAGCGGCTCCATTAAAATGAAGCTCACCAGATTACCTGGATGTGATTGATAACGCTGCAGGCAATTATAAAATTATGATTGGTTAATTCAATCTGGAACAATGTGCTCATTAACCGCGCCTTGTACATTAATTAATGGCTGCTCGTGGTGGAAGCTCTCATGAAGGTTTCACGCAAGGTTTTTTGGTCACATTAGAGGTGTGCTGGGAAATAATCCCTGTAATTGGTTTCCTCGTGCTCCTTTCCTGCTTCCTGGGGGTTTTCCTCTTCAGGGAAGTTGTCTCCAGGAAATTGGGATTTTTTTCCTGGACGCTGCTTTGTGTGTGAGCCCTCCAGCCCATGCTCCAGGCTCTGAGAGCAGCAAAAATCACACATGTGAAGCACTTCTGAGTGGGGTGGGATTTTAGAGCACCTCAAGGGCTCCAGGAGAGCTGGAGAGGGATTTTGGATAAGGGATGGAGGGACAGGACACAGGGAATGGCTTCAGACTGAAATAAGCCAGGGAGAGATGGGATTTTGGGAAGGAATTCCTGGCTGGGAGGGTGCGAAGGGGCTGGGATGGAATTCCTGCCCCTGGATCCCTGGCAGTGCTCAAGGCCAGGGTGGACATTGGGGTTTGGAGCAGCCTGGGACAGTGGGAGGTGTCCCTGCCCATGGAATGGGAATTCTTTATTCTCCCCAGCTCTCCCCTTCACCTCTGTCCTGACAACTCCCAAATTCCAGCCTTGCCCAGGAGAATTCCTGCCCAGCCCAGCCCTTGACTCTTGGTTTTTGCAGAGCTCCTGGGTGATTCCTGCAAATTCTGATTTACACCGAATATCTTTAGAGAAAACGTCTCAGGAATTAGGGGTCTTGGTGCTTTCAACACGCACATCCTGAATTTCAGGCACCTAAAATCACCATTTCTGAACATTTTAGCCACAAAAATGGATAAAATCTGAACCGAACTCCCTGCCCATGAACAACTTGATTTCCAATGTTTCCCAAGCTTGCCCCAAGGTTTAATGCCAGGGAATTGTAGAGAATTCCCTTGCGGCGTCATAAAAACCTGTTGAACAGATATTAATTAGTCCTGCTCAATTCATTAATTAATGGCAGCACACCTCAAGCAAAATCACTTTTCTCCTGCTTAAAATGCTTTGAATTTTCTTTTCAGCACCTCCTGAATGGGAGAAAAAAATCCAGAACGCCTTTCTGTCTCTCTACGACAGTTTATTGTGGGAATGCAAGGCAAGAGGAAAACCCAGCCCTTCCTACAGCTGGTTAAAAAACGGCCAGCCCCTCGTGCCAGAGGTAAGATTCCGCTTGTCTTCTTGGATTTCTTCCTCATCTTTTTGTTTTGTGGGGATTTTTTTCATTATTTAGTCATCATATTAATTTCAAAATATATTAATTAAGTTTCCAAAAAATAGTCTTTTTCTGGTTTTTTTTTTCCTTATTTAGTCATAATATCAATTAAGTTTCCCAAAAATAGGTAAAGATTAATATATCAAAATAAATAGAATAGCACAAACTCTTTGCAACACACAGCCTCAGCTTTTGGACTTCATCTTTACTGGAAATGTAGGAAATTGCAGTTTGGAGAGAGGGAAACACCAATTTCTTCACGTGAATTATCCAGTTGCTGCAAGACATGGCTGTAGGTGTAGAAGGGCTTAAAAATGTGAATTATAATTGGGGAAAGAAACATTAAATGCATTTGTAGAAGTGATCTGCAGCTTGGGGAAGTGGTGGGATGCCAAAGGACTGGGAGAGGATTCCGGAGCTGGAATTGCAAAATGCTCAGCCTTGAGTTGCACTTTTCTTCTGTTTCTGTTCTTAATCAGTAGCTGGGTGGACCTTTGGTCTTGTGTAGAGAGGCTCCTCTCCTACTGAGTCAATCCTTTAATAAATTAATTAATTATTTAATCTGTCGGCTCAGGAAGCCAGCTCATTTTGGGGTGAATATTTCCCGGTGCTTTGCAGAGGGAGAACAGACCCACCAAAGCCATAGAAAGGTACCAGGAAGAGCTGGATCCATGCAAAATTCCACTGAAAGGGACCAAGGGGAAAGGGAAGCAGGAGGGCAGGAGGAGAGGGAGAGTTTGGAGCCCAAACCCTTGAGGACCAGGATCAGATCCCTCATCAGCTGGGTTTTTGGGACCCAGGATCGGATCCCTCATCAGCCAGGTCCTTGGGACCCAGGATCAGATCCCTCATCAGCCAGGTCCTCGAGACCCAGGATCAGATCCCTCATCAGCAGTGTTTTTGGGACCCAGGATGGGATTCCTCATCAGCCGGGTTTTTGGGACCCAGGATCGGATCCCTCATTGGCCGGGTCCTTGAGGACCAGGATCAGATCCCTCATCGGCCGTATTTTTGGGACCACACCTCCCAGGCACAGTCGCTGCCTTCCCGTGATGGCCGAGCCCTGGCACATCCATCCTGCAGCTCCTGGCACCCTCCTGGCGCAGGGATTCCTTTGCATTCTCTCTTTGCTTTCTGCTGAGGCCAAGTTTTCCTGGGGTTTTTTTGGGTTTTTTTATGGAGCCTCCATCCAGCATCTCTGGGGCACACGAGGGCTCAGCTGCAAGGTTTTGCACTTGGACGGAAAAAAATAACACTGTGATTAATTCCTGTCTAGCAAGAGCACATCCAGGGGAATTTCCAAACCATATGGGCTAAATTAGCACCTGCTGGGCTGCAGAACCAGCTCCTATTTGATTTAGCTGCACTTATTTAAAGAAGTTGGAGCGGGGTCCAATCTTCCCGACCATTTTCTGCTGGATCAGTCCTAAACAGACCTGGGGGAAATCGCCAGGATTTCCCTGGGCTGCAATTTTCCTGGACCTGCTCATTGTGCTCGTTGTCACCTCTTTCTGAGCAAGATGATCTTGTTTCTGTGTCTCTGAAGGCAGCGGTGTTTAGAGTCTGTCACTGTTCAATAAAGAGGAACGAAACGCTCCACAGCCACATTTTCCACCTGCGTTTCCCCAGCGCTTTCAGCGTGCTGCAAATGCAATTCTGCAGGCAGCAAAATGCAGGGAGTTATTGCTCAACGGGCAGAATGGACACTGTGGAGGGGAAATACAAGGGAGACACAATAAAATATTCAGCTCCTCGCAGCACCCCACGTGTCGGAATCCTCCCAGGGAGAACAACCTCGGGATGCTTCGCACCCCGGGGCTGGTTCTGGTTGTCTCCTCTCTGTCAGAGCTCTCTGCCTGACCACCTGGCCGGTGCTCCCAGCATTATTCCTGCTCGTGTACAGTGTGTTCTTTATCCTTCCCTTTGTCTGCCCAGCTCCAAAGAGCCGGCTGGGAACGGTGGGGAATTTGGGATCAGCGTGGAACTCTCGCTTCAGAGAGGGGTTTTGTGATCAGCGTGGAACACTCGCTTCAGAGAGGGGTTTTGTATTCAAAGGGTGTTTGTAAAAATAGAAGGCATTGAGATGGTAGCAAACAGCCTGGAGGTAAAACTAAGTATGCAAAAGATATCTGCAGTGAGAGCCTGGAAAAAAATTGTCAGTGCCTGGGTAATGTAATGTTGTTAATTAGTTTGCCACACAGCAGCCTCGCAGCCCCAGGCTGTGCTCTCATCACATTTCTGAGCTAAACAAGCTCGGGCTGGGTCACTTCGTGGTTGGGAGACCTCCAAGGAGTAGCTGGAGTGTTGGAAATCATGCCCTGGATGTGTGAGGTGACCCCAGGGCCCCTCTGAGCCCAGCAGGGAAGGGACTGGGGTTTGAAAGGGATTGGGGTTTGAAAGGGATTGGGGTTTGAAAGGGATTGGGGTTCTGCCCCTGGGCCCAGGTGAGCCCCCACTGCAGAGCTGCCCCAGCCCTGTCCCGGCACAGGGAGCGCCTGGAGCTGCTGGGAGAGCCCAGAGGAGCCCCAGGATGAGCAGAGGGATGGAGCAGCTCTGCTGGGAGGAAAGGCTGGGAGAGCTGGGATTGTTCACCTGGAGAGGAGAAGCTCTGGGGTGACCTCAGTGTGACCTTGCAGGGCCTGAAGGAGCTGCAGGAACCATGGAGAGAGACAATTGCCAAGGGATGGAGGGACAGGACACAGGGAATCGCTTCAGACTGGGAGAGGGCAGCGATGGATGGGATATTGGGAAGAAATTCTTCCCCCTGTGAGGGTGGGGAGGCCCTGAGGGTGCCCAGAGCAGCTGTGGCTGCCCCTGGATCCCTGGCAGTGCCCAAGGCCAGGTTGGATGGAGCTGGGAGCAGCCTGGGACAGTGGGAGGTGTCCCTGCCATGGCAGGGGTGGGATGGGATGAGCTTTAAGATCCCTCCACCCCAAACCACCCTGGGATGCTCTGACAGATGTTCAGCACTTCACAAACACATTTGAGACGCTTGTGGCTGCTGTCAAACCCTGCAGTGCATCCCCTATCAGTGCACTCCAAACTTCCATTCCTGCTCCAGGGGCAGGAGAGCCGGGCTGAAGGAGCAGCAGCATCCCGCCAGTGATCTCTGCTGCTCAGGCTCACACTCGGTGATGGGATTTATATTCCCTGTGGGCATCTTCCCCACTCATCTGTTTGGGGGAATGTTTTTCTTTCTCCCCCTCAGCGCTGCACTTTGCGGCACAGCTATTACCGTCTCCAGAGGGTAGTAATTGTGAAATCGCAAGATATTTAGCTTTAAGTTATGATTGCAGCATGAAACAGGCTTTTTTCTGTTTTCCAAACCAGAGCAGGCAAAACTTCTTCTAATACACCAAATTCCAAGCCCTGCTCCAAACACCCCCACTGTGCAGATTCCTCTGTTCCAGCAGGATTGCTGGGGGAAGTTCTGTGTGCAGAAATCCAGGCCTGGAGGAGAATCCTCTCCCTGTGCTCTGAGCAGTGCCTGGGGCTTTCCGGTTGGGATTTAAGGGTTGGATTTCAGAGGAGCTTTTCCAGTGGCTCCTTTTTCCATGGCTTGGAGTGTGATGATATTTGAAATGTTCCCATTATTGGGGCACCTCCGTCTCCTGTGGAGCTTTTCTAGTGGCTCATTTTCCCGTGGCTCGGGGTGTGATGATGTCCGAAAAATTCCTGTTATTGGAGCACCTCTCTCTCCTGTGGAGCTTTTCCAGTGGCTTGGAGTGTGATGATGTTCGAAATGGTCCCGTTATTGGAGCACCTCCGTCTCTCATGGAGCTTTTCCCGTGGCTTCTTTTTCCGTGGCTGGGGGTGTGATGATCTGCGAAATGCTCCTGTTATTGGAGCACCTCTCTCTCCTGTGGAGCTTTTCCCATGGCTTGGGGTGTGATGATGTCCAAAAAATTCCTGTTATTGGAGCACCTCTCTCTCCTGTGGAGCTTTTCCCATGGCTTGGGGTGTGATGATGTCCAAAAAATTCCTGTTATTGGAGCACCTCTGTCTCCCCTGGAGATTTCCTTGTCACCTGGGATTGTCACCATCAGGTTGATCCCATGGGATGATGTTCACCACGTCCCAGGGATGAGGTGCTGCCCCTCAGGATCCAGTGGGAAATGCTCCAGGCTCCCAGGGTGGAACATCCCCACCTGCCCTGAGGGAGCTCCCCCTGTGCCACCTTCTTGGGAAAATTCCCATGGATTCCCAGCTCAGCAGTGCAGGGAAGCACCTGGAAAACAAGGAACAAACCTGCCCAAAGCCACTGCTGTGCCACGTGCCAGAGATGAACATGAATGGAATTTGCTCATTTATTATAAAAATATTCTGTTCTGCGTTTCAAAATGTAGAGCCAAATACCAGTGAACCCAGTAAAACACAGGCTTTAGGAGCTCCCAATGTCTTGTGTTTTCTCCTTCTGCGAGAATGAATTT
Organism: Pomatostomus ruficeps; assembly: GCA_013400735.1. Classification (NCBI taxonomy): domain Eukaryota; kingdom Metazoa; phylum Chordata; class Aves; order Passeriformes; family Timaliidae; genus Pomatostomus; species Pomatostomus ruficeps. Next base: position 960 of record VYZT01015796.1, on the reverse strand, counting down.
TCACATAAACATTTGGATTTCCTGGAGAGCTGGAAGAGCTCAGAGGGCTGGGAACACAACCACCACCACGCAGCGAGGTGCACAGCCCATTTCTGATCTATCCCTCCATGTTGCTCCCAAAAAAACAACATTTCTGCCTCTGAAACATGCTCAGGTGCACGAGCACGATGCTAAAATACCTTTTATTTGTTCACTCGTCGCCTCTGCCAATGTTTTTCCTTGTTTTTCTCTTATCAGGAGAGAATTCAAATTGAAAATGGGACTCTGCTCATCGCCACGGTGAATCTGTCAGACTCGGGCCTCTATCAGTGCGTGGCAGAGAACAAATACGACACCATTTACGCCAACGCTGAGCTGAGGGTGATCGGTGAGTAAACGCCACTGAAACGGGCAGGAAAAAGGAAAAACAGTGAAAAATATTTGAATTTAAGAAAAGAGGAGATGAAATCCCGCCTGGCAGTTCAAACCTGGTATTTCTTTGCTTTTCACCCACACAGAAATGTGTTTTTTTAAGTTTAATTTCATGGCTTGTTCGGGGGGAGAATCTAATCCATGCGTGGCCTTTTTTTATCACACTTACAGCAGTTTAATGAATGCTGTTTCTCGCTTAGTTGGAGTTATTAATAGTTACTCCGCAGGTTTTGAAAGCAATTTCAGAAAGCAGGGAAAAAATTGTTGTAGCTGTAAACAAAGAGCATATGGCAAATACGGACATAAACAAATAACACGGAACAGGGAATCTCATTAATGACAACCAGAGATGAACATGAATGGAATTTGCTCATTTATTATAAAAATATCCTGTTCTAGATTGCAAAATCATTAATGACAACCACAGATGAACATGAATGGAATTTGCTCATTTATTATAAAAATATCCTGTTCTAGATTTCAAAATGTAAATCTAAATACCAGTGAGCTCAGTAAAACACAGACGTTAGGAGCTCCCAATGTCTTGTG
>VYZT01015794.1:0-12628 GCA_013400735.1 Pomatostomus ruficeps | reverse complement strand
ATAAATAAATAAAATAAAATAAAATAAAATAAAATAAAATAAAATAAAATAAAATAAAATAAAAATTTTCCAGGTGATATTCCTGGTGTTTAAAAGCTTCTTCCCAAAATCTTCTGGGGTTTATCCGCAGGGAAGCGAAACGAGGCTGCAGACCCGGCCTGAAGTCCCTGGTTTGGGGAGAATTTCCAGGTTTGAGCAGCCAGGGAATGCCGACCCCAGGTGAATCCCAAGGATCTTGGAGAAACCCTGCTCTTGTGTGCCCATGAACCTGGCTGAGGAGGGAGGAGACGGGAAAAGGGAGGTTTGCGTGAGATAGGAGGGAAAATTTTCCCTGGAAATGGCGGGGAGGCCTTGGAATGAGCTGCCCAGGGAGTGGGGGAGTCCCTGTCTCTGGGAGTGCTCAGGAGCAGTCGGGATGTGGCCCTTGGGGTCATTCTGGTGGCCCTGGGTGATCCTGGGGGGCTCTTCCCACCTCAGGAATCCCGGGATTCTGCTGCCCTGGTGGGATCCAGACACAGCCCTGCGAGTGTCACCAGCTCAGCCCCAACGGTGACAAAATCACCCTCAGCAGCGACAGACGGCGGCGATTTTAATTCCTTTTAATCCACAACATTAAACAGCCTAAATATGATAATTCAATATGCTCGTGGGATCTTTTCCTGCCGGAAACGAGGTTATATCAGCTAAACCCCGAATCCTGCAGCTTGTGGCACATCCCCTCTTCCCACAGCTTCCAAGGCCACCCCAGTGTCACAGGAACGGCCTGGGACAGAGGATCTTCCCATTCCCGGGATTTCCTCGCCGTCGGGATAACCCCAGGCACAGGGATGAGGGAATGTGAGCAGGTGGTGACTCCTGAAATCCCCCAGTCTGGAGATGATTCCCAGATTCCCTGCATAAAAAATTCCAGCACGTCCCCTGTCACCCTGGTAGAGTCGTCCTGCTGATTTTCCCATTGATGGAATCATGGAATTATGGGATTATGGGATGGTTTGGATCGGAAGGGACCTTAAAGATCATCCAGTGCCACCTCCCACTGTCCCAGGCTGCTCCAAGCCCCATCCAGCCTGGCCTTGGGCACTGCCAGGGATCCAGGGGCAGCCACAGCTGCTCTGGGCAGCAGATTGGTGAAAATTTCTCTTCCTAAAACACAGGGATGAAGCTCCCGGTGTTCCAAGGGCTGCTGACCACTGGAATTCCCTTCGGAGGGGTCGCAGGGAGAGCCCTTCCCGGAGCAGGAGCTTCTCCAGGCGGGTGGGGATTATCTCAGCACTTCCCTGCTCCAGAGGGGATTAAAGAATTAAAGAATTAAAGAATTAAAGCTGAGTGGAGCTGAGTGAATCCATGAGGGAGGAATCTCAGCAGGGTTTGGAGCAAATGAGTGCTGGGAATGCCCTGGGAATGAGGAAGAGCTGCCCAGTCCGTGGGCACCAACAGAAAACAGGGACACTGGGAGCCCGGAAACCACAATGGGATGGACAACACCCCACCAGTTAAATTCCTTTTTTTCCATCCCAATCTCCCCCATTCCCCTTTCCCAGGTGCCCTCATGCAGGGCAGGGATTTTTCCCCCACCATCCCCACCTTCCCCAGGCCCATCCTGCAGCACTCGGGGAGAATTCCCGATGGGACACACGGGAATATTTCCATCCTCACAGCCGTGCTGAGCACAGAGCCCTGGGAAAAGCTTGGCAAGAGAGGTTGTGCAAAACCCAGCCCGGCCCCAAATTCCTCTGTAGGGTCCGTGTGGATCTGCAGGAACTCATCCCACCCGCCCAGGAGGGCTTGGGACACTCAGGGAAAAGTTCTGGAAGCTGGAGAACATCAATAATTCAATAATAATTTGAAATAATTCAATAATAATTCAAATTAATTCAAATAAAAGAAATCAAAATAATCCACAATAATTCAAAACCTGCGTGTGACTCACGCTGCCCAACCCACCCCCCCAAGGTTACTTGGACTTCACATTCACATTGTTATTCCTCCTTCCAAAAAAGTCATGAATAATTTAGCATTCATTACCCCAAAAACTTTTTTTTTTTTAATTTTTCTTTTATTTTTTACAATTGGTTTCATCCAAAAGAACAGGAAAGCAGAGAAAACGTTCATTCCCCAGCCTCTTCTTAGTTCGTTGTTGTTGGGCATGGAAGTGTCCCTCAGAAATGTTTAGTTCGCAAAAGATGAGATTTGGGGGGTTTGATTTGAAGAATTGTGATTGTCTGGGAAGGGAAATTCACCTCTGCCCTGGAAAAAGTGACATGGGGGAAAAAGGCAAAATTAAAAAAAAATAAATCACACCCGATCCCACTGGGAATGGTGCCTGATCCTGCTGGGAATGACACCTGATCCTATTGGGAATGACTCCTGATCCACTGGGAATCATCCCTGACCCCACTGGGAATGCTGCCTGATCCTACTGGGAATGAGGCCTGATCCCACTGGGAATGACACCTGATCCTACTGGGAATCACCATCCCACTGGGAAGGAATGAGGCCTGATCCTACTGGGAATGGGGCCTGATCCCACTGGGAACCCCACCTGATCCCACTGGGAATGACTCCTGATCCTACTGGGAATGGGGCCTGATCCCACTGGGAACCCCACCTGATCCCACTGGGAATGACTCCTGATCCTACTGGGAATGGGGCCTGATCCCACTGGGAATCAAATCCTGATCCTACTGGGAATGAGGCCTGATCCCACTGGGAATGATACCTGATCCCTGATCCTACTGGGAATGATCCCACTGGGAATGCTGCCTGATCCCACTGGGAATGACTCCTGATCCCACTGGGAATGAGGCCTGATAATACTGGGAATAACATCTGATCCCACTGGGTCTGATCCCACTGGGAATGGCTCCTGCTCCCACTGGGAATGGCTCCTGCTCCCACTGGGAATGGCTCCTGCTCCCACTGGGAATGGCTCCTGCTCCCACTGGGAATGGCTCCTGCTCCCACTGGGAATGGCTCCTGCTCCCACTGGGAATGGCTCCTGCTCCCACTGGGAATGGCTCCTGCTCCCACTGGGAATGGCTCCTGCTCCCACTGGGAATGGCTCCTGCTCCCACTGGGAATGGCTCCTGATCCCACTGGGAATTCCCTGCAGCGCTGGGCCTGCCAGCAGTTACCACACAAACTGATTTCCGTGGAATTGCTCCACCTGGCTGAGCCCATTTCCCAGAGGTTGCATTTTTCTGATGTCGCTTTTCATCTTTTAAATGTCACTTCTCGTTTTTTTAAACGTCACTTTTAACTTTTTAAATCTTATTTTCCATTTTTTAATTGTTGCTGTCGAATTTTTCTGTAACGTGGGAGCGCCAAGCACCAGTTTGCCCAGTTAAATTCTCGTTTGGATTCCTGTCCAGCTTCCATGAAGGAATGACATTGGAACTATTCAAATTTAAAACCTGACCAGATTAAATCCAGATTAAAACCCGGCCACTCCTCCCCAGCACATTCCCGAGGATGGGACAGCTTTTTCCAAGGGATGGAGAGGATGGAGGGAAGGGAAACAGCCCTGGATTCCCCTCCAGGTGAAAGGAGCAGGGGTGAGGGCACCCAAATCCCAGAATAAACTGAGATCCAGAGGGATCTGCTCCTGGAGCCTGGAAGGAGGAGATTGGGCAAAATTTGGGGTGTAAATTTATAATAATTGGAAATAAAATTCCTTGGGATGCGGAGGCCTCCATGTGAGCACGGCCAGTTTGAGAACCTGACTGGATTTCAAACCCTGACTGGGTTTCAAACCTTCTCAGTGCTCCCTGGTCCAGCCTGGAAGGGCCCAGAATTCCCTGCCTGGAAGGTGGGGACTCGGAAGGCCTGGACCAGCAGCTTTCCATATTTTTGGAACAACACAACTCCCCCTTCATGCCTTTGCCTGAAAAAAAGTGATTTTTAAATCCACGTGGAGCAATTCCCAGTGAGGTGCCCGGGAGGCTCTCCAGCCTGTGCTGGGGTTCCCAACAGGGAGCTCCTGCAGGGGCAATTCCCAAAAAAAGGAGTTTTTATGGCCTGCTTTTCCCACCCGGGAAAGAGGATGGAGTGTAGAAGCAGCTCCCAAGTTTTTTCATCCCTTGTTTTTTCCATGTTTAACGGCTCCTCAAAGGATAAATCACATTTTTATCTCTGCTGATCAGCAGAGACTTCACAGGAGAGCTCCTACACAACAAACCAGGAATTACAAACGAAACGAATTCCCAAATCCCGCGCTGGAGTGGTTCAGCACTTACCAGGAGGTGTGGAACGGGGAGAGTTTTGGGATCAACAGCAGCAAACCTGCCCTGGGACCTTGCAGCCAAGTGGGTGAGCCTGGCAGGAGGAGATTACACAAGACTGGGGGTAAATTTGCATTAATTGCAGGGAAATTTGCATTAATTGCAGGGAAATTTGCATTAATTGGGGGTGTAAATCAGGCCTGGGGCATGCTGAGGAGACGCTGGGCCTGTAAACAACAACACAACCCAATAAAAATCCCCCTGGCTGCCCCCAGGACACGAAGGCTCCTGAGGGGGGATGAAGGAGTAGAAAAGCACCAGCAAGGGAAGGGCTGCCAGCTCCCAGGGTGGGAAAACCAGGGAACGAAAGAAACGGGAATAACCTTGAGGTGTGCAGAGCTCCCTGATCTTTCTGGGCTGCCCCCGCTCCTGGCAGAGCCGTAAATAACGAGAAGAAAGCTCTGGAGCTCTTCCACAACAACGCAGGTTCCAGGTATCCTATCAGCAGGAGCAGTTCCCGGTGTTTATGGTGGAGATAAAACAGGAAAAATAAAGGTCAGGCTGAATCGCATTGGCCACCCCGAGATCAAACCCCAAACCAATCCGCTCGGCTGGTTTGCTCCACGTTGGAATTTTTGAGCCCTGTTTGAGCTCCACTGCCTTCCCAGTTAGACAAAACACTGTTATCTGGGATAACAGGACATGGATACAGTGATGAAAGAAATTAAAATAAAGTTTTTTAATTTTTTCCCCCAGAGATTCACAGGGGATTTTGTCTCCTCTTCAAACTCAAAATGACGGCCTGGGGTTGGTTTGGTCCCACTGAGGGAAAAGTTTTGCTGGTTTGGGGAAAAACTCCCCGGGACTGAGGATGAGCAGTGGTGGCATCACAGATTCCCAGAGCAGATCCTACCTGGGAGGGCGGGCAGGGGCTGGGCTGGAATTCCCAGAGCAGCTGTGGCTGCCCCTGGATCCCTGGCAGTGCCCAAGGCCAGGCTGGACATTGGGGCTGGGAGCACCTGGGACAGTGGGAGGTGTCCCTGCCATGGCACGGGTGGCACTGGATGGGATTTAAGGTCCCTCCATCCCAAATTAGTCTGGAATTCACCAATTTTCTTGCTCGGATGAGACCTCCCAGAGTCAAAGGGGAAAGATGGGAATCACCCTCTGGAGTTTCCACGGAGCACTGGAACAACCCACGCCTGCTCCGGAGCCCTGGTGCTGTTTGTTGCTGTCGCAGCTCTCAGAAATTCCAGCTGGGAATTCCTCCCCTCGGCGGCCCTGCTGTGCCAGGGTCAGCATTCCCGAGGAAAGCTGGCACCGGCTCCAGGACTGGTTAAACGGCACACGGGGAGTGGGAACAAGGGAATAAACACCTCAGAGGAGAGGGAATAAAGGAATAAACACCTCAGAGGAGAGGGAATAAGGGAATGAACACCTCAGAGGAGAGGGAATAAGGGAATGAACACCTCAGAGGAGAGGGAATAAAGGAATAAACACCTCAAAACAGAGGGAATAAAGGAATAAACACTTCAGAGAGGGAATAAAGGAATAAACACCTCAAAAGAGAGGGAATAAGGGAATGAACACCTCAGAGGAGAGGGAATAAAGGAATAAACACCTCAAAACAGAGGGAATTCAGCTGGAATTCCACCCCGAAGCTCTGCTGGAGGGAGAATTCCCAGGCATTCCCTCCCTCCTCTCTCCAGCTGCGCACTCCACAATTCCAGAGCTCTCTTTCCCTCTGTTTATTCCATCCAGCATCTCGCTCCCCAGGAGCAGCTCCTCCGAGCCCAGCACAGGAAGTCCCGGCATGGGCAGCCTTGTTTTCCACAGGGAAGCGCGGAAAGAACCGAAACGTCTAAAAATACCGCCCCGAGCGCTCTCCCCGCAGCTGGATCGCTCCCATTTTCCACTGCTGGACGCCGCTGCCAGGGCGAGAGGAGCTCCCCGAGCCAGCCCAGTACTTTTCCATGGAAGGCTGAAATCCCCAAGAATAACAATTTACCCGAGGAGCCGCGGCTGTTTGACCTGGCTCGTTTTCAGAGATTAGGAACCGACGCGCTCCCGATGAATCGTGGGGACTTCGGGGTTGGGTTTGTTGTTGTTTTATTTTTATTTTTATTTTTTTTTTTCCTCTAAGAAGTGATTTTCATGTTTCATCAGTTCCCGGGGAAGGGAGCGAGGGGGGGCAGGAATGCACATCTGTCTTCCCAAGTGGATCAGGGAGCGGATAATAACAAATCGTGATAACTCATCCATGTGCAGGGCCTTTCATCCTGCAGGAGCCCCGGGACGCTGAGGGCCAACCCTGAGGATTTCAGGGAGAGCAGGAGCATCCCAGCATTCCAGAACCCCTGGAATCCTGCAGGGATATCCTGTGGGAATCTCCGCAGGTATTGGTTGGAAAAGAAGAGTTTTAAACAGAATTTTCATGTTCCTGCTCTCCTGGAGCAGATTTTCCTACAGGAATAACTCCTGGGTGTTTCACGATGTCTGGGGCAGTGGGAAGGGGTGGGAGATCTCCCTGCTGGGATGGAATGAGCTTGGAAAAGCCTCAGGATGTCAGTGAGTGACAGGGTCACTGTCACCACCTCAGTGACAGAAACAATCCCCGGCCATTCCCGGTGCCGGGAGGGCAAAACCCCAAAAATGTGGATGCACACAGAGCCAGAGTCAGAGTATCAGGGAATCCTGGAATGGTTTGGGATGGAATGGACCCCAAATCCCATCCAGTGCCACCCCTGCCATGGCAGGGACACCTCCCACTGTCCCAGGTGCTCCCAGCCCCAATGTCCAGCCTGGCCTTGGGCACTGCCAGGGATCCAGGGGCAGCCACAGCTGCTCTGGCAATTCCAGCCCAGCCCCTGCCCACCCTCCCAGGGAACAATTCCTGCCCAAGATCCCATCCAACCCTGGCATTTGTCACTCTGCAGCCATTCCCTGGCTCCTGGCCCTGCAGCCCTTGGCAATTGTCTCTCTCTGTGCTTCCTGGGGCTCCTTCAGGCCCTGCAAGGCCACCCTGAGCTCAGCCCAAAGCTTCTCCTCTCCAGGCTGAACAATCCCAGCTCTGCCAGCCTTTCCTCCCAGCAGAGCTGCTCCAGCCCTCTGCTCATCCTGGGGCTCCTCTGGGCTCTCCCCAGCAGCTCAAAGAATATCCCAGCTCCCAGTCCCGGGAAAGGAAAGGAAAATTGCCAAATTTGAAGTCTCAACTCCAGACCTGACAGGAACCAATCCAGAGAGGATTAAAGGTGAACCAGCTGGAGGGGTTTGTTCTTTGAAACAAGTGGTTCTTAGAACAGTGGGAGTCGGCCCTTAATTTGTTCCATTTTTGCATTAAGCCGGGAAAAGTAAATGGATTTTCCAATCCAATCATATTTGTTTTGTTCGAGCCTGTTATAACGAGCCTGTGCTGCCCTGAAGGCAGCTCTGCACCCAGGGACTCCATCTCGGAGCTGTTGGTTTGTGGGAGAGAGGGAGGAAAAGGATTGACTTTGATGTTTCGTAGCCCACGGCGGAATCGTTCCTGAGATCCCCTCTGCTCCGAGGAAAGGAACCTCCTGGCTGTCAGCAGAGTGGGTGTAAAAATAACATTTTAACATCCAGCAAAGCTGCTGGTGAGTGGAAAAAAAGAAATTCACAGAATTTAGGAAGGGAAACCACAGGATAAGGTGTCCAGCAAGGAATTCCATGGATCCCTGCTGCTCCCAGCTCCTTGGGAAGGCGAATTCCCCAAGCGTCAAACGGGCTGAATAAACATGGAACTGATCCTGGGACCTGACAGCGCCCAGGGAGTGGCTGGAGCGGGGCCAGGAGGGATTGAGGTTGGATTTTAGGGAAAGGTTCTTCCCGCAGAGGGTGCTGGGCACTGCCCAGGCTCCCCAGGGAATGGTCCCGGCCCCGAGGCTGCCAGAGCTCCAGGAGCGTTTGGGCAGCGCTGCCAGGGGTGCCCAGGGTGGGGTTGTTGGGGGGCTGGGCACTCCTGGATGATCCCTGGGGATTTATTCCCCCTCAGGATATTCCCTGATCCTGGGGATCTTTGGAGGTGACACTGCGGGATGATGGGAAGCAGAAATTCCCCTGGTTTGGATTTTTTTCCTGGTGCTACTCCCGGAGCAGGAAGACCCCAATTCCTGGAACACAGGGAACATCCCTGGCCCCACCACAGGAGGGGATTTATTAAGGGTTTTACGAGGGAAAATTAAGGATTTTCCGAAACCCACGCTGGGAAAATCCCGACACCCCCCAGCCCTGCACATCCCCAGCGGCGCTCACCGTGTGCTCCTTCCTCCAGGGACCTTTTCCTGAGGGGTTTGTCCAAATCCTGGGATCCCTGGACACAACCCAGACCCCACCAGGATCATCCCATTCCCAGAGCTGCAGCCAGGAGGCCCAGCTGGGGAATTCCTCTGCGTTTCCACGCTGAGACTGGAAATTCCCACTGAGGACACGCCGGGCACTGCCTGGGAGGGACAGGAAGGGTCGGGTTAGGCTGGAATTCCTGGCTTAGGGATTTGGGAATTCCAAGCAGGACACTGAGCTGAGTCTGAGCTCTCACTCTGCCCTTTTCAATCCCGGTTTTTCTTCCATCCTAATTCCCACATGGCCACGAGGTTCCTTTTCCACAGCTGCAGGGACCCTTCCCTCAGGCCTGGACAAGGCCTGGGTGTCCCAGGAGGGAATCGCCGCCATTCCCCACATTCCTCTCTTTTTCCCAGGTCCATCCACCCCCATTCCTGATTTCACTCCCCTGGGAACGCCTCTTTTCCCATCCCTCACAGGAGAAAGGCGTGGAGAGTCTGAAGTTTCATGAAATCATGGAATGGTTTGGAAGGGATTTTCTCCAGCCCAACCCCACTCTGTAATAAACAGGGACATCTCCAAGATCCCAAAATTCCAGCCACGTGGGTGAGACATCCACAGCCTCTCCGGACAATCTTTTCCAGGCTTTTTCCACCCTCACTGTAAAACAAATCCTTCCTTTTATCTGCTCTGAATTTGCTTTTAATTTTAATTTTAATTTAATTTCCCCTCACGCCGCGTCCTGCAGGCCCCGGTGAGAAGCTTCTCCTTGAAATTCCTGGAGATATTTCCCATTTCCATGGGATTGAGGCCCAAGGGCAATCCCAAAGTGAGGAATCCTCTGCTGTGAAGGGCAGGGATTGAATTCAGCCCCAATTCCCAGCAGTGTTTGGGGGTTGGAATGGGAGGATCTTTCATATCCAACCCAAACCATTCCATGATTCCCGATCCTCTCGCCCTGATCCCAAGGACGTGGAAGTGGGAAACAAATCCAGAGGGTGAAAAAAGAAGTGAAGGAATCCCCGAGCCCCATGAAGGTGCCCCCAAATTAGCACAATTAACATATATTAAAATAAAATTTAAAAAATTGGTTGTGAGCAGTGCAGGGATGGAAAAAAGGTCAAAAATAATCCCAGGGGAAGAGGGAGGTGACAAAGGGACACCCAGTCGTGCTCTGAGGGGACATTTTTGTTCTAATTCTGTTTAACAGAGAGAAAAATCTGGAAAAACCAGCTGATTCCTTAATCAGGAAACAGAAATTGGACTTGGCCAAAGCCATAACCTTGAGCAAGAGGAAATTACCGGTGAAACCGAGCTCCCTTCGCCTTCTGTGAGGCCTGGGATCCTCATTTACAGGATTTTTGTCCTCAAGTGAAGGATTTTAGGGACGTGCCCCACGTGCAGCTCTGCAAAACCCAGCTGGAAAATCCACACGGAGAGGAAATCATTCCAGTTTGGAACCAGATTTTCGTTTTTAAGCACTCAAGGATTTAAGCAGAAGCCAAAGAAACTGTTTCCCCCTAAATCAGGAATCTCCCGACTAAAAGCAGCAGAGGGTTGGGATTAAAGAGCTTTTCTTGCAGGAATTTGGTGGGATAATCCCGGGTTGTTTTTGTGTTGTTGGTTACAGAGCAAACAACAACAAAACTCAAACAAACCCCCAAAAAAGCAGAGGAAGAGAAGTTTCGGGGATTAATTTCTCCAAACATCAGCTCCTGCCGGGTTTCTGTGGCCGTGGCGAGCTCAGGGACACGAGGGAGAGCGGGATTTGGATTTTCCAGGGGAGAAATCGTTCCTTAAAACCCCAAAATTCAGACGAATTCCGAGCAGCACTGCAGGAAGGAATAATCGTGGGGGTTCATCCTGCAGAGAGATCCATGAATCCAAATAAAAAAATAAAAATGGGAAGAGATTGTTGAGCGTCAGGTTAAAAACAGAGCTGGAAAAATGGCACCAAACTCACTTTAAAAAGCTCCTAAAAAACAATTTAAAAAGGAGAGAGGGACAAAAGAGTTTTCCTAAGGATATTTGATGGGACACGGAAAACCCTTGGACAAGGAATTCCATGGGAAAAGTGCCCGGAGCAGCTTTGGGTGGGAGGTGGAGGAGGTTGGGGTGGCTTGGTTGGGCTTTTTTCCCAGTTCCCAGTGAGGGACAAACTGGGGGATAATGGGGATGGAGTGGCAGAGTCCAGCATTCCAAGGAAAAGGAACTCCGAGAGCAGCAGCAGAAAAATTACGGCTCTCAGGAGATAAAACTCCAGCAGCTGGGAGAGATTTCCAGGAAGATTATTGGGAACAACTCTGGGATAATGAAGGAAATTCCATTACAAGTTCGCTGGAAAGCCCCAAGATTCCAAGGAAAGTTCTGGATGCAAAACGCCCGGAATATCAAACTCCTGCTCCTCACGGAAACCAAAATGGGATCGGGATGAGGGGAGCGGAGCAGGAAAGCCCAGGAACCCGAGGGAATGTCGAGGGATGAGGGATAAAGGCAGGGAAAGAAATCAGGGGATCAAAGTGGAGTTTTTCCCAGCGGGAATGTGGGGAATCCCGCAGGGGTCAGATCCGTGATCAAATACTCGGTGCGGTCACTGGGAGAGTTAAATCGGATTTAATATTCCCGAGGGAAAGGCAGGGTGGAAAACACAGGTTAAGCAGATTTCGGACAAATGAGGGATTTCTGAGAAATTAAGGATTTCTGAGAAATTAGGGATTTCTGAGAAATTAGGGATTTCTGACAAATTAGGGATTTCTGAGAAATTAGGGATTTCTGACAAATGAAGGATTTTTATCAAATTAAGGATTTCTGAGAAATTAGGGATTTCTAACAAATTAAAGATTTCTGACAAATTAAGGATTTCTGGCAAATGAAGGATTTTTATCAAATTAAGGATTTCTGAGAAATTAAGGATTTCTGAGAAATTAAGGATTTCTGAGAAATTAAGGATTTCTGAGAAATTAAGGATTTCTGAGAAATTAAGGATTTCTGAGAAATTAAGGATTTCTGAGAAATTAAGGATTTCTGAGAAATTAAGGATTTCTGAGAAATTAAGGATTTCTGAGAAATTAAGGATTTCTGAGAAATTAAGGATTTCTGAGAAATTAAGGATTTCTGAGAAATTAAGGATTTCTGAGAAATTAAGGATTTCTGATAAATTATGGATTTCTGGCACATTAGGGATTTATAACAAATTAGGGATTTCCGACAACTTAAGGATTTCTGACAAATGAAGGATTTTTAACAAATTAAGGATTTCTAACAAATTAAGGATTTCTGACAAATTAGAGATTTTTTNGGATTTCTGGCAAATTAGGGATTTATAACAAATTAGGGATTTCCGACAAATTAAGGATTTCTGGCAAATGAAGGATTTTTATCAAATTAAGGATTTCTGGCAAATTAGGGATTTATAACAAATTAGGGATTTCTAAAAAATTAAGGATTTCTGAGAAATTAGGGATTTCTGACAAATGAGGGATTTCTGACCACTTAAGGATTTCTGACAAATCAGGGATTTCTGATAAATGAAGGATTTCTAAAAAATTAGGGATTTCTGATAAATTAGGGATTTTTAAAAAAATTAAGGATTTCTGACAAATGAAGGATTTTTAACAAATTAAGGATTTCTAACAAATTAAGGATTTCTGATAAATTGTAGGTTTCTGAAAAATTATGGATTTCCATCAAATTAAGGATTTCTGATAAATTATGGATTTCTGGCACATTAGGGATTTATAACAAATTAGGGATTTCTGACAAATTAGGGATTTTTAACAAATTAGGGATTTCTGACAAATGAAGGATTTCTAAAAAATTAAGGATTTCTGATAAATTACGGATTTTTGATAAATTATGGGTTTCTGACAAATTAAGGGTTTCTGACAAATTACGGATCTCTGACAAATCAGGGATTTCTGATAAATTAGGGATTTCTAAAAAATTAAGGATTTCTGAGAAATTAGGGATTTCTGACAAATTAGGGATTTCTGACCAATGAAGGATTTCTAAAAAAATTAAAGATTTCTGAGCAATTAGATATTTCTAAAAAATTAAGGCTTTCTGATAAATTAAGGACTTCTTACAAATTAAGGATTTCTGATAAA